>JBBJLR010000040.1:8751715-8764168 GCA_037577145.1 Brachypetersius gabonensis | reverse complement strand
GCACAGAAAATAAACAAAAACAAAGAAAGTACTAGAGAGCGCAGTACCGAGGCTGCCATCCGCGGCGCCATCTTGGACATATTCGAGTGTTGCTGCAGAACGGTCAGGGTGCCCTTGCTGACCACCGTACCCAACGGTATTCTGTAATGGCAGTGGCCTCTTTCAGGAGGATAATGTACTCTGCCACACTGCAAAACGTGTTCAGGAATGGTTTGAGGAACATGACAAGTAGGACAACTGCAGGACCTAGGACTGAGCAGCTCCCTCTGCAGCTGGATCCTCGATTTTCTATCCGATCGACGGCAGAGAGTCAGATTGGGCAGCATCACATCATCCTCTGTCACAAAAAACACTGGGGCTCCACAGGGATGTGTATAGAGCCCTTTACTGTACTCACTCTACACCTACGACAGCACGGCCACTAACAGCTCCAACATCATTGTAAAGTTTGCGGACGACACAACCGTGGTGAGTCTTATCACCAATGGCGATGAGACGGCATATAGGGAGGAGATCAGCACCCTAAAATATTGGTGCCAGGAGAACCATCTCACCCTTAATGTCAGAAAAACCAAGGAGATGATAGTGGACTTCCGGAGGTGTGGAGAAGCACATACTTCCATCACCATCAATGGGGCTCCTGTGGAGAGAGAGAACAGCTTCCAGTTCCTGGGTGTACATTTAGCCGAGGATCTTACATGGACAGTTCACACGAACAAACAGTGAAGAAGGAGCAACAGCGGCTCTTCTTTCTCAGGAGACTTAAGAGATTTGGCATGAGCCCCCACATCCTCAGGATCTTCTACCGCTGTGCCATTGAAAGCATCCTTACAGGTGGCATCACTACCTGGTACGGCAACTGCACCATACACAATCGCAAAGCTCTGCAGAGAGTGGTGCAGTGTTCTGAAAGGATAACTGGAGGTGAGCTTCCCTCCCTCCAGGACATCCACAGGAAGCGGTGCCTGAGGAAGGCGGGGAGGATCATCAAAGACTCTAGCTACCCCAGCCACAACCTGTTTAAACTACTTCCGTCAGGCAGGAGGTATCGCAGCATCCAATCCAGAACCAGCAGCCTGAGAGACAGCTTCTTCCACCAGACCATCAGGTTACTGAACACTGTCCACTAACACCTCATAGTCACTTTACTGTGACCGAATCATAGGACGCCATTTGCACCCAATTGCACACACTAGTATAATTGCTCCTTGCACAATAGAACATTCTGTAGGTTTGCATAATGATTTATTTATTTAATTTATTTATTTTTTCCTTTACCTATTCCTATTTTATATCCCCTCTTTTTTCTCTTTTTTATATTTGTACATTTGTGCACCACTGCTGCTGGGGAGCTTGCACACAAGAATTTCACTCATATGCTCCGAACATGTACAATAATATGATGTGACACTATAAGTGATTTGATTTGATTTGATTTGAAGTAGTTCCCTATATCACCACCCAGTTGAGCATCTGTAGAACATGCTGGACAAGCTACTGATGTTTTCTTTTTGATCATTTGTGCTTAACCATTTTCATTTATAATGGTTGAATTAAAACACCTTTATGTTAAACTTTGTTTATCAATAATATTTTAGCTTAAGATGGAGGCTAAACAATGTTCTATGAAGCATGTGGATCAAGATAAGCAATCATATCTGTAGGACAGAACAAACATCACAGCCAGAGGATGAAGAAAGCCTATTCAATGTTATGCAGGTGGATTTAATGTTAGGGCCGATTGGGGCATTACTCAGTACTTATTTTCATTTTTCATCAGTTCTCTTCACAGGTGGTTTGCATAAACCTCATGTAACAATATAAAACAAGTTCCCACATATCAGTGATCTGAGTGATAAAAATTATATATTTATGAGAATTTAAATGACTTGGCTTTTAAAAAGACAACAGCACTATGAGGGACAGTGTGAGGGATAATATGGCGTTGGCAAAATTTTGCTATCTTTCTCATGGCTCCATTTCTGAGCCCCAGAGTGGAGGATGCAAAGGGATAGGACAACTTGGTCGGTTCAAAACAGGAAAAAGATGATAAGACTGTGTGGGCCTCTTCTGAGCACAAGAAGTAACTATGAAAGCTTTGTTCAGCTTCCACAAGTGGGGGGAACCTGAACACTGTATCAAAGACTATGTTGTTGGCTTGGCTGCGCTTCTCGGCTGATCCGGCTACTTTTATAAGCTGAATTTTGAACAGCTATGAAGCACTAAAGGAGAACCTGTCACACTATGGGGCTGATCACACGATGGTGTGTGATTGAGTGTTTACTGGGATGGCTGTTTCCCCCCCCCCACTCACTCTATCCTCTTTCTCTCTGTGCCTTTTCTGTCCATTTCTCCCCCTCGCCTCTCGCTCTCTCGCCAACAGGCATGAAAATGAAATGTTACATTGAGTGCTGCCTCATAAATGCCGGGTTACTGACAAATAGTATTCATAAATAAACTGAGCAACACATGCTGCGCACGGTAATACAGCCTCAAACACTCTGAATGCCTGCCGCAGCAAAAAAAACAGAACAACTGAAGTAGGGAAGAAGAGAGATGAAAAACAGAAAATGTAAACATGAAATAGATTTCTATCTTTAATGATTTTACAAGCATAATTGGTAAAAGAATCTCACTGCCCGCCTTGTCGTTAGATATGGTTTAAGAAGTGCATCACCGTACTCTGCTTTGATTGAAACTGAGACGGCAAGCATCAGGGGTTGCCCTGGTGACCAAAGGTAAGACAAAACTAGTGTCCTTTTAGGCAACTGATCTGAGGCCCTTCACAGAAAGACCCGACACCACCAGTAAATGCCCTCACAATGATTTGATTCAAGTAGATTTCCTTAGAAATTGAAATTTCAAATTTCTTCTAAATTTGATTGAGTTACTTTGGAATCATTTAGAGCTATTTTCACAAATACACAGTGTACACAATATGTGACAGGAGGAACCATTTGCACAGCAGTAGAACACCATTACAACCATACCATTACAACAAGTTTTTACATTCTCATTAAAACTGCCAAAGCATTAATAGTGAGTTAATATGATAATTAACAGCACTAATTTTAATTGCTATTAACATAAGGCTCAGCTGTTGGCCACTGTGTGTGCCGATTAAGACCGTGTACTGAGAGCTACAAGTGATACCTCCGGCACTAGCAGGCAGAATACACTGGACAGTGCTTGTGGGAGACGTATGAACAAAAAACCAAGCAGAAAATTAACAACAGCAAAGGCTACAGTGTCTCCTGAGAGCCTATACAAGCTGCACCGGACAAGAGAGAGCGAGAGCGAGAGAGAGCGAGAGAGCGAGAGAGCGAGAGAGAGAGAGAGAGAGAGAGAGAGGCTATAACCATGAAGGGTCTGGAACCATTGACTGGACATATAAGGTTACTTGGGGGTGGAAGACTCTTAGGGTAAGATGATAAATTTTAAGGTTGACCAAGCATCCCTCCACCCCACTGCAAGGTTCACCAAGCATCCCTGCAATACTTTTTTAAGATTTTCAGAACAAACTGGCATGTCACAGCTGGTCAAAGAGCTCTGATAACATCTTTGTTTGAAGATTCAATAAATAATACAGGTTCCAAGGCATAACTAAAAAACACTCAGCAAGGGAAAAGGCAAACTTAACAAAGTCCATAGTTTCAGTCCAGAACGTGAGGAGTATACTCTACTGTGGAATACTCAGTCAATGCGGGATATGGAGGTTGGCACACCTTTTAAAGCAGGATCACTGCTGTAAACTTACAGACAGACAGAGACAACACCAGCTGGTGGGTACAATGGAGAAAACCCAGGTTAAGCTGGGTTTAAGTATGGAAGAGTAAAGAGAGGGGAGTCTGAAGACGGCGCAACCAAAACGAAAGAAAACGCAGGGGAATGAGAATGTCAGTCCAGGCTCAGTACCCCAGCTACCCTTAATTGTGTGTAGGTTTATGCAATCATCACACTGTACATACTAAACCCATACAGTAAACTGGCATTGTTCTGAAGGGAAGCGTTTGCCCATATTTTGCCCCAAATGATATAACATGCAGCTATATTTGCTCTCATTGGTGTTGACGAAGAAAATAGGAAAGTGTGTTCACTCCAAGGAAATCACATGATTTTCGAGTTCATGCTGAATTTGTTCACATGCTCAAAGCAATTAATTATAGTAATCAATTAAAATTGAGCCTAACATTCCAAAATTAGCGCAGATGAATCATCCCATTCACAGATGATGGACTTTTAAGCCCCTCATGGCGCTTGTGTAAATCGGATGCTCACACAAAGCTGTCCAAATCAATCTGGATGACTCATAATAATAATATGCCAACATTCTTACAATACACAACATCCATTATGGCATTTCAAGTTTTCGGGGAGTTAGAAAAGGCAGTCCGCCAGCAGTGTAATAAAATGCCAAAAAGGTCGCTGGTACGTACCTTCCCCCCCTAAAATTGTCATTCTATTACATCCAATTATGAAGGACTAATTATGCTCTCACCACATAGGAGGTTCTTCTAAAGCTCTTTTTAAATGAACCACTATGCACAATAACTAACTGTGACTTCATTTATAATAAAATTATTATGCATATTACATACCAGCCAATCACAGTATATGTATCTATTGCATATTGTTCTTTGAGAATACTACATAGGAAACTAGAACACCGCTATCAACACGGAAGGAGCACTGAGGTGTGTCAAATCTCACAAAAACCGAGAACAATTCACAGAGGGCAAATGCAAGCGTGAATTTGTCCTGGTCTGGGAAGCCGCTCCATGAAGCAGAAAGGGCAGCCTGCACTGGGTCATGACAGACGTGTTCCTTCAACAGCACTCCTCACCCAAGTCCCAATAATGCCTGCACTGGTCTCATTAAAGCCATGACTGCCACACAGCACACTCCCTTTAGTGTTTTCCAGTGCTTTAAAGCCGTTGTGACAAGGCAGCAGCGGCAGGGCTAAAAGCCCACAGCTGAGCCTGCGACAAGAATGGAGTGAAAAGCAAGCTGACAGCAAACAACTTTAGTGCAAGGCAGACTGGGAGATGCTGGATGACAAGCAGAGTCGGCTAGGCTGCCTGTGAGGGGCTACCGACAGGCTTGCGCTGTCACTCGAGGATCCAGAAAGTTCTGCGGCGAGAACACAGTGCGAGGGCATGTGGTCTCAGCTCTCCCAGTGGGTGCTGAGCCAGACGGTTCATGTCTTCAGCGGGCCCGAGGACAGCGTGCCTGTCACGGGAGCCTCACCAGCTGAGAGCCGACCTATATCACTGTTCTATTCTGACACCACATTTATAGAGAACATTGGGGGGGATAAAAACAGCATAATATATTCCAAGAACCAAATGTGCCCAAATACTGCAGAAACTGATCCTAGCAATTCTGGTTCATACTGGTGTTCTTTACTGCTTGTTACTGGTAGTATTTACCTGTACATTCACTGTGATCTATGACAGAGGCCATTGAACCGGTGTCAAATCAGTGTTAAAGGCATTAAAGAGTGAACCAAAGTGTTGACAACAATAGCACTTGCACTATACCACTGAGTCAGGGACACATAGAGGAATCTTTCCCATTCCTCATAAACTGGCTAACAAATAAACAGGCTACCCTCCTCATAAAACCTTATGAAGTGGAAGATCCAAAAATAGTTTAACGGGCAAAGAGCTGGGGCTGTGCTTATACAAGAAGTCTTACTAATAGTGGATAGAGTAAAGCAATTGAAAATAGTCCCCAAAAAAGGTGGTCCTTAGACTGAACAGTGTGTTGTTTTTCCCTTTGTCCAATCTAAAGCATGGTTGCAATACAGACTAGTTGACAGTATTCCTTCAAATAATGCAAAAACACCCAAAAATAATGAAGCAACCAAGTATTCTGAATAATGAAGCAACCTTGAAGGCGTTGTTTCTCAACAAAATAAAGAACTGATGAGAACATTCACTTTACTGCCATATGTACAGTAGGGCAAGATCTTTTTGGGTAATATAAAAAAAAAAAAAACAAACACACAATTGGGTTCACTAAATCCCAAGTATGGAGTGACCCAGATTTATTTTTTGAATAAATCAGGCCATAACTATTCTGCAATTTTTTGAGATTAACATGAGGATGAGGAGAGAACATAAGGGGATGAATGCTGCACCTATAGCAACCATGTGCACTGAATAATGAAGCACTCCTTTGCTTCTCAACACAATAAAGTAACTGATAAAAACATCTACTTTAATATTACTACATGCACAGTAGGGTAAACTGTCATTTCCCTCATGCTCTCTCCTCATCAAATGATGGCACAAAATGTAAAAATGATTTGGATCACAGCCTTCCTAGGAATTATTGAACTGTTATTTGAAAATATACAATGAAAAGCATCACACTTCAAAATATTATTATGAATCATCAAATCCCACAGATCTGGGTCCTACAATTTAGTTCAATGTTTTACCATAAAGACACAAAGTTGTTCATCGAAGTTTTACCTGACAAGAGCAATACTCACTATTTTATTTAGTACAAAGATAGCAGTAAACGTTTTCACTTAAATATTGAGAGGATAGCATCCCCACCTAAAAACTTGAAACGCAGTAGAAATATCAGTAATGGTGTGATTCAATCCTAATGACCCATGTACGTCCTGGGACATTCCATTGCAAGGACACAATCTCTGGGCATTTATGGGTCTGGCTTCCCCCGTGGGTGCAAAGCCATATGAATCTTGTCTCAAGCAGGTTTGAGAAAAGTCTGGTTGCTACAAGAGCCTCAGCAACAAAGACAGAAACGACCTATATCACTGTTCTGTTCTGACATAAAAATGGCATGATGAAATATCAAGGGCAAAATGTGTCTCTCCTCTAGGAGAGGAAAGAACTTTTTGTTCCTGCAGATACACAGAAAATGTCTGTTCAACAGTGGCTCTTTGGAAGAATCTCTGAAACCAAATGCAACAGAGCGACCATCAACATATCAAAGGTGAATTAATGGTGTAGAGAAACTCTAATGAGCAATTAATTTCACATCTGTTCCTTACATAAACCGTATTTACAGCTTATCACTGAACAGGGTTACTTCATAAAATGCCTGGATTTTAGGATGCATAAAGTTAATTATTTCAAAGCTTAGTGTGATCCAACAATGCAGAGAGCTGGAAGGATGGCAAGCAAGAGCAAAGTGAGTGAATGAGAGAATGGAGTTTAGAAAGACACACGAGGGGAATCATAGGTGATTGACAGAAAGGATATTATCTCCCCTATTTTACCTCTAGGTGAAATCGCACAGTTCAAAGGAGGCCGTAATTGAAATTGACAAACAGCTGCATTAGTCTGATCACACGGGCCAGCCCTGGCATGGAGTGACAAAACAGAGGGTGAGAAGGAGAGGAGGAAGAGGAGGAGGGGGAGGAGGATGGCTCGAGAGCTCTCACAGCCTCGCTAGCACTGAGACAGATTAATCTTGTTCATGCATAATGCATGCCCATGCTGTGTGATCGCGCTGGCGGCTCGTTATTAGCTGTGTCATTGGGAGAAAACACACCCCAAATCAACAGACCACACACACACACACACACACACACACACACACACACACACACACACACACACACACACACACACACACACAAAACATGGCTAACTCACCGCAACAGCTTGAAATAGTCACAGTGATATGAGACTTGAGAAATGAAGGGAAAGCAGACATTATGAAAAAAAAGGATAACAGTTTAAAGAAGAGTCTATAGTCAAAAAAGTCAATGTTGTCTTCTGATCGGTATGGGCTGAATATATCTTGTTGGAGCTCTCAGGAGCAAGACGCTATTTGTTCCAAAGCCCAGAAAGTTTACACAAATATTCAAACAAGGGAATATCATGGCATGGCCTTGAATGCATTAAACCATTTTTGTATTCATATTTATTATTAGCCCTGATATGGATTGTAATGGACCTGTCCAGGGTGTTTATCTGCACTTCACCCTGTGACCCTGGTTAAGAATAAAAGACTTGGGACATTACTTATTTTGATACAACAGCTCAGTTTCCTTTAGCATAATGACATAATTTTCTACCAAAATGCAATCATTTGTGTTTCTATAAAAAAAAAAGCTGCGTTTGATACAACTTGTGTACCTTCCCAGACTCCCCATAACCTACTAAAAATGAAACTGTATTTTATTTTAATTTCTCTTGTATTATTTATTACCACCAGGACCATGACATGACCACATTTAAAGAGTTGTTTGAGCCAAAGATGCAGTGTTCTTTTTAAAAACATCTCTTGCTCAGTTCAGAAACGCCGCTCCAGCAGGCTGTTTGTGTTTGTTGTAAAAGGCACAAGAGGGAAATCTACCGCATGCATTATTTTTAAAAAAAATGTAAATGCATTATTTAAAGGCTTTTTATTTCCACCCACAAAACACCAAACATTTTCCCTTTTTCACTCAGGCAAAACAAATCTAACATTTACTTCTTAAAGCAGTTATTCTATTATATATTATTTGGTTAACTGACTTATCTAACTATTATGCCATATATGGTTCCTTTTTCAAACAAGTATCATTTAGAATGTTGAAGTTTTCTGCTTCAAGGCAAAAGTACACACACAGCAACTATTATGGGCATTCTAACATTTGCAGCTGTTCTTAGAATGTCTAAACTAAATCAAATTAACATGAATGTGACAAGAATTTCAACCATTTAACCCAAGTATGGAACAGTTTGTCCCGTCTGTGTTCTCTGGTCTTACTGCAACACAACAGAAGCCATATCACATCTTACATTGGTATTCCTACAAGTCAATCAGAGTGCTCAAGTGTGTCATACAGCATTACAGAGCATTAAGTGCATTAAAATAAAAAGTAAACTATGCACCAATGCTTTCTAATAATCAACATGTCGATAATAATCATGTTGTGCAAGCATGTCACTATGAATGACAGGGCACAATTTACTGCCTTTGCTTGTACATCAAACTCAGCCTCACTCTAAATATAACAGATTCAGCCATCGCAGAACTCAAGATGGGTGGTTTGTATTAAGGCTGGAAAGCACAGCCTGAGTTTCACATTGGCGAAAGTCTCAGCTGCAGCTGCTCGGGCTAAAATGTTTGCTCATTATGTGGCTTACATGCAAACTGCGCATAAATACATAATGAGATTTGAATATTTGACTGCAATCCATTATCAATATTTGATCAAATGCCTTACCAAAGCGTAAACAACAAATTTAATTACTTTAACCTTCAATCACAATCATCTATGCCATGATCGCAAATTTGTCTGGTCTGGAGATGAGGTCACTCCGTTAATTAAAAATCCGGGGGGGCCAGCGGTCGCTCTTGGCTGCGCTGGAGCTTTTTGAGAGGTCTCTCGAGTCCGCAGCATCTGCTCTCCTGGACAGAGCGAAAACTCATCTGTCAGCATGCTGTCACTGTTGGTTTAATAGCCAATGCAATGCTGTGTAGCATGCTAATTTGTTTAGGCCCGAGAACAGTTCCGAGTTAGAAAGCATATTTTACTTCATGCAGCATAACAGCACTCTGCTGAGCGATCAAAACACGCACGAGTTTAGAGTTCAGAAACAGTTGAGCCTCCATCTGGTAGAGGTCACTTTGATTCTGCATGTCTCTTTGAACTAAGATTTTATGCTAAATCATGAAATCACTGCATTTGAATGTATAAAACGTACAAAGCTGAATGAACACTACCTAAATTCAGAAGGACTCCAGCCTAAAATCTAAAACTTCCTTAGTTTTACTTCTTGCACACAGCTGTGATTTGTCCCACTGGTGCAAGTTCATACAGTGATCAATGTTTCTTTTCTATTATAGCTGCTGATTCACAGTTGAAGCTCTGTTTTTTTTAATGGCATTTATCAGACGCTTTTATCCAAAGCGACTTTGTTCTCTAACCACAGGGGACAGTCTCCCTGGAGCAACTTAGGGTTAAGGGTCTTGCTCAGGAACCCAATGGTGGTGCTGAAGGTAGGATTCGAACCCGTGACCTCTTGGTCCAGAGGCAAGTATCCTACCCATTGAGCTACCATCACCCTGCAGCCAGCTTAAGGTTTTTGTTCCTACTCTGCAGCAGAGTTTAAACAAAACACAATTAAACAGGAGGTCTTTGGGTTTTCAAGTTTTTTTTGTACAAAGTGTGAGAAGGCTTTGGGCTTCGTCTCCCCTCTCTGGCACGAATGAAAAGTCTCCTAAATATGCTGAATGTTGTAGTAAAATACCTGACATTTAACATTATAAAGTATCGATATTTATTGATAGTCTTGTCCTGATTAATCATTGTTTCATAATTACTTATTATCACAGCCTTAACATGGACACACATGCTATACCGACATAAAATAACTGAACGCAAAATCAGTTAACATTTGAGTATTGGACAAACCATCGTTTTAAATTTTGTAGGTTGAAATGGTCTCAATCGATGTCTGCATGTTTTAGCATGACTGACACAAGGCACAGCAGGCAGTGACAATGTCTAACACTTGGGGTTGTCATGGGATTTGACTGAGAGAGCACAGGGGCAAAGTTGTCAGAGAAACAGATCAGAGGTGTCATAACTCACTTACATGACCCTCAATGACAATTCTTTCTCACTCTCTTACAGAAAACGCACAGAAACTGAACATCATCTAGATCAGTGGGAGTTTCCAAACTCAAGAAAAATGTTTTTGATACATCCCAAAGGCAAAATCGACACAAATATACAAATGTACAAACAAACACGAGAGAGAATAGCAGAAATTGGAAGCAGAAAATCCATTCTAATTGTATATTATTGTTCAACCTTGAATAAACTGTCAAGAGCCCTTCTGGACTGAGTTTCCACAGAGATGCTCAGAGTTACCATAGTTACAAGACTTCATTGAATCTTAGGGGGCTGCAGAAAAGGTACCTGAAAACCAGTGACAAGCTTTTTAAACCTGTAGGGCATTCCAACACACAAATCTGCATTCACTTCCATTACATTACACTTACAATGACTACAATGATACTGAAACAAGCTGTCAAATAAAATGTAAATACCTAAACTACTCAGCAAAAAAATTTATTTTTGGTTGCAGTATATTTCAATCCAACCCACATGAAACCCAGAGAGGACCAATAAATAAGGCCCTGAAAGATGTATTTAATGTTACTACACTCATGAGAACATTAGATGCTTCCATATACTGTGATAAGTGTATAGGCTTGATGCAAGTTTAACACACAGACCTACAATAAACCTGTAAGCATTTTCCCCTGGCCGTTTTAAGCTGGGTTGTAAAATTACGATTAGGATCAATTAAATTATGTTTTATTCATTTCTTATGAAAATTCCTTTATTTTTATAAATACGCAATAGTATGTTATCTGTGCATTTGTTTTCAGTAAGAAAGTTGTTCTCTTGTAGAGAAACACTGTATACCCAAATGCTGTCATATTCTCTTATTATTATCTTAAATAGCAGGTGAACATTAAACACACTCATGCTTGTTTAGCACAAGGGGAGCAATTAGTGCACAAGTTACTCTTGCATTAGCTGTTTGAAGACAAGAAAACAGCCAGTGAACCCACACCAGAAGGAGCTCACAAACGAGATGAAAAATGGTTTTTAAAAAAATGTCGCCTATATTGTTGCCTATATTTAGCCACTTTCTTCCATAACAATGCAAATTCCCCGCTTGTGAGACTTAAGTTTATTAGAAAAATAAATAAAGGTTTATTTTTCTGTTATATCATTTTATATGTAAAAGATTGTTATTAAATATGCTGATGCAAAAATAATTATATCATATACAGACAGCATAGAAAGCAAGTCTAAGCTGCAACAGCCCATATGTGCATCTGAGGGGGTGAACAACAAAATATCGTGCTACTTATTTTAAGATACTATCCAGGACTAGAATGCAGACACACAAAAAGGGGTAATAATGCATAAGCAGAGAGAAAAAAGGAACCCAATTTCCACCTAATAGCAGAAAAAAGGCAGAGGACATAATCTAGGTCAAGTGGCAAACAGTATGACATCTGGCAGCATCCATAGAGATGATGGCAATTGAGTGAGGAGTCTGAGAGGGGAACAGGGCCGCTTACTCTGGCTTTGACAGATTAGGTTGTTGCGAGAGGAGGACCAGCTGATCTGCGAACAGCGCTGTGATGCTTCTTTGTCCTCAGCGACCCGCTTTTTTGCTAGACGGTACTGCGTTGTGAAACGAGTTCCTGGAAAAACACGAGGGTCCTCTAATTCTGCCATTTCCTGTCGTGCTCCTTCTTCTATGGGACAAAGAGGCTGCATACAGGGGCGCAAAGCAGCCACGGTTTCTAACAATGCTCATAATCACAGGGATGTAGGCTGAGATACAGAAACATGTACACATTCAGCCCTGCTGAAGCCCACTTACATAGAAAAAAATGTACATACATATATACATATACACACACACACACACTATATATCACACACTATAT
>JBBJLR010000040.1:8717161-8730584 GCA_037577145.1 Brachypetersius gabonensis | reverse complement strand
AAAATTGAAATGCGAATAGAAGTTTCTATTCGCATTTCAATTTTAACATTCACACAACAAGTCAACACACATAAGATATTAACACAAATAATCTGATTTGCTCATTAATGGGCCAGACAGACATTTTATTTCTGCACACTAAATATCAGTTTGCTGATAAAAAAAAAAAAAGAGTTAAAGTCCTATAAAATGTAAGGGTAAGTGGCTATTTAGCAAGGTCGGTCATGCATAATTTGACATTTTGTAACAGGTGTAGCAGCAGCGTTCAAATATCTACATCTTCATTTATCTACGAATATGGACTGACAAAAAATACATTTCAAAAATTGCTAAAAAATTTCATATATTTTAGCTTTTTCCTGGCAGAAACAATATGTACAGCACTAAGATTTTCACAGTCAAAAACATTTCTTTATACAAAAACACTCCTACTTTACACTCCACTACAACTCCATTGCCGTTTAAGCTTGAAACAATACAATAATGATTGAATTTTAATTCGTAAAAAACGATTAGGGGCATGGCATGCCACTAAAACCATGCTCTTACGAAGACAGTGGTCACATTTAGACATTCCAGACATATATTTAGTTTGCAACCATGTTTTGTGAAATGTAAGCAATGTCACGACTATCAGAAACCCAAATGATTTATAATCCTTCCAGCAAATGTTATTAACTCAGAAGCCTTCATACTGTCAGGCTGACCCCATAAGTCATATCACCGAATCGCTAGCACAGAGTAGTTTATGGGGAATATCAATATCATGATGAATAGTGTTAAATGGGAACAGAAAGGTGCCAAAATATTGTTGCTGAAGTAATGATGCCACACATGTTGAGACACAAAAGCTAATTTCAGAATAAATTAGATACTAAAGCTATTTCACAAACAAGGAGCCTTTGGGGATTTGATAGAGCTCAAATTAAAGGAGCTTTCAGGTGCTTAACAGATGCCTTCACTTTAAATACTTCCTTGGCAAAACACAGAACTTGCTCAAGCTCGATTCAAACAGGGTTCCTATAAAAAAAAATGATGAAATACAAAAACGCCGCTTCCCTGCCATCTAGAAAAGAAACAGTCTTGTGTTTCTTTTCTAGATGGCACAAAAAAAAAGAACAAATGCAAATAAACTAGCAAAATGATCCACCATCAAAGATTTCATTACATGCTCCATAAAGACGATAATCTACTTAAGCAGACTGGCGAAGACTACATAATTAATCCCACAAGCAGATGGAAATAGAAGGTGGTGGCACACAGTCTTAGCAAAGAAAACAAAAAAAAGAATATTAATATAAACTCTGGATGCATTCCAGTGATTTGTCTCAGTAGCAGTAAGTCTGAAAGGACTTGGCACACGACATGCAAGACATTTCATGCTCATTTACAAGCCTGCAGTCGTACAGTTTCAGCTATAAGGTTCATGCTCGTCTTCGGATCAATACAATCCCGTGTTTCTGTTTTCATACCTCTAAAGGGTGTAAACAGGTAACTGAAGTGCCTTGTAATTCTCCATATGACTACAAAACACACCTCTGGCAGACAATCACTCTTGACCTTTCATTTGAACATGCATCACGCCCACACTATGAAGTGTGTCTAATCTTACTTGTTGTATTCGCCTCATCTGAAAAGCAACAAAATGATTTAATCCACATTTCAGCCAGCGTTTTAAACAGGCAGGGCCATTTTACACAAAGAAGCTTTCAGTCTTATTTTAAGCCTTTACTGAAAGCAAGAACACCTTTGGCAGCACTTTGAGCCAGCACAGAGGGAAAGGTTGAGAAAATGTCAGCTTCATGCTTTTTTTATGTAAAACACTACATAACCAACTAGGGCTATTTTTTTGCATAGAAAAATCTGAACGACTATCAAAAGAAGAAAGAGGGGGTGGAAGAAAGAATAGAAAAAATAAGTAGATAATAAAGGTCACACTCATGAGGTTCAGGGCTTGGGTGGGTGAATGTAAGAAAAGCTTTCGCATTTTGAGGATTTTTACATTAAGTGGGCGTGTCCTTGACATTCATCTCAATCACAACCATTATTCTTTTAAGAACCAATCAGTTAGGAAACCAAAGTGGCTCTGCAAAGGCAGCGTTTTCGAGCTGTTTTCCTAAAGACATCCCATTGTTTTCCATGGTCCCGACACACCTTATCCAACTAATAAACTAATCAGAAAAGCCTTTCCTGGATTGAAGTGGGTGTGTCACAGCAGGGATAACGCAATGAATGTGTAGGACATGAGGGTCTTCAATACATTTCAATTAAATAATGTAAAATAAATGTAATATTTTTTTTTTTCTGTACTGACATTCACTCTAAATTTCAGGGGAAAACTTGTATAAAAATAAAAGCTCTCACCAACTAACATGGCATTCACAAAGTTATCTAAAGCACATGCTGTTTTTAAACCATGCCCATTCAACTGAGCTAAACACCAATGAACAAGTCTAATCCAGTTCTAAATAATTTAGTGAATAGTGCTAGTATTTCAATATGGTGAGCTAAAGGACCTTTTGTAAGGACAACATAAACAAATGACAGTTCTGCTGCTTCAGAATAATCAAAGAGGACGTTTTCTTTTCAGCTAGTTGATGGTAATGTTATGATTCTGTGATTCAGAGAATGAAGATTTTTTTTTTGAGTCATGATTGCTCTTATACTTTCACCACCTGCTTTGTATAATGTATTAGCTGCATAATGTATATTGTACATTGTACATAACATATAATGTATAAAATGTATGATGATACAATATAATTGTAATACAACTTGCATAATAACAGCACAAACTGAGCCACTCTACATACATTTTGCATATATTTGGACATTGTAAAAAAAAAAAAAAAGTTTCTGTCAATATTTTTGCCAATAATGTTGAGCAATTATTGTTGTCAAGTCTTTTTGGAAACATATTTTTTATAAGAGCGTATGAAAAATGCATTCACAATCTTCTTTTTCACAATTCTTCAGATGTCAACAACTGCTTAAAGCACTCATTCACAATGCTAATAATAAACTAATGATCATCATCTAACTCGTTCTGGCCGTGTCTGACCGGGCATCTCAATTTTATATTGCAGCCTTGTTTCCAAGTGACACGGCTCATTATTCAAATCTTCATCACGCTGAGAAAAGAAAAAAAACATGAGAGAAAACGGGCTGATTTACAGCATCAATATTCCAGCAACTACCAATTACTTAGTATTCAATCAGCATCATAATCAATAGCAAGCAGAGACAGCCATTAATAACTTCTGCATTGCAGAACACAGGAACCCTTCTGCTTCTCCCTCCAGGCTTTTCTCTTTTTTATTAATAGCATCACGATGGCTATATCAATATCATTATTTCAAGCCGTGAAGGAGAATACTGCAAATGTAATTAACAAAAGAGTAGTTTATATGTTTTGAGGATCCTGTCTTACATAAGGCGGCATATATTTTGCAGCTCATCTGGACTGCAGCTATTTCTGCTGATGTGAGAGGCGATGAAAACTGTGGCTCTGGGTTAGGGAACCGGAACAGTAAAATTTACACAGCCTGGCAAGAACAGACAGTCTGATATAAATATATACGAAACACAATTACCTTCATCTCCGCTCTCATTATTACTCTCTCACTCTCGCTTTCTTTATTTCTTTTCTTTCACAATAATGATTGCTCTGTATTTCAAAAGTTGGTAAATAGGAATACCGGTGAATTAACTATTGATCTGCATGTAAAGACAAAAAAAAAAAACACCTTTGTTCTACCATCTCTCTACATTTTTCAGCAACACTTTAAAATGAGCTTCGAACATTCATATACCAGTGAAAGCAAACCCTCTAGACATGGACTTGTGTGAGGGATCTCAGCTCTGAGGAAAACAAAACAGAGAGTAACGATGGGGGTGCTGGGGGAAGGGCTACTGTAGCAGGGTTGACAGAAAATTGATTGTGGCAGGTCAGGAGCAAGAGTATGAAAGAGCAGTCGGGAATATCCTCACCTCAAGCTGACCTCTGTACAGTCTGCAACACCATCACAAACTGCAGTCCTATTCAAATAGCGTCAGAAGTCCTTTCTTTATGAAAGCATTGTTTACTCTGGTTAGTTCATTAAATCTGCATACATGCATTTTTAGAAAAATTATCTGTGGCACTGCTGATTTAATTAGTTGAATCAGGTGTGTTAGAACACAGATGATTTGAAAACAGCCCAATTTTGGCCAAGAAGTGGCTAATTGGACAGGAAAGGGCCACAAACTGATATGCAAGACAACCAACCCTAGACCATCTGTTTTAGCATGTCAGACAATGGTTATAAGACGGTGCTGCAACAAAAACAGACACATGAAACAAACTGCAGTGTATAAAAAGTAAGCAGTGTATCTGATTGAAAGTTGAACAAACACTGATAATGTGAACAATAAAAATCTGGCTGTGAAATAACATAAGTTTCACACTGAAAGTGTTCACTCCAAATGTATCAGACAGGCAAGGAGAACATTCATAGACTTCTCTGTTGATTTCTCTGGGTAAGTCTCATATTTTCTCAAGAGAATTGCATTTCTGACAGAGTCAACAATCGTGTAGGAACATTCCAACCAGTGACCATACTTGGCATGAGAACCAGCTCACCTCCAAGAACAACATGAAAGAAATAGCTTTTCAAACATGTACCAACACAATATAGCCTGCAGAAATACCAGGGCTCTCTTAAGTAATCTGCTTTTTGAATCTATAGCTGTACTGGAAATTCCTCAATTGGTTTTGGCATTAGAAGGCAATAAGCGATTTTTCTGTTTTTTTGCTCAACGTAGAGTTTTAAAACTGTTTTTGGTGAGATGTGAACACAAGTTATCCATTATTTTCTTTGGACCATTACCATATGTTCCACTATAAATCTTTAGACATTCTCATGACATCATACTAGAACAGCTACTCTTGTTACACAACCTTGGATGAACATAAAACCTATGAACTGTAAAGGTGTAAATTTCAGTTTCAGAAGCACTTTACCAACAACATATTCTCCACATTTGATTATTTATGGAGGTCAAGTGCAGCTTGAAAATTTAATGTTTAAGATAGAGCTCTCAAAATGTAATAAAGTGATAATTTTTTCCTGTTCTGCTGAAAAGATTCAAATTTTACAAACAAAAATCTTAGCCTTCACCAAAACACAATTCAACCAGTAATGGTGCATGTCTTTTCAGAAGGTGTCACCATGGAAATATAAACAAGGCACAAGTCCCTTCCAGTCAGCATCAGAGAGAGAGAAATTAGATCTTCTTCCTACCTTAGTAATGAGAATGCGGTAGCGTTCCAGCAGGGTCTGGTCATCCTGGCAGCCGGAAAGGAGCTGCCAGACTTCAGCCCGAAGCGCCTCCGGGATTCCGGGCCTCACCAGAGCCGACAGTCCCTTAGGCCGAGCGGACAGGTTCCCGTGCCTGACAGACAGAAGGTATACACCAAGCCATGACTGTTATTTCACTTTTATAAAGTAGAAGCATTGCAGGACAAAACTTTTCCACGTATAAAAATATCTTCCTTTAATGTATGCAGCAAATGTATGTTATTTAAAGAAACATTTTTTTTTTACCTAAGATTTTGCCAATGAGATTAGGCATGAACTTATCTGACCCATTCTAAAGATAATATTCCTTCCTTTATTTCAGAATTATCGTGCTCTTGATTTTTGGTCACGTTTTTGAAAATCTTTTATTTTGAAGGCGACTGAAGGTGGCAGTCCGTTATAATAACAGCTGGACTGGAGACCTTTCCTATTGTCAGCATGTTTTAGCAACAAATTAGCTTGGGAATTTTCTCTTAAATGTCATGGAATAATTACAATTCCTGATTGCGTGTGTTTCCCAATGATATACAATGTGTAAGATTGTGATGTGTGGTAATTAAGGTCTTAGCTTTATCTCTGTTATTTTGGCTTTGGTAAAACAAAGATCAGCACAAATACAAAAAAAAATGTACTTCATTCTAAGAATAAATATTTGGACGTGGGTATATCTGCAGTCTGGATATAATGAAAATGAATGACCCAGTAACAATAATGTAAGTCAAGATGCCCACAAGTGATTATGGCACTGCTTCTTGATTAAACAATCAAACACAATCTAATCACATTAATGCTCTTAGAACATCTATGAGGCTTGAATAGCCTCTTAGCGCATGTGTAACCGTAAACAATCTGGTGTAATAAAGCAGTACTAAGTTGCAAATCACAGCTGTTATGTTATGAAACATGCCAGGTTGGCACCCTATGGTGATCTTATGAAGTTAAGGCACTGGGACGGAGGCAGGGGCTTTGCGTGTGGCTATGCTAAACTGCTTGAACATATCAGTAGCTTGAAGCATGCTGTGGTGGGCTTGGTGTGCATTGTATGCATGGTCAAACCTTTGCCTTTCCAGGCTACTGCTGCAAAAATAGACCTACAACAACAGAAGCCGACTACAACTAACACTGGGAAGAAACCGGCTGAAAATAATAATAAAAAAATAATCTGAAAGAGCCTTCATTTTTTTTTAGTTAGAGTGAAAACTCTAAAGCTGGAATGCAACTGCTCAGTGTAGCACTAATGGTGGCAACAGCTCACAAAAAACATGTTCTGCTTCTTGGTAAACACATGAATAGTCTCTCTAATAGAAAAAGACGAGCTACATGCAGACTGGCCTTGCCAGTTTATGCAGGAGCTCACTAAATGCTGTAGGAAGATGCACAATATGAAAAAAACAGCCAGCTCACAGAGGGGTTGCAATGAGTTTCCAATCTCTTCAGAGATACTGTACTGTTTAGAGCAAATTCTCAGAGATGTCTGAGTGGTTGCCAAGGCACTGGCAGAGAATGGATTGGTTTCTAGGGAAACCCCTTTTAGCGGGAGTGATACAGGCTCTTTTCTGTGGCTGTCGTTCTGAGGCTTCTGCTTAGAATCAAGGGGTGCCTGCAGGTAAGAGCTTTGTTCCAAGGTCAGAATGACAGTGGTCAGAGCAAGGACATTTTGAAAAGTGGTCGAAATGGCTGGTTTCAGGAATTATTTAGGCCGTATGTGTTTTTATGCTGTATACGACAAGGTTAATCTTGTGTAGCTTCTATGGTTTTATTTGTTCATAAAATTACTAGCAAAGGCCAAAACACAAATAAACAGTTTAGCTAATTTCCTTTCTTTGGGACACAATTATACAGTGAAAACAATAAAAGTATTTTTTTAAACTGATCAAGACCAATTCCTGTCTTGAATAAGGGGTTTAAAAGATAAAATCATTATAGAATTCAATTTAAAATTCCACTTTTATCTTTATTTATTATGTTAAAGAACTCTTTATTCTCCCGAGCCACTGAAAACAAAAAGAAGAGGGTAATTAAATTCCGAACAGTCCTTTATCTTTCCAGGCCACACCGAGTATTTGCTTCTGCTTCCACTCAAGCCAAGCCAACACTAACGGTGGATTAATTGTGCACACAGTTTGCAAAGCTGTGTTGGTTATCTCACCATCTGTTGAGGATTCCACCCCAGGATTCCAGAATCTTCTCAGGGCAGTCTTTAGACACATCACCGGTACCACTGGAGATTTCACTGTCACTATCTGTGAGAAGAAACGGGCAAAAAAGCGGTTAAGGTCCTAAAACACTTTTAAGACACTTCCACAATATGTTTCACATGATCCATTTTGGTATTCTGAAGGTGTTTGCCACATTTAAAAAAAACATCAAAACAACTTGTTATACAACAAACACCAAATTAAATTGAGCAGGACTAAGAGTACTTCAACACCGTTCAAATTCAACAACAGAGAGGAACCAACAGCATGAGCTCCGACTAAATTTCTTTTTAATGACACATGCAGTTGTTCATGATTCTTTCAGTAGTAATGGTGGTTGCGACTTGCTCAGAAAAGCTTATTGGTATGTAATTTATAATGGTAATACATATATTGCCTACTCCTAATCGTATCAACATTTTTGTGACTACTTAAAAAGTTTTGAGAATGACACAAATACTAATTTTATGACGGCAATTTGCATATACTCCAGAAAATTGGGAAGAGTGACCGGATAAATAGCAATTAATTGCAAAGGCCCTCTTTGCCATGAAAATTATGTGAATCCCATTTGCACTGCATTTCAGCCCTGACACAAAAGGACTTGCTGACATAATTACAGTGGTCCTCCCATTAACACAGGTGACAGCGTCGATGAGGACAAGGCTGGAGATCAGTCTGTCATGCTGACTGAGTTAGAATAGCAGACTAGATGCTGTGAAATCGCTTGAAATCATTGTTCCCCCTCTGTTAAGTATGGTTACCTGCAAGGAAAAAATCTAAATCAATCATTTATCAGATCATCAAGAACTTCAGGGAGAGAGCTTCAGTTGTTGCGAAAAAGACTTCAGGGTGCACAAGAAATTCCAGCAAGTGGCATGACCGTGTCCTAAAAGTAATTCTGCAAAGAGATGGGGGCTTCACCAGTGCAGAGAACAGAATAATAGTACCAAAACATTCTCAGACAGCAACTTCTCCCAACCATACAAGAACAGTCTGGTAAAGAACACTGCCTTCTCCAGCATGGCAGAGCACTGTGACATAAGATAAAAGTGAAAACTAAGTGGCATTGAAAACACTGAAATTTAGCCAGGAAACTCCCCAGACCTTAATCCCATTGAGAACTTGTGGTCAATCCTCAAGACATGGTGGACAAACAAAAATATTTCTCTATTGTCTCAATAACACTTCTCCAACAAGAGAGAAGGCCAGTGTGATGGTCATCTTGACTGACTGCGTACACACTAGCAACAGTCGTTGTGTAAGAAAGTGTGAGCTGGTATTCACAGCTGTGGGCTGAGAAGCACTCAGCTCTCAGTTTGAGCACAGGGACTTTGGAGCTCTTGGCCTTTGCCTTGAAACTGGCTAATACACCCTGGCTCACAGCCTCAGAGTAACGGAAAGTGGGAGGGAGGGAGGGAGGGAGGGAGAGAGAGAGACAGAGACGATAAGGGTTAGCACATCTCTTATGCCATCAAAGTCATACAAAACTTACATTTGCTTCACTAAAGCACCTTTCAAGGGATGTTTCTTTTCAGACTAACATTTTTCTGCTGCATCTCTATCGTATGATCGCTTAACAAGGGCATATTAGACAGTTCCTATTCCCCTATTCTTCCACAGAATCTGTGGACTCGCAGTAACCTTATAATAGAAGCCAATGGGCAACATGTTATAAGTCAACAAGTCCAGGCCAAAGGCATCTACTACTGTGTGGTCACCGTGCACTACAGATGCAGCTAATGGAGATAAGGTTGATTTTTTTTTTTAAGGAATCAAAGGCAGTTCTTTGATGCCAGATGCTTTCTTTGGGTAATGACAAGTTTATTAATAAACAGTAATAGTGTACTGTGGACCTCAAGGTCAAGAATCTGTGCTAGTTTTAGGGTATACCTTCACACCATTCACCTGCTGACCACAATAATACACGTGTCTGGGGCTTAACGCTCACAAGGGTCATTATGGGACTAGCAGCACACTTAGCACTCTGGGATGTAATACCTCACAATAGTGGTGTTTCTGGCCACTCTGGTGTTCTAGGTGCAATCTATGGGATGACAGAATGTAATTGTAAAAGGGGCAGGTTTTCTAAAGATGAACAAAAAAAAAAACAAAAAAAAAAACTGTAGACTGGTGGCAACCTGAACAACTGCCTAGGTGAACTATGCCTAAAAACACTCCTCCTTCACAGCTTACATAACAAGCCCAAGACTCAAGACAGAGTATAAAGACTCCAAAAAGAGTATAGACCGCTGACATAACTTTTGACTTCACAGTTACAAACTGGGCTGCTATAGTTCACACCACAGGTGATGTGACAATAAATAGTCACAATAAATAACATCCCGGTTATGGCTAGCATTTCTGGAGCACTAGTCAAATACCCACTTCATGAAACACTGATTTAGACCATCTATGGAGAGTCTGTCTAATTAAAAAGTACGTTAATTTTTAATAATTAATACAGAGTAAAAACAAAATGAACTGCTGTGGGTAAGCCAATTAGAAAACAAAAGCCCAGTTAAATTTATGAGTCAGTTGTGAAAGCCAGTCAACATAAAACAGTGCCCAGCTCTAAACTCCACATGTCTGGCCTGATGTGTGCAGAGACGCCATGTTTAGTTGGGAAATGTCACCAGCACTCATGAGGAATATACTTTATCCAATTCATCGTCTTCATCTGTTTTCATGAACAAATGTAACCTGTCAAATGCCTCCTGAGGCCTGTGGAAATCTCAGCTTTTCATAACTCAGTCACCCAGAGGAAGCGGTTAGCTAAGTAACTAACCTTAGTCAAACAGGTCATTTTACTGTTTTCTTTGTATACTATTGATTTAGCATAAGATCAACAGTAAAAAAAAACTTACTAGCAAGACAGCTATCCCTGTTAAATAAGGAGCCAAAGGGAATGAATGCGGTCATTAAAAATAAAATGTTTACCTTCTGCCTTTCACAGAACACAGAAAAACGAGAACCGGACAGATGCGCTTTTGCAGCAGTTTTAGGCACAAACTGGACGCATCTGCCATGTTATGTGTGAGAACAAGACAGGATTTCATAAAAAGTAGGTGGAGGTGTTCCACGCGCAGCTGATTACAAATTCCACTTATTTAACTACAGTCTGAGCAACATCTCAATTTGGCATCAATTTTCCAGTGGTTAGACTGAGGAACACACACTGAAGGAGTTATCTCCATCAGAATAATGTAGACACTCAGCACTGTAAAAATCATCACTACAATAAAAGTTACTATTAAATTACCACTAGTAAATTATCACAGAATTATACACAACTTTTCAGTTCATTTTCCTCCCCTGATAAAGAGCTGTGCTAAATACTAACCTACTCCTCCATTATTTTTTTTTTTTACCAGATGTTAAATTTTTCCCTAATGTTTCATTGCACTTGCTCCGTGAGCAAGCCTAAGGAAAATTATATGTTCTGTATCTGCAACATTCTCTCTGTCTTCTCCTGGTTTTCTGTTCTTTTGTTGTTTACATTCTCTATGTGTCTGTGTTTTTGTGTTAGTTTTGGTGTTGGTCCTGCCTCCTCATTAGTTCTTCCACCTGTGTCTTGTTCCTGTCTCCTCCCCAGTATTATATATATAAAAACGTATATATATATATATAATACTGGGGAGGAGACAGGAACAATACACAGGTGGAAGGACTAATATATATATACATATCTTGTATCTTGCAACACACGCACACACGCACACACACACACACACACACACACACACACACACACACACACACACACACATACACACATATACACATATACACACACACACACACAGTCAGCAGTTTATGCTGCCAGGTTACTGTTTATTTACCCATTAAAAAGAAAACCTTCTCCCTGTTTAAACACAGCTGGATTTATTTTATTCCAGGTAAAACCCAATAAACTGAGGGTTTATTTACAATAGAAATGGTTTGAGTCCAAATTCATTTTCTTTTAGTCCAAATAATCCCCTTTGAGTCCAAATTAATCTTCTTTTACCATAAAAACATCCCCAAAACTTCTCAAACAAACATCCACATGTACATTAATGTGATCAGACTTGGGGGCGGGGCTTACAGCTCACAGTAAATCAAACAGCAGTCACTCAAATGAACAGGAACAAAAACAACAAAATGTTATTTTAGATCTTAGAAACAAACTGAAAAAACACAAGATCCTTGTGCCTCAGGTCACCACCTCATTCCAGGTCTGGGTTCTCTGGGTTCTCTGGGTTCTCTTGGTTCTCTGGGGTCTGTGCAGTCTCTGGTTTCTCTGCAGTCTCCGGGGTCTCTGGGGTTTCCGGGGTTTCCGGGGTTTCCGGGGTCTCTGCGATCTCTGGGGGCCAAAATGTCCCCGACTGGTTTGGCTGCTTTCAGCTCCCCACGCGCTCCTCCCCCAGCCCAGGGCAGCTGGTGTTTAGAATAGAACTGAATAGAATGGAATGGAATAGGACGCCTTTTATTGTCACTATACACACGTACAATAAGATTTAAAGCTCGTCAGCGACTGTTCCTGATGCTCCTGATGTTCCTGATGTTCCTGTTGCTCTTGATGCTCCTGATGTTCCTGATGCTCCTGATGTTCCTGATGCTCCTGATGCTCCTGATGTTCCTGTTGCTCTTGATGTTCCTGATGTTCCTGATGTTCCTGATGCTCCTGATGTTCCTGTTGCTCCTGATGTTCCTGTTGCTCCTGATGTTCCTGATGTTTCTGATGCTCCTGATGTTCCTGATGTTCCTGTTGCTCTTGATGTTCCTGATGCTCCTGATGTTCCTGATGTTCCTGTTGCTCCTGATGTTCCTGTTGCTCCTGATATTCCTAATGTTCCTGTTGCTCTTGATGTTCCTGATGCTCCTGATGTTCCTGATGTTCCTGTTGCTCTTGATGTTCCTGATGTTCCTGATGTTCCTGTTGCTCTTGATGTTCCTGATGCTCCTGATGTTCCTGTTGCTCTTGATGTTCCTGATGCTCCTGATGTTCCTGTTGCTCCTGATGTTCCTGATGTTCCTGTTGCTCCTGATGTTCCTGATGTTCCTGTTGCTCCTGATGTTCCTGATGCTCCTGATGTTCCTGATGCTCTTGATGTTCCTGATGCTCCTGATGTTCCTGTTGCTCTTGATGTTCCTGATGTTCCTGTTGCTCCTGATGTTCCTGATGCTCCTGATGCTCCTGATGTTCCTGATGCTCCTGATGTTCCTGATGCTCCTGATGTTCCTGTTGCTCTTGATGTTCCTGTTGCGCCTGATATTCCTGTTGGTCCTGATGTTCCTGATGAGCCTTTTGTTTTTGTTCCTGATGTTCCTGATGTTCCTGTTGCTCCTGATGTTCCTGTTGGTCCTGATGTTCCTGATGAGCCTTTTGTTTTTGTTCCTGATGTTCCTGATGCTCCTGATGTTCCTGTTGCTCTTGATGTTCCTGATGTTCCTGTTGCGCCTGATATTCCTGATGTTCCTGATGTTCCTGTTGCTCCTGATGTTCCTGTTGGTCCTGATGTTCCTGATGTTCCTTTTGTTATTGTTCCTGGTGTTCCTGTGGCGAGCGTGTAGGAGAACAAACACCGGTTCTAGGCAGTTTGACACTGTTTCTATGTGCTGAAATCGTTCTGAAGGTAATGGTTTATTTAACTGGTTTTGTTTGTCCTCCTTTCTGGCAGCTTCCTCCACCAAGACGACATACGTCAGCTACAGCAACCACGCCATCTGAGGCGGGACTTGCCTCCTGGGATGAAGCCGGGGGCGGAGTCTGTCCCGGCCGAGACAAGGACGGGCAGACGGATCTCCAGTGGACAACCGAGCATGAGACTTAACTACCATCCTGCATCCGGACCACAGGAACCCGCGGGGGGGGGGGGGGGGCCCCCTCCACCCCAGAGCCCC
>JBBJLR010000040.1:8663346-8676937 GCA_037577145.1 Brachypetersius gabonensis | reverse complement strand
ATGTGTGTGTGTGTAGTTACCTTTCAGCACTATACTTCCAGCGAGAGAGTAGTCCAAACGCACAGCATCTGGCATTTCTTTGGCCATGTCCAACACTGAACGAAAGCCCAGAGATGCGAGAGGCAGTGGGTGTCCCACCATGTTCTGGTAATCCTTCTTGAGCCGCTCTGGAGCAAGACCATGTTTCGCTGAAATAAGCAGTGAACGAACATCCTTCTTCAGAGCAGAGAGCTGCTGATCCTGGGTCATGCTACTATTCATAACTTAAAAAATAAAACATATTGTTTACATTAATCCATGTTGTCCAAGGTGGCCTTTCATGACCATAGCTAGCTAGCCTCCAGAACTTCCCTACGATTCAGCTCTTTCTTAACACGTAAAATAGCTTATATTACAATGAAATTACAAATAAGAAAAAGTTAGGTGTCTTTTTAATTTAATTAACCAGCCAACAAGCCAATTTAATCCTACTTTAACAGAAAAGAGAGTGCAACTGGCTAAGTAGACTTCAGTTAAGCGTTCGCATGTTAACATAAAGCTTTAGCATTGCTCTTGACTTTTGTTTTTCTACCATATTTTACCTCGTTTAGAAAATAAAATTCTTTCTTGAAGCCTTGTTCTGTTTCTGGCACAGTTGAAGACTCTCTCTAGGACTCCTGTGAAGCGAATATCAGAGAAATGAGCGATTTGGGTGGAGAACTGTGCTCGGCTGTGGTTTGGATCAGAGGACAGTGTTGAGATCCAGCCGTCTTATCAGAACATGGACAGGAAAAAAAATACACAGAAAGCCATTTTCCACAGTCTTCTGGTGGTCACCAACATACAGAGAAAGTCAACTGTGTGCTTGAGAGAATGAAGTGACCCACTACTGCTTTTAATTAAAAACTGTTGGGGAGGTTGTTTTCTCTGGCAAGAATGATGAGAGAGAGAGTCCTTTATCAGTTTTTAAAGAGAGAGGGAGTGACAAAGAAAAAGAGAGGAAGAGGCAAAAGGGAGATATAGAATGAAGGAAGGAATAAGAAAGTAAGAATCAGGAGGAGGGAGAGAGAGACACTGCTGAATGGACACGTTCCACACAAACACATGATGCTCTGCACCAAACACCAAACCTTGTGTTGATTATTTTTTATTATTCTTTTATTATATATTGTATTTTATTTGTTTAATATATTCATGTAAAGTACGCTGAATGAATCATGTATGATACCGAGTTGTATAAATAAACTTGACTTGAATTAAAGAGGTGTTTGAATGTTCAGATGGGTCTATAGGGTGAAACGGTCCAGGAGGGTTAATGTCCAAGGAAGCATTCCATGAAACAGGATTAAGGGAAAGTCGGGCTTATTTCAAGGGTAAGTAAGTAAAAGTAAGTCAGACTTTCCCTTAATCCAGTTTCATGGAATATCACCCAAAACAGTTTGGGAGCTCCCCTCCTCAAACACGATCACTAAACCTGGAAATGAACAGGTGAGTTGAACAAGGGGTGCTTCAGCAGGGAAATCACTAAACTGTGCTGGGCACAGATATTTTAAATTGCATTTAAAAATAAATAAAAAGAAGTACAAGAATCAACGATTAAACACTTGTTAATAAAGTGAGAAAAATTCACTTGTTAAGCTTTCTTTACATAGTCAGTTATTCTTTAATCAATGCTTGTGGTGGGCTGAGGACCAAAACATACACAAAGATGTTTTTGCTATTGGTTTCCAGTGAAAATGCATTTCAAACACTATAGTTTGTTAATAAAGTACTTTAATAGAAAGATAGAATTTGAATGTTTAATATGTATAGTATAAAATAGTTGGCTCTCTCTGAGCTTGTAAAAACATCAGCCAAATGAATGTTATTAAATGTAATGCAACGTAATGTTGTAGGATTAGAGTAACTTTCTGATGGGCCAAATTAAACATCTGCCGGCCACACTTTGAACAGCACTACTTTACACATATTTTCCCAGACCAAAAACTGATTGAACACTCACTCCGCCTTTTAAAACAGTCCAGAAGGCCCACAATAATGAAAGTAATTAGCAGAGCATATGCACTGCATTGTCCAGCCCCCTTGACCATCCTAGGCCACACTTCGGCCCCTGTGTGTGGCTTGAAGTGCATCTGAATGCAGTAGGAGGGTGATGTACTAGGAAATCCCATCAGGCCAGATAGCAGGTCTCTGCGCTCTCCTCTGTAAGCGGTAGATGCTTCTGATGAACGAGAGTGAGATGGAGAGACGAGCAAAAACAGCTCTAAATCCAGAACATCCTCCAAGACCTGGCAGAACCAAAAGAGAGACCACACCAGTCGCCAGAGAGAGAAAACACAAAGCAAGCAAGTCGGTGAAGATCCAAGAGCCTCACAGAAGGAAAGAGAAGGTGAAGGGAGAGGAGGCAGACGAAAAGGACACAGTTGAGGACAAGAAGGATGGGGCGGTCATGTCCAAGAGCACCGTGGTCAATGTGGACAGTGTGAGAGAGAGGACAAACGTAGAGAGCGAAGAGCTGCTGGGTCTGCTGGAGAGTGAATGGCATGAAGAAGGTACGTAAAGAGTGAGGGTTTGCATTAAACACATAATCACACACAGATAATACAGATCAGTCCTAAATCATTCTTCCACCTTACAGCCTTGAAGCCACGAAGTCTTGGGGTTTGCGAGATGCTTCTCACAGTAGCAGTTCTCGCCACAGTCATCTTCTTCTTTCCCATATCAATTTGGTTCTGTATAAAGGTACGTGTTCAATGATGTCAACTGTGATATGAATATTTATCATTGCTGACTCAGGGTTTTACTTGCATTGATTTTAGAACGTCAAGGTTCTCACTTATTATAAAAATCAGGTGTGTGCTCACTTCTCTCAAGTAGTTGGGAATTCTGTCAAATGTAAGAGTAAAAAAAAGAATAAATGAAAAGATATATGGTTGCTAACATAAATCTGGACACCCTTGATGAAATGACTTTTTTTCACGTAAATCAGTACATGTTCTGTACACAATTCTGCACATTTTAATGATTCATTTAACATGAATTTAACAAAATGGGAGAAAAGAGACACACACCATAGTCAAAAGGTTGATTGATGTATTATGTCTTCAACTAAACAAATAATATGTATTGTGCACTAAAGAAAATGTATGTTAATGTTTCCTGTAGAAGATGTACTTCCTTGAACTTATTTATGTATTTTTACCTAATTGTTCATCATTTTGCTTACAATAAATAGTTCCCCAATTGAATCTGTGTATACAGGCTAGAGAGAGAGAGAGAAAGAGAGAGAAAGAGAGATTTATAGAGAGAGATTTATACCCTTTCTAATGATGTTAACTGTTGAAGTAGTAGTTGTTTGTAATTGTATGCTGATTCCTGTTCCGCTTTGTCCATAGATAGTGAGAGAGCATGAGCGTGCGGTGGTGTTCAGGCTGGGACACCTGCTGCAGAGGAGACCTAGAGGTCCAGGTACATCAGCTATATCAGACTCTGTAGGTCTATTCACACAGTAAATTAGTCACTAAGTTTTATTTCAAGGTAGTTTGATTCCTTTATTTTTAATTTGATTTTTAAAGTGATTTTTGTTTGATTCTGGTACAGGGCTTCTTTTTTACCTCCCGTTCTTGGATGTTTGTCAGAAAGTGGACATCCGACTAAAAATGCTGAGGGTCCCCTCTCATTTGGTAACTTTCAGCTCTGCTGTGTTTGTGTAAAGACTGTGTTTGTGTTGTTCTCACTGTAAAGTCTTTTGATGAAGTGCAGTCATTATCTGACCTCAAAAATAGCCTCCCACCTGGGAGACATGTGTAAACATGTCGGGGGATCCACAGACTGACAGTAATTACTGTCGCAGAAAATGCCTGCAGTAACGTCAGTAGGTCAGTAATAGGTGAAACATACTTTGACACCAGTTTTAAGGAGTTAATGTACGTTTCACAGTGCTAACATGGAAACTATGCTGTAGAGTCATCGCATTTTGAATTCACCGTTGTGATGTCAATATATTTACTTACAATATATTTAATATATTTACTGATGTCAACTACATTTATCCCGACTAGATTCACTACCCAGAACCCACCTTAGCAAAAATGTACTTGAAGTCTGCTTGAGTATTAAGTATAGCAAGTATACGTACCATGTACTTGTTGTGTACTAGAAAGTATACTTATTTAATACTTCTTAATAAAAGTATACTTTATACTCAGTATAAGTCGAGTATTCTTCACAATACTACTTTTAAGTATTTAAAATATAGTATATAAAATTAAACTTCAAGTATACTGCCTCAGTTTTAGTATAAAATAAGTATACTCTACTTTTTGCTAAGGGCCACTATTACAGTTAAATAATACCTCCTACATAGTCCTTTTTGGTTGCCATGAATTTTTCTAGTCCTGAGATGTGTTCTCCAGGTGGTGACGAAAGACCTTGTATCTACTGAAGTGAGCGCAGTGTGTTACTATCGCATTGAGAATGTGTCGGTGTGTTACTCCTCCTTGGCCGGAGTCCCAGCTGTGCTCCAAGCTCTTGTGCAAGTTTCCGTCAGGGAGGTGCTGGCCCATCATAACTTCACTCACATACTTCAGAACAGGAGCACAGTGGCCCAGGAGATCCAGGTACCGTCCACATGACCAAATTATCATTGATGGCTTTGTTCTATATCTATAACTGTTGTTCCATTAATAAGGGATACAATAATACACTTGTTTTAGGTTGATTTGTGTTCTATGGGTTACGAATTGACACTAAACCTACTTGACTTGAGGAGCAAAGGCTGGTCTGATCCCACAGAAGAACGACTGTAGCACACATTGCTTAAAAAGTTAATACTTGCTATGACAGAAAGATGTCAGAACACAGTGCATCACAGATTGCTCTATATGGGGCTGTATGGTCAGACTGGTCAGAGTGCCCATGCTGACCCCTATCCACCACCAAAACACCTACACATGGAGAACTGGACCATGGAGAAATGGAAGAAGGTGGCCTGGCCCAATAAATCTCGTATTTATTTGCATCATGTGGACGACAAGGTGTGTGTGCATTGGATACCTGGGAAGAAAAGGACACACAATGGCAAGTCGACTGAAGCGGCATGATGTTCTGTATTATGTTGTATCGGGAATCCTTGGGTCCTGGTGTCCGTGTGGTGTTACTTTTTCACGCTGGAGATGAAGTTCACTCCCTAATGGCAGTGGCCTCCTGCAGCAGGGCAGTGTGTCCTGTCACGCTGCAAATATTGTTCAAGAATGGTTTGAGGTGCATGAAAAAGTGTTTAAGGTGTTGACATGGCCTCCAAATTTCCCAGATCGTATTCCAGTTGAGCATTTATGCGTGGTGCTGGACAAACTGGTCCCATCCATGGAGATCCCAAGTCACTTAGAGAACTTAAAGAATCTACTTCTAATGTCTTGGTGCCAGATACCACAGCAGACCTTCAGAGGTCTTGTGGAGTCCATGCTTCAACAGGTCAGAGAACCGTTTGAATGGGATGAGAGGGGCCTGAGTGTACTTGAATATTCATTTATTTTATTGTGTCATTCTCAACATTTTATATTTTAATATGTATTTTTATACGTAGCAAACCTATTTCTGTCCTCTGGTCTATTTAAATGCATGCAGGTTGTTCTGGATTCCATTGCCTGCAGGTGGGGAATTAAAGTGGAAAGAGCTGAGATGTAAGTAATTTCATAAATGACAAGATGAAGAGCACTTATGGCAATAATGTATAGCCACAAGAGCCAGAGATGCCCATTAATTCAGGCTCTGTGCTGCTACAGTCCTGCTTGAAAGCTGTCTTCTATGTGCTATTGTGATTCCAGAGAGGATGTGTGTCTCCCACCTGAGCTTCAGCAGAACTTTGCTGTCGAGGCTGAAGCCAAAAGACAGGCTCAAATCAGAGTAAGAACATTCTGTAATTCGGTGTAACACAGATCATATTTAAACTTGCATTATTAGGTTAGGTTTACTCGTCATTATTGATGCTGTAACTTAGTCCTTAGTCTATTTTTCGTTTGGTAATAAGTTATAAAAATATAAATGAAAATATGTTATTTAATCATGATTCTAGACAACTTAGTTAGTAGTACTCTAGTCACGAATTAAAATTTAGGCACAGAGAAATTAGATCATTTTAGACAGTGAAATATCAGAGCACAGGATCATCTGTGAAGCAATGTTACTAGTTTTCATTATTTCATCATTTTATTTTAATCATTTGCCCTTTGTTCATGTTGCGCCAGCATTTTATGTGTAAGTATTCTTGACACATCAAAGGATGAATTAACCAAAATGGTACAAAATTAATGAAATGTCTTTCTAGAATCTAAGAAAAACAAGACAATTTACAAAAGCCCAATTAAAAACGGTGGTGCAGTCAGGTGAATCTTTATAACAAATCCAGAAAGCTATAATGTAAATTCTAACCGAGCCACAATTATAGAAAAACTTTAGAAAAATATCAGTGCCACCTACACAAGAAAAGTACAATTAAGAAAAGTATTCGTTCCCCAGTCTCCCCCAGTTCAGACTAACTAACCAGTTTGAAATAAGCTTATTCTTTGGATAAATTTCGTAATTAATATTCCTGAGCAATTGCAAAAGCAGTCCATGTTAACCCAGGATGCTGTGTTATGTCAGGTGATTGCAGCAGAGGGCGAGAGGGCTGCATGCGAGGCTCTGAAGGCCTCTGTGGACACACTGTCCGACTCTCCTATTGCCGTCCAACTGCGCTTGCTGCAGCTTCTCCACACCCTGCGTTCTGACCCACCAGCTGTGGTCCTCAACCTGCCCTCTGACCTCCTCAACCAAACTTTTCAGCTCCAAGATACCTCCAACTTCACCAGTCAGAACCATCCAACAGGTGGCACCTCCAAAGAAACATCTAAAGATTCCTCTATGATGTAATAAGTGTTTCACTAGGATTATCAAAACGCATTTCAAATTAACCAACAGAAACCGAGTGCAGTCACAAATAACGTCATGAAGGCAATAATGCTGATAATGTTGTTTAATCTACAAAAAACAACATTAGAATAATAATACACTGTAATTGACTGAAAAGTGCTTTGCTGTTAAATAACATGTTTTGAAACAAAAATGTGTATCGTCAATTTTGCAGCTTTTTCATATTTTTTAAATACTTTGAACAGTCCCTTTATATCATTTTAAAATTTCCTATCAAACAGACCAAAAATTCTTTATAACAAAATGTTATTTTACATTTAAGACAATTTAAGACAGTTGAGACCTCCTGAATGACTTTTTTGGAGATGAAAGGTTTTGTTTGAAAATCTTATTTGCTTTCACTGTGCCTGTACCATTCTGCTGACAGTGACATCAACCCTGTAAACACATATTCACCCAAATATCATGCGGCATTATAACTGATTCAGAAGACCTTGGATATTTTATCATCCTCTAATGATGTTCTTCCAGGGTGCATCAGCAAATGTTGTTTCAGCGCTTCTTGCCTTTAGTGGACTTGGGGCTGGCAGCTGGCTTCTGGCCGACCTCCTTGGGGTCAGGAGTTGTGGTCATCTTAGAAACTGGTGTAACCGACTTAATGCTCACTGAAAAAAAATGTTTACTTCAAGCACTAGCATTTATCATAATGCACAGTAATTTCCTATATAAAGCATAAAATGGATGGCCACAATGATGCAATGGGAAAGAGAATGCTGTGACTGATTTGTTGCACTTATGGTGTGGATATGAATGTGTTCTGCTCACCCTCGGGCTCTGGAGTAAGGTTTTTTGGAATCTGTCTCTCTAGCTCCTGTATCTTCTCCAGAGCTTCCTGGAGGGCTTCCTCTGCCTTTAAAGCCCTCTGCTCTGCACCGATGGCACGAGCTTCCACTGATCTGACACCCCACAGCACACATTCAGACATACACATGCAGAATTACCACCACTGCTCCACTTGTATATTACTTTTTGTCCTGAGATCTACTTAGAACCAAAACCAGCAGTTATTACATTGTTCAACTTCTCTTAATCTAGTGAGCCAAACTATAAGAGTCAGCGTCTGACTGTATAATTGTACTGTTTAAATACACTATTATTATTTTCATGCAATGCTGTGATGCCAAATGATCAAGAGATCAACACATTACAGTATATCCTATCATAAATTGTATAAGACACAAACTTGCATGACAAATGCCAAGCAGTAAGACTAAACTTGTTTTAAGACTGACAGGTGTAAATAAGCTTTGCTGTGCCTAATTTAAAGAGCAATTTGGACTGAAATCCTCTTTGTCAAACATCACAAGCATACTGAATTTTAAATGAAGCTTTAACAATGTTTACATGAACATTGTTAAAAAAAAAAGTATGTTTTCTATGACATGAGCCATTTAGAAATAGTTTTATTTGTTAAATGGATGGTTGTATATTCAGTCCAAGACCACACGGATTTATATCATTTGTCATTTAGAACATACTCACAATAGCTCCTGCTGAAGAACCCCCACAGTAGACAGCACACTGAAGGCTTGCTGCGCGTTCTCAGTGCTTGGTCGCACTACAAGTTCATTGGTCTGGACAGTAAAAGTCAGAGTGTACTGAAGCTCAGTTGATACCATAGTCATCTCCATTGGGTTGCGATTTAGGTATGAATAAATACAAATGGACACTGACCCCAGTGAGCTGTTCAGTCTCCTCTCCCAAGTTTTTCTCAATGATGTGACCATCATGACCTATTACTTTCAAGACTGAACCTTCCCTATCTCCATCCTTGACCTCATCAGTCCTCTCCTCCGCCTACAGTTACAGCAATACATTCACGTACATCAGCAAAACCAGCCTGTCAGAGACAATATGCAGAACTATGTATTTTATGCGTCAGAGATCAATAAGGGCCTCTAATAGATTTCACACATTTTATGTTTGAGTGTCCATAATGATGATAGCTGATATTTGAGAGTAACAGTATATATGTCACTGACCTGCTGATCAGTTTTTTCAGTTGAATGAGGCTGACTGAATGATTTCACAGCTGTTTGCTCCTCTTCCTCATCTTTTTCATTCCCTGATTCGGTATGATCCTTCACCTGACCACACACACAGGTCTCACACTCAGTTCTTTAAACCAAACCAAGAACAGATCTAGGCAGGACCTATCTGCGTTTATTCAATTATGTGACTAAAACTACTACCAACTGAAGGTTTTTTGTAATATTGCCATTATGGCTGGGACTTTGTGTATTTACCTCACTAAAGTCAAGCATTGCAATCGCATAAATGAATATTCGTTGTTCAAAGAATAAATCTGTTACAAAACTATGAAAATATTTATTTAGCATTCAAACAGTGCACAATATATAATCAAATTTGAAATTAAATATTTTTCTTGGCCCCACTCCTGAATAGCCTAAAAGCAAGATAGCTGAAATATTATACAATGAAATATTTTTCCTCATAAAGCAAGTGAATTCAAGTGCATTTTAATATTCTGAACGAAGTGTATGAACAAAGTGTGTTCAGAACAAGTGCCTTAAAAACTGTTTCAACAGTTTTTAAAGCACTGTAGGCTTTGAGAAAGTCTTTGTGTATGCACTCCCTCTAGAAATGGCTACAAATGGCTTTCTGTGTGTCTTTCTTAGATATATAAAAATGCGCCCAAACAGCAGACACTTTGACTCTAATCCAATCTGCTGCGCGCTGTTTCGGTCACGTTTAAAAATTATTTCGCATTATATAATTTTTGGTGGCCAAATATTCGGTGCATCCCTTGTAAATTTACTTCTGAAGTGAAACTGAGCTGAGAAACGTGGTCATGAAGACTCTGAGGATGAACACAGAGCAGAACAGATAAAGTTCCTCACCAGAGAGTCTACCCCAGCCAGTGTTAAAGGGATGTCAGTGACGGACTGGGGAACAGCTTTCCCTGACCTTTGCAACTCCACAGGACGTCCCGTCATATCAGACACTAGTATCTGACACACTTCCACCCACTCTGCACACTCTGTCTGAATATCACACACACACAAGGGGAACATCACATCACGACATTTCTGAGTGTCTTCTAGGAGAGGTAACAAAACAAGACCTGCTCCTTTACTGGTAAAATGATTAGGTGATACCTGAAGCTTAGAGAGCTTGTGCAGTTCATTTTCTTTTTCATCCTGAGCCATGTTCTTTTGGATCTCCTCCTCCACAATGGCCTGACAGCAGCTGTGGATGATGATCTAACATGGCTAATTCAAAAAAATTAAGCTGGATCCTTTTGGTGTTAGATTATTTTCAGTTCTGGATCTTTTTGCTATTAAACACATACTGCAAGAATTAATCACAAAAATTGCTTCCTGTAATTTGAGGAAATTATTTGAATTAATATGCATAAATCAGTATAAATGTGAGATATATAAGGGACGTTCTTTGATAGCTTAAAAAAAACCATTGGCACTGGCACTGGTTCCTTGATTCTTTTGGCTAGACTGGCAATACCTTGTGATGTATTTGGAGAAGTAGTTCAGCTTCTGAGAGAGATTCTTGGCATCATTCTCCAACTTCTGCAGAGACACATCCTTCAAGACGCTGAATTTTGAAGTTGGTGGAAGAGGTGGCTCCTGGTCATCATGACAATCGGGCACCATCTGCAGCAGCAAGTCCACCATCCAGCGGGTCAGCAGAGTGTGCATGGAATTAACCTGTTCATCATAGACTATGTCAGCTTTTGAGTCAGTTAACACTCAGCATGCATGAACATGAAAGGGTAGCAGTGTTAAATATATATATACCTCCTCACAGAGCGTCAGGTTTTCATAGTCAAAGAAGTTGTTTTGAGATGAGAGAAATTCCCTCAGTGTGTTGAAGACATCATCAATTTCAACCCTGCCACAAAGTCAGAGGGTTCACAGACAAATCTACTGTGCACTGAGATGAGTTGCACCGAATGGCCATTAGGAAAGGAAAGTCCTACCTGGTGTGAGGATTCTGCTTTTTCTTTTCACTCTTCGGCTGGGTGCTGACTACGTTTAGCAATGCTTCCTCAGACAGTATCACCCAGCTCCCCAGGGCCTTCTCCAGCTTCAACCAGTCAGAGTGAGGCAAAACTTCAGTTCGACCAATGAGGGACTTCAGTCTGTTGGCCCAGAATTCCATTACTCCACCCAGAGATACTAACTGCTTATGAATGCCTGTAACAACAGAACAGTGTAGAGAGTTTCAGTTCTGAACATAGAAGGTTAGGCCTGGGTTTAAAAAATGTTAATGAAATTATGTTAATTAAAAGGAGTTATTTAGCTATTTTCAATGTTTAACTGGTGTAGCATGCTGGGTATTGCATAGAGGACTGGGGTTTGATCCACTACCCAGTCCCTATATATACTCCTGTGTATATCTGTAACACAAATAAATCATCAATTGCTTTGGGTTCTGCCAAATGCAGTAATATTCAATATGTAAAAAGGAAAAGAGATTTCAATAAACTGTTCAGATGTTTTACAACTTGCAGAAGACAGCAAAACATCTACTAATTGCAGACACGCTGCCAGGTTCTCACCACTCTCTCCACTGATACGGGTACTCAGCTGCTTGTGGAGCTCAGTGACAGCACCATCTAGCTCCCTCATGGCCACCTGACCCTTGGGTTGTTCTCCATCTTGGACTGGATGTCTCCTGAAGAGCTGCAGACACACCTCCACCCATCCTTCCTGTAGTTGTGTTTGTGTATTGAGAGTCTCCTGACCTGAGAGAAGGTCCTCTCCACCATACCGTTCACACTGCACGGTCAGCAGCTATGGACAGCAGTCACAGGGATCATACAAAGGATTAATTCTGAAAACAATATGACCTAAGAACAAATACTAATTATGTCTAACCATTGACCACTGCTTCAAGTCTTCGAACAACTCCTTCTCTGAAGCCTTGTCAAACTTTACATCTGGGCTTCTACAGAAAAATAAGTTAATAAATTAGACCACAAATCAACCAAACAAAAACAACAAAGCACTCTTCCGTCTTTACCTGATGTTGGTCTCACAGTACTTGTGCCACTTGATAATGTCTCTCTGGATAGACTTGATGTTCTCACACTGGTTTCTCTCAGTCTCTTTCAGCTTCTCCATAAAACTGGTTATGCTATCTTTCCACTGCTCTGTCAGTTGGATGACATGGTTCAGATCCTCAGAGTCCTAGAAAGCAAATCAACATGGTGGAACTTTCCTTGATTTATTCAAGATTTGAGACAATAGTGTACAGAACTGTGTGAAGAATGTACGTACCTTTGCTGTGAGGAAGGCTGTGAAGTGCTCGGCTGTTGTGCTCCATGTCTGCTCACTAACATGAAGCTTGCTCACCAAGTGCAGGTTGTTTAACTTAATAACCTGGAAGTGAGCGCTGATTTAGACTGAGATCTTATAGTGTATATATAATCTCTTAAAAAAATAAGGGGTTTCGAAGACTAGATGGTGCACACTATTAGATCTTTAGACTATTAGATTCAGATTATTGCAGCGTAAGTGGACTTATAGAACTAATTTTTCCATTCAAGATCAGTGTGTTGCATACAACATAGTGAAGGCCACTTTATTTCACTGTGCATGGGAATATGCCTTAGCACAGTGCAAAACTTAGGTTAGCATTGAACTGCATGCTAGAGACACTCTTGTCCTGTACATGGGATTTCTCTGCCTCAACACATCCACTTCTGCACAGTGAGGGATTGCTAATAAGCTGATTATTTGGATCAGGTGTGTTGGAAGCAGTGAAAACACTCAAATATGCAGCGCAGGATACCTTCAGAACCAGGGTTGGGAAAGCTAATGTAGTACAGTTAAAACCAACTCATCTGAATACCAAAAAATGTATATTTGTGGGATCATTCCTTAGCCTTTTGAAAAATTACGTGCCTTGATTATTTAGATTTATTTCTTGGCTGCTTTAGATGCACCAAAATGTTTAAGAAACCTGACAGAAAAGTGTGAACGTCTTTGTAGTGATCTGACCTTGAGAGCAAGACTGTAAGTAACACTGATCCATAAGTCCCTCTCCTCAGTCAGTGAGACTACCTGTCCCTCCAGCCTTCTCCTCTGCATCTCATACAGACTATAGTACTCCCCAACCATACTGCAACAGAAATCTGCATGTTACATGTCAGACTACTCTACCTTTGAGATGCCAGGGCAACATTTGCCTGAGAACTGTTTAAACAAAGGCCTGAATATTGATTCCAATATAACTGAGTAAAGTATAGTATGCTGTTTAAATTCACTTACTCAGAGTTGCGCTGTGATTGCTCCAGGGCTTTGGCCAGTTCCTCCTGGGTCCTCTCAGCTTGCTTGGACACATGCTCATCATGCTCCTTCATCTCATTCAACTCTCTGAATCACAGCAAAGGAATAAACAGAAAAGACACAGAGCACATAAAGTGAATACATAAAAAGAAATGCTAAGTTTGCAGGTGGTCAGGCCAAATGGATCAGAGAGATGACTTACTGCAGAATGAGTAAGGTTATAATGATGTAATGTGATACCGTTGATGACTTGATGTTTGTGGTACTGATATTTACATTTACGGTATTTATCAGACGCTTTTATCCAAAGCGACTTCCATTCCTTAACTACAGGGGACAGTCTCCCTGAAGCAACTTGGGGTTAAGGGTCT
>JBBJLR010000040.1:8648744-8659827 GCA_037577145.1 Brachypetersius gabonensis | reverse complement strand
CAGAAAAAAGGATCCTACCACGAGACCACCAAGTATCCTACCACTGGGAAACCCCCCCCCCCCCCCATAGATAGACTGAGAAGTTTGTTGTACACTACAGGTCAATCTGGGCGCAATCTTGGATTTTACAGTCTGTAGTAAAACATTATTTAGCCACAAAGTTTTAAACTATTGGTTTTAAAGTCATATTGGTCTGCTTTTAGTGATTTGGTACTCATGTTATGTTGGATCATGAAAAAACTAAAATATCATGCGGATTTGTGTGAAATTGAGTAAACATCCTCCATATGCTATTGGGACTTCCATGGAAACTTATAATAGTTTCAAACATTTGCATCCTTTTAGAACCTGATGAAGAGCAGGCTGTAAGAGCAGGACTTTGCAAGTTATGTAATAATATAATAGGATTTACACGTTAAGTTGAGCGATGGAGTGCTTGAAGCTGATGATCTCCTCCATCAGCCTGCGGTCCAACGCTCTCTGAGCCAGAGTCTCTGTGTGGAGGCCCTTGAGCTGCCGTGGAATACGGTCCAACAAAGCAACATATCGCTGCCTACAGGCAAGACAAGGCACATGCAGGAAGAGAATGGTGGCAAATAACATGGACAAAAAGTGTAAATAATATCCATAAAAATTAGCATGAAACAAACAGAAAATAAAAACCAATATCTAAACACAAACCTAAGTTTGGCTAGCAGCTGTCCTCTCTCCACGCACTCCACACTCACTTGTCGGATCAGCTCATGGAATACAATGTTGTAGATGTTCTGCTCCACTTGGACCAGTTCCAACAAATTCTGCATCTGTAACACAGAGCAGATGCCGGGTCTTATCAGTGTGCTGAAGTGTAGCGCATGTATCTGTAGAGCATGTATACTTTCACTAAATCAACAAAACATCCCATCAGACCAGGGATGCAAGCACTTTTGCCCACAACTGTATCGTTTGTCTGATCAAATTTGGAAGTGTTGATAATCCAGTTTTATTGGTACAGGTAGGAAAGTCATTTTAACTCTTCTCTGTGTTAAAACTGTATATTGTGAGATATAATATACAAAATAACATCACAAGCACTACCTGTTTTAAGGTTACGTGTTTTTTTTAATGATTCTTTACTTACATTTCTCTTTTCTTACAATAAATACACCAGCATTTATTAATTTATACTGCCATTTTTATAATGGTTTTGATCATGTGATAACTGAAAATTCACAATCATTCAGTGAAGCACTGTTTAACTAAAACATGTTAATTTTTAACTGTTTGAACATGCAAAAGTATTTTGGCTGATAGTATCAGTAATTTTCATTTTAAGCTCCTTATAATCGGTGACTTAGCATACATGATGGGCCGACCCTAGATAGGAAAATTAACCTCAGCTATCCTGATTTTCATAACAATATCTGGATTGGAATTCTCCAAACTGCAAGTAGTGTATTTTTATAGAAGATTTGAAAACACACAGCCCTCACATTCCTCTGAATCCAATACGGTATCACTCTGCTTCCAGGGCAGCACTAAATCAAGCTAATTTTACCTTATAATGTAAAGCCAGTTTAGAAAGGCGTACTTGTGAAAGGTCTGAAAGCTCCTCAATCTGTTGACTGACGCCTGCTTTCTCCAGCATATCATCCATCGCCCTCATCAGCTGCACTGCCTCCAGACGTCCACTGGGCTTCCTAATAGCCACATGGAACATTGCTGTTTTTAATAGGCAGCTTTAGATTCATGTCAGCAGGACCATTCAGGTTGTGATGTATAGTCATGAGTACTGTAAGTAAATATTACAGCACAGGATAAGAGCAGCTATTTATTATATTAATACTTACATTGATGGAAAGAGCCTGAACTTCTTTTCGTCATCCTCTAACAGAACTGTATATTTGCTGAAATTAAAAGAAAAATGGAAATGAGTAAATGGGAAAGAGAGGTAAGTTTTTGGCCTGAAACAGGCATGTGTGTGTATATAAATGTATTTGTTGCTATCCAGACAATCATGAACATTCATACACACATGGTTCTCTGATTGTTGTATAACAACCAATACATTTGTTGTAATTCAGGTCACCATTATAAAGTAAAAGTTGGATAAGTTCTCTACAATGGCCAACTCTTCATACCGTAACCAATAAATTATGTGTAATTAAAATTCCAAACAAGCACTACAGTACTTACTCATCATAACACTGTAGTCCTTTCAACCCTTTGTGTTTCACTATGTGGTATTCTGCTGGGATTAAAGTCCCCATGGAAACTGTACCCTGTGTTTACAATTACAATATAACTTTTATTACGTATAGAAACATTGTGCCCAGAATAAAAAATAAGCACCTTTCTTTTGGTGTCATACTTGCCTTTAGAATATCATGTGTTTGTGTGCTGCCCCTATCAGTCATGGGTGGAAGGGGGGTTCGCTGCTTCTGAGCTGCCAAGGCATCACAAAGAAAGGAAATATCCCTGTTCACACATGCACAAAGAATCAGGATCAGGATCAGAAAGCTTCATTGAACTTCACAGACACAAAGAAAAGGACAATATACAATATAAAGTCTAAATAAAAGGCAAATAAAAATACACCAAATGCTATATATAAATAATAAATACTATGGATAGATAACATACTCGTAAGTAATTTACTAGTAATACAAATAGAGGTTTGGAGAGTTCTCTAAACTGAATCCGTTGTTGTACATATGGAACAGTAGTAGAAAAGTGTAGTTTTGATATTTCACATGATAAGACTATTAGACATAAAAATAAGGTATTGGACATAATGATAAATGATTTAGACGCTTTGCTCCTAAAATAAGCTGGCAGTTACAGTGCATGACAAAAAACTAACCTGCCAGCTCCAGTCACTGAGGTAGGTTGCTCGAGAAAATACTGGTATTTTTTGCGGCTTGCAGAGTGGTGCCATACAGGGTCTGGGGTGCGTATGCCACACACCTGTAAGACGAAATGCTGTTCAATCTCCTGTACACCCTGATCTATGCATCTGAAACTCACACTACACCAGCACATGTATGTCCAACTGCAATTAAAGATAGCTGCTTTTTCTGAATGCCGAACAACCTTTAAGTGTTTCGGGGTTTTGGTTAGCTTGGGTGGTCCCAGTCTGTCTTGGGCACAGACAGTTGAGGTGAGGGTGGCGAACAGCTCATCTGGGATTAAATCATTTTGCACTGGCAGCATTTGTAACTGGGCTCGTCCGCTCTGTGATAATGTCTCCTTTATGTCTGGAAGTTCAGGGAGCTCAGGGATTTCTGCTGCTGCTGCTCCTGGTATGGAGAACAATAAAGAGCAGTGGAGCAGAGGGTTGGGAATGTTTTTACGAGCAGGTAACAGTTTCAAATGTCCAGAGATGAGGAGTCAAGACATTCTGGATCAAGAGGTGAAAGTCGAGAGGCAGAATTGATCCTGACACTGAAATATCAATACAAAGTGTTTTCCATATTTACCACTGCTCATCTGCTATACTGTCCTCTTTATTAATATGGATTACTAGTATTATCTCTATCACTTAAGATGTTCACTATTACGACAGAACCAGTGACAATGATTGTTGTTATTATTAATGTTTACTGCTGCTACTTAGGATTATTATTATAACTGGCATTATTTTTTATGTTGGATTCTCCTCTCTCTTTCTTTTGTTTCCTGTATTATTGTTGTTGTTGTTGTTGTTGTTACTGAAATGTAAAACAGTAGTCCTGAGACAAATGTAAGCTTAAAACCATTACCCATTTAGAGTGGAAAAGAAAAAGCTGCCCCTCCCCTAAAAAAAATCAGCTTCTAAACAATAAAATGCAGTAAATATATATATATATGTATACACAAGTTCAGTACAGGTGAGTAGGTTACTCCTCCGTAGCTCACCATAGTTCTCCTCCACAGGAGACCCGAGTCTCTTCCTGCGGCTCTCTGGCTTCGGTAACACAGGGGGAGACGGGCTGGACTTCACATAGGCTGCCATCACAAGATTATTCACAAAATTAGGCACATTTCATTCCAGAAAATGGTCCACAAACGACATAAACCTTCAGATACCCCAACGTCTCCAGCACCCTCACCCAGACCACTGCAGTGGCATTCTGCTGTTGTTAGGAACGCGACCCGTCTCCACGCAACTTCCCAACGAGAGAAACGACTTACACTGCATGGACAAAAGTATTGGGACGCCTGACCATTACACCAACATAGACTTCAATTACATTGTCGCCCCACTTTGGAACTAGAACAGCTTCCACTGTTCTTGGAAGACTTTACGCAATATTACGTAAAGTACTCTGTACAGGTGCTGATGCTGGACGAAAAGGCCTGGCTCACAATCTCCGTTCCAGTTCATCCCGAAGTGTTTAATAGGGTTGAGCTTTCTGGAGTCAGGTTCTATTGCAGGGTATCACCATCATATTAGTATCAGTCGTTTTTTCACAGGCAGATGTTTAGATTTGGTTAATATTTCAAACCGCTAGTATTTGCCTGTTTATTTATCCGTTGCAGAAGGTCTAGGCGAAGATGCACTAATCGACCAAAACGTGCATTTTATTAACGTCACTGCGTTTGTAAAACTTTAGATACATATATGTAGAAATATTACACTATAAATTTATATTAATAATCTTTCAAATTTCTTTATTTTTTTATGCTTTGTATCAACATCAGTCCACACTTTTCCTTTTGTTGCACTTCTAGGGACGATCTCACACTACCAGTGTGTTCTCCTCCTTCCTGTGGCTGAACATATGAAGTGCTCCGACCTAGAGACTTCACAAGGACAGACACTGTTCAGGAAAAAGTACAGACAATTTAAACTCCCAGTAGTAAAGTCTGTTATTTATTTACTAGCAGCGTGAGCCCTCCCCACATGTAGATTCACTAGGTTGAACCTTACTGTTATGCATCTGATAAATTTTAAGTTACCAGAAGGTGCAGCACAGTACCTTATCATAAAATCACAAGAAGACTTTCTCACCGTTTGTCTGCTGTTAGAAACATAACATTTGCTACCTGGTGTATTAAACCTTTGAATTTTTTATGAAATTCCAGCTTTTACATTATTGATGAAAGTTCAATAATTCAGCGTGTCAGTCAATACCTCAGTCACTAAACCAACTGTGTCAACCGAAAAGTTAAATGTTGTGAAACTACTGCTATATGTTATTCATTTATTCTTTTAATTTAGCACATTATGCAATGCAGTAATAGCACATAATGCCAGTATACCACATAACAACATGTAGTTCTAGTGCCAGTCACATATTTATTAAATATGTACATTTTAAACATGATTAAAACATGCGAGATGCCACCACGGCATGTAGGTAAGTTGAGGTAAGGCTTGCACTCCTGACCTGTGCCTGAACAAGGACCATATGAGCCATGTGCTAGGTCATAGGTGGCCTACAGTGATGATCTGAACATTGTCTTCCAATTCCTCTCAAAATACACATAATTCAAGTTAAAAGATACAGCATGAGCAACAACTCATTCATTTAAGTCTCGTCGTCCTCCTCACACTTAGACAGTACTTACATAACTGAAGATTTTATAACCTGATTATTCATTCCTGCAGTAATACATTATTTTCATTCAAATATATAAAGCTGTATTTGCCCTGTCCACCAGAACCAGATAACTTTACCACCTTTCTTGAGTGTCTTTATGATATGTAGACATTGTAACCTTCATCACAGTATGACGTAACATTTATTATATTTATCCACAGGCCTAAAGACAGGAGGGTTCATGCACAGTTCTTCAAACATGAGGTAGCCCTTCAGAGCAGGTGTTCCTGAGTTCTCTTCCAACTGTGCGTTTCTGCCCTGCTGAGTAAAGTCCTACTCTAGCTGAGGATCTTGTGGTAAGGGTGGAGTGTGAGGGAGGAGGTGAAAGCGCGGATGTCAGTGATCATGATTGCTCCGCCGTGGGATGGTGAGGGTGGCAGAAAGGTGAGCTTGGACACCTCTCCATATGAGGAAGACTTCGCTGTACTGTCCTCAGTTTTCTCTGCTTGGTTGAGACAGGCCTGGTCATCTCTATGCTGCTCTTTCTCCTCTTTCCCAAAGCCAACCACCTGGTTGGCGTTCAGAGGGGACAACACAATCAGAGACGGTAACATTAGCAGACACCTTAGCACTAGTGTAAGCAGGCGTAGTTTGAACCTATTAGGAATTTTACTTTTCACCACCCCTAAGCAACCAATAGCTATTTGGCAAGTTTAAGTCGTTCAGTTTTGGTTTCTTTTTGTTTGATACATAAAGACAAGGAAAACACTTGCTTGAATGATATTCTTTCTGTGGACCTGTCACATGCAATTTGTGAATCATGGTTTTGATTAAAACAAAATCTCCCTCACTATTTTGACATAAGAGAGTTTGATATAAACATTAAGATTTCAAAATGTGTCATTCACTTAGAGTCCACACAGTCCATAAATGAAAACTACGAAAACATTTAGCTCTCTTTGAATGAAACCAAAACTAATTCATTTACATATATCTGTCCAATTCAGACTACAGACCTTCATTCTGAGAGATTCAGTCATGACTGCAGTTTGAATGGAGCATAAGACAGGGTAGTCACGGAGAAGAGGTTATTTACATATATCGGTATTAAAGACAGTCACAAAAGCAGCCTTTTTAATTCTAAGGGATGAAGAAAAGTTTGAATGGTTGCGCAAATAAATTATGAATGTTTTGCTACATACAAACATTGTACGAAATCTTAGGTGGAACAAAAAATAGGAAAATGTAGGATATAAGCCATTTAGACTGGTCCTACTTTTTCTCTTGTATGAGTTACATAAAGATATGTAGGTAAATGATTTAGATACTATGCATAATATTATTAAAAATAAATAGACTCTCACAAGAAGAAGTGGTAAATGGGAAGTACTGTGCGAATTAGCAATGGTGTTTGAAAATAAAGTATTGAACATACGTGTACGCTGAGTTTCCTGCTCTCTGAACCTCTGTGCTCCATGAACCATGACACCAACTCTGCTTTGGTCATCTGTTTCAGAGCTTCAATCTGACAAGCAGAAGACAGTGTAATTCACTCACACAATGATTAATTTAATTGGGCTTTGGGGAACCCTACATTCAGGTATGTTTGTAAGTATGCCTGAATAATTATGTTTGGAGAACATCTCTTACCTCTTTACTGAGCCGGTCAAACACATACTGCTGGGTGACCACCTCGAACCAGTTCCTGTCCACTTCCTCACCAAGGTGTGTGTCCTCACATTCCTTCAGCTTGATTAGAGCATTGACCTGAGCCTGGAATGCCTCATCTGGCAGAGTGGCCAGCTTCTCTCCAAAACTGACCAGGAACTCTTCTATCTTATTCTCCACAAAGTCAGTGCTGTGAAAAACAAGTGAATGAAACGATACTCAATAAGTGTCCGGAACTCAATTTGGGTCAAGAGGGACACAAAAACTATTCTATAAAAGTTAGCCAAGACCTTACCTGAACTTGGTTGCCTGTGACTCTACAGTAACTGAGAAGCCAAGGACACCGGAGGTGTTTCTGCAGGTGGGGTACACCTGATACCTGTGGGGTGGGATGGAAAGAACATCCAACCATTTCAATCAGCAGCAACCACTCAAGGACAGTCAGACTAATGGAGAAGTTACAGTAATAAACAAATAAATAAATCTTAGCTGACCCAAGAGTTTCTTTAGTCCTTAGAAAATCAAAGCAGGGCTCCTCCATGTGCATCTGACCAACAAAAACAAAAATGCACATTAATAATCCAAACATCTCCAGGGTTTATGCAGTCATATAAATTAATAGTGGATCTAAGCTTTTACCACTAGTAGCTCCATCAGTGTGTGCTCTCTGAGGTTCTTGAGCCCAGACTGAGGAAACAGAGAAAACATTAATTTTATGAAGTCTTAACCAATCAGCGTCCACAAAATACATGGCATAATAAACTCTAGGGTTGCACTAGCACAACCTTTATTCATTTACATTCTATACACTGGGCGTGGATTGTTTAGGAGAGGATATACAGTTAAATACAGTTTGCTACTGTAAGTTTAAACAGTCAAATGCAAACGTTTGGGAACCTCTAGACAAATAACATATTTGTTGCTTTTCTAAGAGACTATTTTCTGTTTATTTTGATGCAAAATCACTGCTTTATTTGATCAACTGAACATATTTGAAAAACAAATATCACATAATATAGTCACATGTGACAATTTGAATTCAAAATCCACACTCTACCACTTAACCAAAACCAGACTCAGTGAATTACTAGCTTTTATAAAGGTTGTTTATTCACTCCTCAGATATGGGGTTTGAACTGGGGGCTTTACCTGGTCACCAAAGCTTTTAATAATTGATAATAAAAGTAATTTAATAATAAAAGAGCTGGACAAAACATTAGCAAGTTTCAGCTGGTTTTAACTATGTTGCCCGCCAGAGAGATGTACCATTTATAAATGTCAGCAAATTTTTATTGACAGGTGCTAATCTTTTGAAAACTGTGACATCAAAATCAAGAGAATCAAAAATAAATGAAGAAATAAAAAAGTAAAACTAGTTTGAAAAAAAAATAGGTTATGCATGGCATGCAAAATTGGTGAAAATCAGCTAGGTGGAGCCTAAGGGTTCTCAACACTTTTTCTGATTGGGTTGAGGGCAAAACAAAATTGGCTTTAGTTTCTAACGACTCTAAGCTCAAGACCACAAGGCAAAATGGTATGCTATAGCGTCACCTTCAGGCTGATTGCTGTATCCAGAGTGCCCTGAGAAGGTCTAGTATAGTCACTTTTGACATGTAACACGACAGAAAAATACCTGATAATACACTGTGACCTCAGAGTTGGCGTCACTTTTGTTGAGTGACTGGACCTTACACAGGTGGTGCTTCTGTGGCAGTTCCACCACTCGGAAGAGAACAGGAGGCTCAGCTGGGAGAGGCTCGAAGTGAAGCTTCCTACAGATTTAGAAAATGTTCAGGCTATACCAACACACACAAAGCATAGCCAGCCCCACAACCCTACAATAAGAGAACATGATGCAGAAAAAGGTAATGTATCGTTTATGGTCCTGGAGGGATTCTGTCCAGCATGGCTTCTGACTTGAATCAAGTTTGTTTGAGCAGGAAATCCCCAAACTTTGCACGACTCTGAAGTTTACCACTTCTGGTTTAGATCAACATGCATCTCAATTTGTATGTGAAGGGCTAACCAGCAGATTAATTAACTTTAGGAATCAAAGCCAGAGAAAAGTTAAAACATGCAGAACATTCACTCAGAATTGAGCATCACATGTTTTGACACTGACCTGAAAATAAAACTCTTATTTAAAAAGAAAATGCAGGACTTACTCAACAAAACACTGCAAGAACTTTGTGGATTCCTGTAGGGACAGAGGTGTCACAACAATTAGGACCTCTTACTCAAACTTCTTGGCATGACAAAAACATCTAAACTATTCAGAGAGAAAATTGATAAGACTCACAGAACTTGTGACATTCCCCTGTACAAGTCCTTCCACATACATCCTGGCCTTGAATTTGGTGACAAATTGCATGAGGTCATTCACAGTGAGGTTCTTCATTATGGCCTGGTACTTCTGCATGACTGACCAGCGACAGTGTTCCAGGATCTGCAGGCGCACATCTCTGTGGTCGAAGAAGAAAGCCATCAAGTTTAACATACAGAACCATATACAGACAAAAAGACTGATTTAAATGACCGACTCCTAAGGATTTTATAGACCAGCTCAAGCCAATTAAAGATATTTCAATCTAAATCTATAGAAGCAAGCATATTATATAAGGCCTAAACTCCAGGAGCACAGCTGAGCACAAGTGTTAAGCAAACATACTTTCCGAGTCTCTCTGGCTTGATAAGTATGTTGAAGTATGTCTTCTTCAGCTGCTCAGCAAACATGCTGAACACATCAGGAGCCGCAGTAAAGTTTGCCAGGTAGTCCACTATCAGGTCCAACAGCAACTGAAAACATAAAGTAATAATAAGAACTAGATGCTTTTCAACAACGAAATGTGATTGTGTGGTTGCTATAAAAATTATCAGTATCTCAAAAAAGTATTATCAGTATCTCAATATCCCCAACCATTGGTTTTAAGGGCATAAATAGTTAACAATAAGGCAAATAAGCCAATATGCAAAGCTGCAACAGCCAATGAATGAGCCAACATGGTATTCATTTTAATTAATAACTGATTAATAATTAGATCATTGGGAAATCTAATTTTGCTACCTGGCAGCAAAACTGATTTTGGGATTTTGCCTAATTTTATTTCCCATTTAGTCACTGCCTATTCCCACTCAATAGCTACATCTCCCCAGCACACAATACCACCAACTACGAAAGGATGAAGGCTAGATTGTGCTTCCTCCATGTCACATGAAGCGCCACTGCATCTTTACCAACTTACCAATATGAGGGAAAACAATGAGGCCAACTGTGCTCTCTCTGACTCCTGACCATAATGTGGAGATCATGACCTTTCATAAAAGAGGGTTTTAACTACTACACAAATTAAATTAAGCTATAAGAACCAACATAACTGTTGAAACATTATTTTGCCTTCTGCCTGTCCAGTCATTAAGTATACAGAGTTAGGTTCTGGTGTGTTTTTATACTTACGGGCAGTTTATGGTTGAATCCCTTCAGTCGTATGACCAGACCATGATCTCCAGGGACCAGCTTGTACTCCAACTGGGCTACGTCTGCGTCGTACGCAGGCTCAGCCAGGTTGTGGGCCAGGATGTTCACGAAGATGTCAAACAGGACCAGACTGACGAGGGCATGACAGGACAGAGTAAAAATGTTTATTATGTAGAATAACTAAAGATGGATTTCACTGTAGTTTGTAGGCTGCAGCATTACTGTTAAAACAGGAAATTAACCATCACTCACTTTTCAGGAGATTCTTGTATAAGGGGTGTCAGCAAGTTGAAGCGGATAAATGCTGTGGGGAAAAATAAATTATGACACATAAAATTTGCTTCCTTTGTATGTTTAATTTCTTCACACACACACACACACACACACACACACACACACACACACACACACACACACACACACACACACACACACA
>JBBJLR010000040.1:8623670-8635202 GCA_037577145.1 Brachypetersius gabonensis | reverse complement strand
CCTGTAGTTAGAGAATGGAAGTCGCTTTGGATAAAAGCGTCTGATAAATGCCATAAATGTAAATGTAAATGTAAAATGCCATTCGCAGCTTCTGTTTAATGAAGTTCTGATTGAATCAAACCAGGTTTCTGTTGGAAACTACAAGTAATACTGGACTTCCACAAAGGAACATATTGATGTCTAAGTATGTGTGCCTTAGACTTTTGCATGTTCCTGTATATTGTGTCCGTTACAGCAAGATTAAGTTATTAAGAAAGAAACCAAAACGGCATTATTTGACAAATTGGCTTGCATGCAAAAGAAATCTGACATAAAACCCTCCTGCTTGTGGTCTTTCAGAACATTTAGACTAACAGGATCTGACAGCATTCATTTAGGAAATGAATGTAGTGTCCTGGACTGCTGTATAAATGGCACTGCACTACACCATCCACTGTTCAAATTCACCTTCATGATACATTAGAGAATTTTCATCATCATTAAACCTGAAACATTTGCCTTAGAAATCACCACCACAGTGCTGTGAGAGATAAGTAGACATGTTTACAATGTTTTTCATGCAGGCCAGAGAGTCCCTTTAATTACACTCAGTGGGATCTCAATTTGATGCAACACACACATAATATGGTATGATTGGTACTTTTATTGTTACAAATTGCATCTAAAACCGACTTTTACAATGATCTGTACAATCACTTTATGCCCCTGTGCAAATGTTTTTTCTCTACCAGTCAAAAATCACTGACAGCAAAGTTACAGTACATCTATATGTTCCCAGCATAGGTTATGACAGCATTAAAAAATAAATATCTACTCAGCAAAGACCAGTCTGATAGCTTATAACATCTGAATTATAAATATCTCATTTAAAATAAATTACATTTATGTAAGTAGTTACAGAAACCATTAGTCATAAATATCTAACATCACTCGATTAAAAACTCAATGCATGTGATGTATGGATAACTCCACAAGGATCTGCTACGTTTCTGAAATAGAAATCTGTGGCACAACAAGTTTTACAATATACATATAATGGCATCTCTAAAGACGGGTGTTCATTTTTAGCCTGTTGCTGCTTCTGCAAGTGTTGAATTAAGCATAAATATGTGGAGTAACAACCTGAATGTCACCTGACAGCTGGATATATAGTCCATTTTACACACAGAAAGGTCAAATATGTATACATTTGAGTATATATTCCACAACAGAATACTCACTTTTATGCAATAGAACAAATTTGATTTGGGTTTTTGTTTTTGGAGAGACTTAGGCTATTCATCTTGACTCACCCTTCTAGTACTAAGCTATCTTTACATCACAACGTATTGAACAGTGTTCGTTTGCAAAGTGCTCCATATGTTCAAAAACACACGTTTGTGCCCATTATATATATTAGAAAGAATCCAACAGCCAGTGGTTCTTCCCAAGTTAAAACCCAGAACATCAAAACCACCCTGAAAACAGAACTGACCATTATTGTGCATAATATACAGTTGTTATGGCCACTCTGCAATTGTCTGAGTTTAGGTTACACTTGTGCCTTTTTCACCAAGCAACGATTAAAGAAAAAGAGCAAAGAGATTGTATACACGTAAAGAGAAGCTTCACAGATTTTTAAAGCACCAATTATGCTATAGTAATACACTTGTCAACGTCTGATTTTGTCATGTGGGACATTTTGAATATGTTTCTGGCAGTGAACATGTTTTCTAAGTTTCAGTTTTGTGCTTTGCTGTAGTCCCTGCTTCAGCTTATCCAAAGTTAGACATGTGCACAAAGGGACGGCATGGTAGCATTAAACCACTAACACTAGTGTATGTAAAAAAAAAAAAGTCTGCATTGATGTGAATGACACAGAAATGGAAAGCTGACAGAGAGAAAGGGTCGGTGTGACATGGGTAAACTGGCTATATCAGCAGCAGTTCTGAGGTAGTTGCGCAGGTTTGTCAGTGAGCCGAGTGGTCTTGGCTCCGGACACCATGGTGGGGTCTGTGTCCACTCGCTCTGACATCTTCACACAGATGATGTCCACCAGGCGCTCAAACACTTGCCTGACATTGATGTTCTCTTTGGCGCTCGCCTCATAGTACTCGAAGCCTGCAGAAAAATCCATATTTTATAACCTGATTACATTCTGTAGATTTTCTCTGTCAGCAGCTGCAGACTTTACACTCAGAATATTATTTTGCAGTAATGGCTATGAAATTATGCAATTATGAGAGTGAAGAACTGAAAGATGGACTCACATACTGACCACTGTAATTTAATTTTATGTCATTTAAAGTTTCCAACTATTCCAATGATACTCACCTAATTGATCAGCCAAGTGCTTGCCTTTCTCCATAGGGATGACTCTCTCATCATCCATGTCACATTTATTTCCCACTAAAATGACCTGAGCATTATCCCATGAGTAGGTCTTAATCTGGGTTGCCCTGCAACAGAAAACATTTACTCATATATGTACACATGCATGCATACATACATTTGTCTATACATGTGATTTATGTAGCGGTGGTGGTAGCTCAGTGGGTAGGATACTTGCCTCTGGACCAAGAGGTCATGGGTTCAAATCCTACTTTCAGCACCACCACTAGGTCCCTGAGCAAGACCCTTAAGCGTCTGATAAATGTAAACGTATTTACTAAATTAGAGTGCGGTGCCTCCCCACTAATCGAGGTTTTAGAAATGGCCCCAAGGGCAGAGACTGAAAGGACACTGGGAACATGCTACAAGTTGCAGAGGAATAACATCTGCCTTGAAGAGGTTTTAAATCATGGCAGAGTAAGGTGGAAAAATCGGTTGTTACGGCTGAGCCACCAAGATGGAATATGGGCGGTGGCTCAAGAAAATGCCTTTTACTGGGGATCAGCCCAAAATGAAGTGGGAAGAGAAAAAAGAAAGGTGAAAACAACCTGTAGGAAACAGACTGAAGGGTCTAGAAAGAGTGATGATGAATAGGTCCCTCAAAGAAAAAAGGGAAAAGGAGAACAGATGTGTGTGCCTAGCTGAGAATGTTCTGAGTGTGTTTATGAAAATGTGCTCAAAGGGAGCAGTAACAGGTGGGTGATCCTATGGGGAAAGGAGGATTGAACACACAAAAGGGGAAGACATGGACTCAATGTATAAAAAGGGGAACGGTCTGAATTTAATGGACAACAAGCAGATGAAGGCCTAAACACCTGGACTCGACTAAGACCTGGAAGAACTTAAAGCTCCAAGAACTGGAGGATGGTGTCAGATCACCCAAAGCTCTGAATATAAAGGCTAAAGTATAAAGATGCCAGAAGACCCAGATCCCTAAGGGATGGTTGAAGAACAGTGGTATCCCAGCCAGGCTTAAGGAGGCGGAAGGACTCCACGGAGCGGAGATGCCAACTGACCCCCGACTAATCCTCAATACCCATGCTAACCCTACATCTTTTACCCAGCTAGGACTAAGTTTGCAGAGGGACTAGGGGCTTAAACCAAGCACAACTAGCCTTATCTAAACTTAATATACCCTAAAGACTTTGGTATGAGCATGTCTGAAAACCCTGCTTATAAAAGGCAGACCGAAGACGCCACTTATCAGAATGATCTTGAGACGAGGCGACCTTGGCCTCCCCGTGGGCAAAGAGGTGCCAGCCCTGGGGTTATCTTTGGTGGCAAGGTGAAAGAACAGGTGAACAGGTTGTCAGGTCAGCTCCAGACTGGCCACCAACACTTAATATAACTGATATTTAGCCAAGTAATTAATTCAAATTTGTCAAATTTCCCCCATAATATCCGTGTTTGAGGTGTTAATCCCTGGTTATAGTTATGTTGTGCACTTGGTCTAAAATATATATGTTTTACTGCTACAGTGATAAAAATGTACAGATATATGCCCCCACTCCCACATTTGAAGACATTATTACTATATTTTTAATCTGTAGTACTTTCAGTAAATGCCTGTAATCAATTTTGATAAATTATTACATTAAGTCTTTTAATATTACTAAACACTCTGAAGATCTAGAAGTTAGCACTGTGCCAGACAGCTTTTTTCTCCCCTGTATAGCACAGCTGACATATCTGAGTACTGGCTCTGGCTTTGACTTACCAGTCCTGCACTGCATTAAAAGACTCCTCATTTGTGATGTCATACATGAGAATGAAGCCCATTGCTCCTCTGTAGTAGGCAGTGGTGATAGTCCTGTAGCGCTCCTGACCTGCTGTATCCTATAAAACAGTACAGACAAAAAGGCTCAGACCTACAAAGCACATATTGAAGCAATGTCATCTTGATCCCTGAAAGTTGCTGGTAAGGTCAGTCATGTATAGATTAACAGATGCATTAATGATAATCAATGAACATTAAAGGTCAGCAGTGATCCGACCTCGAAGTTTCTAATGATTTTACATTTACGGCATTTAGAATAATAATCATTATGCTGGCTAAAACAAAGGAGTGTCTTTTATCATCATGAAATGCAATTACTGTATGTCAATTTTACCAAGAAAGGGGGGTGGCCATTTTTGGTCAGTATTTCCTTGTGGTTATAAATATCATACCTGACCACACCTGTTACTGTTCCTGATGATCACAGCTTTCATAATCTTTGCTTATGCTTAAATGTTATAAATCAAAAATCTATATTACCATGAGTATTATCTGATATACAATCTTAAAAATAAAGGATTCTAAATGGTTCTTAGTTCAGACGTGTGGTTTATTTGGGCCAAAACCTTTGCATCCTTCAAAGTCATAGAGATCATTTACAAAAGTTTTTCTTCAAAGGCACTGACATGTTCTGTAACCAAAAGTTGCTCTTCAATGGCATCTGTACAGTGAATCATTTCTGGCATCTTTCTTTAGAAGTGCATACAATTGCAAATTGATTAATGACATTCTGGTGCAATGACAGGCTGGTGCAACTCTACAATAATGTCCACAGATCAGTCGCATTAAGAAGGCTCACTTCCTGAGAGTCAATTCAACTGACGTTCTGATGAACTGACCCATGCAGACAATTCTACACCTGAGCGTGGCGCCTCACTGTGTCATGCAACAGACCAGGTAACTAGAGTTCAGTTGGATGTCTGCAATGAGATGTCATTCAAAGCTGAATTCGACTGAAATGCTGCAGCATCTTTGCAGCTGCTTTTTTTTCACAGGCTATTTTCTGCCACCTCAAGCTCCGGTTTAATCGCCGCTCAATGCGCACTGATTACAGACCGCTGCTTATCACAAATTGCAATTTACTCCAGTGTCTGTATCTTCCTCTTCAGCCTTAGGCTTGTGTTTACCCTCCACACCCCCCTCCGCCAACACCCCCCTCCCTCACCCTGAGGAGCTGCTTTAATTGGCTCTGAGCTTGGGCTCTGCCAGGGAGCAGTGTGCTGCTGTACTGCTGCCATGACAACCAGCGCTGATGATGCAAGTGCAAAAAACGGGAAGGGGGTGCTTTTGCTTTCCTGTTTTTCCTGAAAAAATATGGCTCATTCACAGTGTACTACGAGGATGCAGCCAGAAAGGTGGTGTCATGACCATGAGACGATTTCACGCGAAGCTTGGTGAGGTGAACAGCCCTTCAGTTATGGATCCTTTCAGCACAATGCATGAGCTCCGTCCCCCGCCTGACAACCTGACAATCACGTACTGTACCATCTGTCTGCATCACACTGTACAAGGTGTGAATTCACACAGACAAAAAAATGATCCCTAAATTCGATTCAGTGAAGAATGTGAATGAATGCACGAATGTCACTCACTCAGAAAACAATGACAGCATCTTGTGATGGACTCACCCAGATTTGGAGCTTGACCCTCTTGTCGTTCCGGTAAACTGTCTTCACTTTGAAGTCGATGCCAACAGTGCTGACGAAGGAGTTGCTGAAGGAATCGTCTGCGTACCTGAACAGAAAGCTGGTTTTGCCAACGCTGCTGTTGCCAATGATGAGCAGCTTGAACATGTAGTCGAAGTTCTGGTCTGAGCCATCTTTCTGGCCGAAACGGTGGTCAGCTTTAGCCATCTGGAAACATAAAAATAAAGTACATGAAAAACATTGGACTGTCAAACTAAAGGTACCTCACCTCACTTACAAAAATAAGATATACAAGTACCTGTCTGTGTCAACCTGCCTAGACACAGACAATTACGCGTCCCACCTTAAATGGTGAATAAAAATCCCAATTAGGAGCTGGCCAGTAATGAGTCAGCCTTCTAATGTGTATGAACCATTCCATAGCACTTCTATGGCCATTTGTATCATTTCATCTCTTAAAACATGCCTCACCATTAAAGATGGAATGGTAAAATCAAATTAGGCACTGGCCAAAAATGATCCAACTACAGCTTTTCCATATGTATAAACCGTTAGATGGCACATTTAGATTCATTTATAACGTTTTAAGCCTTAAACATGCTTGATATCGTTTTAGAGAAAATGACGCACGCGTGCTAGTAACAATAGACTGAATAGACTCCGTGATGATCACAAGAACCATCCCGAAATTTCATTAAAACGTATTTCTCTCGGCGTCCTCTATGAAAAAGCAACATACTGAAATCTGAGAGTGAAAATGATGGCGACAGAGAAGGTCTCAGGTAGGCAGAGAGAAATACAGAGATTAGTACACATGCAGACGTCGTACGTTTGACCATAGGAGCTAAAAGACGACATTACACCAGAATATTCAGGTAAATATTACGCCCTCATTATCCCGTTCAATGCCATTGTTATGGAGGTGCTCACCTTACCTCGACGAGCTGGAGCTTCTCCCACGGTCGTCTAGGTGAGCTGTAGGAGCTGTAGGACACAGCTGTGGAGGCTAGGCTGCTGTCTTCGGCCCCACTACACCGGCATGTACGCTCATACACAAGTCTAGAACCTTAAACAGCCACAAAACTGTGAATGGAGAAGGAGAGGTGAATGCAGGCAGGCACGCAGGCAGACAGGCTGGCGGGCTGGGGTGGGGCAGTGATGCAGGTTCTTGCTGATTTGGATTCACTCCTAAAGGAAGCATCAATTTGAGTGAGCCTCTATAAATAAAGCGTCATGTATTTATTAAGACAAAAATTGCAACAGTTAATTGAAGGAACCACCATTCTAATCTGTGCGTGTTTCTATAAATAAACCATCATCTATTTATTTAAACAACAACCAAAAATGCAACATTTAGCTGAAGGAACAATCATTGTAATCTGAGTCTGCTTCTATAAATAAGGCAGGCTGAGGTGGGGCATTAAGGTTGGGTCATGCTGATGTGGGTTCACTCTATAAATTCTATAAACAATTCTGGGTCATTATAAAAAAGGCAATAAAAGCAACAGTTAAGTGAAGAAACCTTTCTTTTTAATCTGATTGTGCTTCTTTAAATAAGGGATCATTTTATTTTTCATAATAAAAAATGGAAATTGCAACAGTTAATCGAATGAACCATCATTCTGATTGTGCTTCTATAAGCAAAGAAGGGTGGAGTGGGGCATTGATGTTAGGCCATGCTTGTTTGGGTTCTCTCCATTCTTATCAGTGCATTCTTCTATTAATAAGGCATCATCTATTTATTCATTACTAAAAAAAAATGAAAGAACCATCAATCTAATCAGTGTGCTTCTATAAATAAAGTACAATTTGTTTATTAAGACAAAAGATCCAACAGTTAATTGAAGGACCATCTGAGTGTGGTTCTATAAATAAGGCACCATCTGTTTATTCATTATATAAAAAGACAGATAAATGCAACAGTTAATTGAAGGAACCATCATTCTAATCTGGGTATGCTTGTATAAGTAAGGCGTTCTCGATTTATTCATTAAAAAAACAAAACAAAATGCAACCGTTGTTTGAAGGAACCATCATTCTAATTTGTGCGCACTATGAATAAGGTATCGTCTCTTTGTTATTAAAAAGACAAAAAAATGCAAGTTCATTGAAAGATCCATTATTCTAATCTGAGTGTGATTCATCACCTATTTTATTAAATGTTAATTGAGGGAACCATCAATCTAATTTGAGCATGCTTCTATAAATTTGTCTTAATCTTTTTAATTAAAAAAAGACAAAAAAATGCAAGTTAATAGATCATTCTAATGAGTGTTCTGCTTTAAATAAGGCATCGTCTTATTCATTACAAAAAGGACAAAAATTGCAACAGTTAATTGCATTTAAACTGTTTATTATGACACAGTCTGTGTGACCAATAGTTCAGTGAGCAAATGGTGCAGGTCTTTGTCATGGCAGAGAAAACTTACTCAGAAGGCCATCGTCCTAAAAATTCACAACACTGGACACATCTTAAAGGGAGATCCACCAACTCAACATTTCTGCATTATTATATTAATAAGATTATTAGAAGTTATTCATATTTTTTTTTACAGCAGTGGTAATAGGAACCAGGTGTCTGAAGAGGTACAGAAAGTTATTAAATGAAATGATTATGCAAATGCTGCCTGAAAAACTGTTTTGCAAGATTTTGAAGTTTGTATTGAAAATGTATTTTATAAAATCTATGAATGGCAGATTTGCATTTCATATGAAAACTCAGGAGACAGTAGATACACTGGTGATGGCAAATACTGTAGATGTTTTACATTCTACATCTAAGCCCCGGTTCTTATTACCTCTGTAAAGAAATTAGGGTCAGTGTTTCTACAATTAACCATTTTACCTTGACACACCTCATCATTTTCCTCATGTTCTTTTAAAGCGATTGGCTTGTAGACTGTATATTCTTAAAACAAGGTGAAGGGGGAAAAGTGCTGCAATCAGCCACAGATGAAGTGCAGCCAAAAACAACAGGGCAGAAACTGGTACAACACGCAGTACCACAGCAAAGGATGATGACCTTGTGTGTCAGTATTTTTTTTTTTTTTAAAACAATAACAGAGTATTATACCTCTTCCAATCATAATGTATAATCTTCCAGAACTCCAAACCACGAATCACAAATGAACATGTTCTATTAACATGCAATGGCAGTGCTTCTACTCTTACATGTTACCAACAGTTTTTGATTTTTCAAAATGTCTCATCAGGCCCAGCTCTCGCATCATATTATTCAAAATGCTGTGACTCTTGAGGTATACTGCATAAGCCACAAGCACAAATCCCAGACCGCCTTCAGGAACCAAAGCAAGGTCAGATATCTGTATTAATCTCCTAAATAAACACATACCAACCCCCAGTGTGCGTCAAAAGACAATTTCATGACTGATTTCTTAAATGCAATGGACATAAAAACATCAAAGGCATCAGATCAACCCTGCATACATGGTAGCAAGATAGATCCAGTACATTTAAACTGATCTTCTAGAGCTGAAAACAACAGTGAGGAGGAAGTTCCTGCTGGGGCTCCGCAACCCTCCGTTGGGCCTTAATCAGACATTGCACCAAGGCTCTCTCCCCGCTGTACTGTCCATTACTTTGTAGTGACCCCTTGTCCAATCCCGCTCTGTTCTAGTTCCGCTATCACAGACATGTGCTTGAACTCCGTTGGTCTGTGGTTGAATGCCTCCACTAATTGAAAGGTCTCGTGTCTCTGTGAGGCATAGAATAGCTGCACCTGATTGGCCAAGCACTGAGCCTCATGCACGGTCTGGAAACGAGAGGATCAAGAAAGAGAAAACAATAAGCAAAAGGCAAGCATTTGGTGAAAATTAGTTATTTTTCTAATGTTATAATCTCTTCCGAGCTCTTTCACTGTAAATGTGCAACTCACAATAAATTTCCCATCCATTTCAGCAGTCATGAGCACAATGTCCTTGTCCTTCTGCAGGTCTGAATAGTGGTACAGAACCAGCTGGCTGGGAGCATTCTCAGCCATGGACTGAAAGCAAAGTAAACCACATCTATAAACTGAAGCAGCAGGCAACACAGCAGTGAACTAATTTGGTCTATTAATAGCGGTGATGTCTACCTGGACGTTGATGAGGGAAGTGAAGTGTAGCTCGTGACCAGCCCACTGACCCACATAGAATTCATAGCCCTCTTTCCGTGGCAGAGCATATAAGAACTGTTGGAGAAAGGGGAGTTTAATGAGAAGCTGCTCTAATGTGACATATGCATCTGTAAGAAATATAGCTGCAGAGAAGCATACACATAGACGAGTATGTCTAAACACCTTCTGAAGGAAAGAGAGTTTACTGAGAGGCTGCTCTGAGGCTGCAAAATATATAGTTAAAGAAAAGCTACACAAGCATAGTAACAATACCAATTGTGGTATTAAAATTGCAGTAATATATAAATAGTCAAAGATTAATTTTTTTTATTAGTTAAAATTAGCACACCCACTACTGGGAACAAACTTAAATATAACCTTTCCAATATGTTAAATTCAGCCAATAAAGAAAGGTCACATGTACACTACTGACCACAGATCAGCAACAAGGCCCAGAATGCACAGGGAATTTAGACCCCTTTTGCACTGCTAAGCCAATCACAGGGTAATTACACTGGCATTAAGGTCGGTGTCTGATCAATAAGCCTAAATGAGAATCAATCACTGCACATAGCTTAGTGGGTATTTTCAAAACACTGAGGACTTTTGGGGAATGTTCCTCTCTTTAAAGTTGTGTTTGCATTGTCTCACTTAATATCCAAACAATAACAGTGTAATTGTACGTAAATAATGATGGCTTTATAGATACATGGTTAAAATAAGTGTTTCTGCTACAGCCATAGAATCCCAAGGTGTTTGACAAGGTTTCCCAATGTGGTTCTTAAAACAATGCTGCCTCCTTGTGGCGCAACATGTTTTTAACCATTCACCATCTGTGATTATCTGCATACTTTTATCTCAGAGAAATAAGCACTGATAAACATTTGAAACAGGGGTCTCAAACTTCGGTCCTGGAGGGCCGGTGTCCAGCACATTTTGGTGATTTCCCTACTTAGAAACACCTGCTTCAGCTTGCCAGTTAATTGCTAGGTTTGGTGAATATGTTTGAGTAGGAGAACCATCAAACTGTGCAGGACACCGGCCCTTCAGGAACGGAGTTTGAGACCCCTGATTTCAAACATCTAATATTGTGTAGATCCCCCCGTGCTGCCAAAAAAGTTCTGGTCCATTGTGGTATGGACTCCACGAGATCTTTTCACATCTGGCGGCTCAGTCACTGGCATCTCTTCATATATACTGGGCAAGACACCTCTCTATCCGTCAACCCCTCTTCATGCCTCTCAGAACACTCATGAAACAAGATAAAGTAACTTTATTAAGTTCAGACACCCCCCTCCTCTACAGCTAATACTTTTGGATGTAATGCCTTGATTGGAACGCACTACAAAACACTAAGAAACTTACATCTCCGATCCCAATCTCCACCTTTAAGCAGAAACTGATATCATAGTTGACACTTGTTCCTTTTGACATTCCTAAACACACATACTTAAGCATTTTATTCTTCTTTCTCTTGCTTTCTATGGTCTTTTAATATAATTGTTTGTTGTTGATGTCATGGACATGTCTTGTATTGTGCAGTATGTCTATATAGGTGCTGGTCATAAAATTAGAATATCATGACAAAGTTGATTTATTTCAGTAATTCCATTCAAAAGGTGAAA
>JBBJLR010000040.1:8608697-8618868 GCA_037577145.1 Brachypetersius gabonensis | reverse complement strand
GAATCTAATATACAAGTTTCACCTTTTGAGTGGAATTACTGAAATAAATCAACTTTGTCATGATATTCTAATTTTATTGCCAGCACCTGTATATGTGTTCTTACATATATTTATATATCCACTCATATATTATCATACATACGCGTTGTGTACATACATACATATACTTATCTAAGTTTACATATACATATATACATAAATATTTTTCAACACACGTCCATATCTTATATTTCTATATTCCATTTCATACATTTTATACTTTATTGTTGGTATAGATTTTATTGTATTCTACTGGGTTTTTTTTGCTGCTCTTATCTTTGTACTGTCCACTTTCTGCCATGACGATGCAAATTTCCCACTTGTGGGACTAATAAAGGTTGATCTTATCTTGTATATTATATGGAATATATTATAAATAAAGTATATGTACACCAGTTCAGGTGTAAGTTGTTTTATTTCACACAGAACAGTTGTTTATGTGTAAGGTGAAGAAAGTTCAGTTTAGGAGTCTGTGTGTGTGTGTGTGGATCTGAGTACAATTAGGATTCTGTACTGATAGCCTGAAGGGAAAAAACGTTTCCCTTTCTGTAAGTGGAGGCCCATATGCTACAATATATTGTTACTGATATGTTGGCTTTGCATTTGGCACATAATTATGCCATATATTGTTTTTTAATTAAGACTCCTTCACCTGACACTGTAATGTACATACAATGTACATATCAAAATAACTCGAATGATGTTGGAACCTTGGAAATACCTCTTTATTAAATTGGTAAACTGACATAACCAAAGAGACAAAAGCATGGAAAAGCTTACAGCTAAACGAAGTAGTTCCAAATGAAGGTAATCAATGAACTGCTGTTCCCTAAACCCACACCTCCTGCTCAGTAGGTGGGGAATATAAAAGATGCTCAGGAAATTGTGTAACACCCTGTAGATGGTAGAAATCCTAGATAAGGAAGAACAGGTGGATTACAAGGCGTAAATAAGCAAGTTTATTTGCACACCCTTAAAATGTAATTATAAAATGTAAGTGTAAACTGACTCATAATTACACAGTTCTCATTTCTCTGCTAGTGAGCAATATAGAACACATATTGGATGAGTTGGGTGTAAAGGCATTTGTCAGTGTTACCTGGAACAAAACATTTTCACTCATTAGTGTCAAGGCACCTCAACATGATTCAAACAATGGTTTATTTCTCATTCTGAACACTATAATCTTGTGTGAGAGAGTCACGTTGCTGAAGACATGTAAAAAAAATCCAGCTAGGTTAACTTTAGTCACATGTTTATTAGGTGTTTACAGGTCATAAGTTGGTATAAGCATTTATATTGTCTTTTCATTTGCTAACTTGTGCAGGTGCTGAACAAATATATTTGTATTCCGGCTCTGCTGTGCAGTTTTTTGGAGTCCATTTCTTTTGATCTTGGGCCAAAATGCATCTGTGGGAGGTGCTAGCATGGTTCTGTGGTTCTGAAACCTTGTCCCTCTTAAGTTTAGAGAATGTCAGGGGTGTGCCGTTAGTCCAAGACCAGTGCCCAGCAGTGCCAGAAAGCCCTGCACATACAGAAAGCAACTTTTCACACCAGGATAACAAGCCAATGTGGTATCTTTACCTAGACAAATAATATCACAATATACTACACAACTGCCATGGTGCAAAAGACAGATTTAGACCTTTTAGAGAGCCTATAAACAACAATCAGTGTTTACTAACACCATAAATTGAATAATATTAAATGAAATTAAATGGCTCTCATTCACAAAATTAAGAAAATTGTATTATTAGACAAATCTTAAGGCATCTTTCCTGAAAATGCCTTTAACCAGATCCTTGAGTGGTATAACCGTTTAAGCCATAGCCTTCATTCTCCCAGGTTTGGGAGGTGACATTGGGAGGTTTAGCCAGTGGGTGGAAGTAAACCGGAGGCAAATGGGGTAAAAATAATTCCCCCTAAATGATTATTTAACATATAGCAGTGTGCTTTCTCACCGATCCAGAACGGCTGTTTTCCAGCAAACTTCCAGAGCCACTTCATATTTGCCTTTGAATGAATGCTTGTCAAGTGACCATCCAGTCTGCATTTATAGAAACAGTGGAAAGAAACTCAACTAGTCACATTGATAACCATGTAAAAAAGTGAAATGAAACAGAAGTGGTGTCATGAGTAACGTACAGTGTGCAGGCATGATCAGCACTGCTCCAGGTAGCCACACCAAGGCCCAAGACGTAGCAGCTCCTTTTATAATGTGTCCAGCCATTTAGACAGCCAACACTAATAGACTTTGCAGCCTAACAATAACAGAAGGAAGCAGATATTCAGTACTGTGCCAAATCTTCAGGAAATTACGCAAAATGATGTTTATCTAGACAACTATTATTTATATACAAATCCATACAATAACTGAGGTATAATAAAGTTTTAATAAAGTCCTGTCACCTTTTACTGTAATTTTTTTTATAGTATTTATCATAATTGCATATATTTTTAGAGAGAAAACCTATTTGGTTTTAAACAGTTTTTAAACTGACCTTTTTTAAACTTTTGCATAATACAGTATGTAGACACACATTATATGGCCAGAACTGTGTGGATACAACTCCTAATCATTAATTTAAAGTGTGTAAGCCACATAGATTGATCTCTTCTAAAGCTTCTGGCTGGTTAAGATTTTTTTTCTTTGATTTCTGCAGTGTAGTGCTGTTTGATGGAGGAGAGATAAGGCGGGAGGGTGCAACTCCATATTAATGCCCATTGTTTTCAACTGAGATTGCTCAACTAGGTGTGATGATCAGGTCTCCACATACTTTTGGTCATATAGTGCACACAAATGAATGAAAATAACCGAGATCAATGGATATGTGTATTTTATCTTCGCAGATATGTCAATAATTAGATCCCTCAACCTTGTGCTGGCGTGGGGCTGACATGAGGCCACTAGGCGCTGCATCTCTCTGAGGAAGGTCGGCTGAGCTGATGCCAATAGAATGTCCAGTCCAGCTCCAGATTGGAGTGATCTCCACCTCTGGATGAACACGGGGCACTGAGTTCTCCTCCACCGGCCTCAGGGGGATCAATCTGTGGATCTAATAGCAAAGGACAGGAAAAATACAATCGTCTCCTCACAAGCTGGTGACTGTAGATCTTTTTAAAAGCTAAAATTCCTGGAAGTCAAAACACCACAATGAATTATAAATTGGTTGCACTTTAAATCTTCTTTTATGGATTTTCTATGCATTCTTTTATTTCTTTTACTCTTTTCTTCACTTCCTACAGTTTTAAGGCTTTCTAATGTCTTTTTATTGGATTTCTGTAAATGGGTATGATAACTGTGTACACTAAAAATAAGTTAGACTCAGCATGACTTGTTTTAAGATTACATAGCAATGTACTGCTATGAATTAATGAAAGAAATGGTTTTCTCTACACAGGGCAAGAGATCTTACCCGTGTTGTGTGTGAGGTGTCCTGGCTCACTCTGTGTCTGTTATGGCCCAGCAGTCTAGTCTGTCTCCTGCCTTGGCTGAAGGGGGCTTGGTCCCGAGACTCTGAACCCCTGAAACGAATAAACTCAGTGCGATGTGGGACGTCCCCTCTTGGAGGATGGTTCTCCCATATGATCCCAGTGTTTGGGTCTGGAGTATATTCTTCTTCCTGTGGTGGTGGTGGATCCTCATGAAAGCTTGGAGGATGAAGGACAGTCGGGCCTTTCTCATCATCCTCAACAACCAGGTCATCTGGGTCACACCTACCTGGTGAAAAAATTTACACAAACTTACAATAGTTTGTGTCATCACAGTCAGAATGACCTTTTATCTTAGTTTATGCCATTTTCTACTAGATACTAAATACTAGATACCAGTAATAACAAAAATTAGAATATTTTTTACATCATTAAAATTAATTGTTTTGAAGATTTTATTCGGATGTTGATGCAATAATTGTGTAATTTTATTTATATATCATTGTATATATCTCATATATTGTCCTGGGTTTTTCAAAATCATTCGTTTTTCATTTTATAAAGGATTAACAAGCTGCTCTCCACAGGCTGCTCTTGGACAAAACTTCATGCACTTGAAGTCTATAATTACATTAGATTAGCATGCAATTTACTTTACTTCATTACTATATCAGAGGTGTAAAAGAAACAATATTCCACTTTCAGAAGTTGCTACTAGTTTACAGTATGTGAAGATAGTGACAGTGATGACAACCTTTACCAGGTTATATTAGTTAACCTCAGCCTGTAACACCATGTTAGGTGAGCTTTACCATTTCGGGGGTCCACAATCTCCACCGTGGCTCTGTTTCTTGGCCCCAAAACAACATTCTTTTGGGCTTTCAGCACAACTTCCAGTTTCTCATGATTCTCCTCCAGGCCATCGTCTTTGAGGTAAATGTTCCAAAATTTGACATTTACCCCTGTAACATTTTAATGAGAAAGAGAGAGAGAGAGAGAAAACATGAATAATGAGAGGGGTTCTAGCATAGCACTCAAATACCCTTTGCTTCTTCACTCCTCCTGAATTAAAAAATCCCAACACATATACCATGAACAATAGTAGACAAACATTTGGACAAAAGTTCTCATATAAGAGTTTTCCATTTTTTTAATTTTTTTTTTACTGTTTCCCACGTTGAGTACATTGAAGACAAAAATACTTAACAAGGTAAAACATCTTCTGTTTTAGATTTTTGGTTATTATGCCCCTTTGCACTGTTGCAGCTTCACACATGCTTGATCATGTTCTCAAACTGATTTTTATATGGAGCCGGTTGGCAGCAGGAGTGGAAGAGAAACACATTTGCTGGACCTTGCTGTTGCTGTACTGCTTGTGAAAGAAACCAAACAAATGTTCAGATATAAAACAATTAAATATTTATATGGCTGTATTGATCTGCATTTGTTTTAAATATAAATAGACACAAATAAACTGGAGTGTCTTAATGATTCACTCAGAAATGTCTAAACAGTTGCCTGGTAGAATATATGCATAAAATACAGCTGAAGGAACACCACTGTCATCCTATTCTGATGTGTGTAAAATAATAAAAAAAACAAAAAACCTTTGATACCTGGATCAAACTGTATCAGACTCGCAGAGCTGTGAGTGAAGTCTTTTTCCACTTTGGCTGTGCCTTCTTCCACCTGAAACAAATGAGCTGAATCTTATAACAAGCCCATTAAACTCAATAAACATTAAACTCCATCAATTCTTTTGCACAGAGTGTGTCCAGACTCCGTCTGCAAGTTTACTGCTGAAGAACTTTACCTGTATGCCAATGTAGGCGGGGTCTCTGCTGTTCCCACTGCGCATCACCTGCACAGCTAGAGTTCCTGCGTTCTCACAGACACGGTAACAGGATGCTGTCAGCTCCACACGAGACCACCGCAGTTCCATTCTGCTTTGGCACACAGGAGAGAACTTGTTCACACTAGGACTTGGCTGGAGCTGCGGTGGGTAACCAATTTATTTGAAATGCCGCTCCAAAAAGAACGTAGCGTGAGACGAATTAACGAACCAAACAAGTCTGTCCAAGTGACAGTTGCTGGAAAAACTGACGTCATGTTGTTGTGTGTAACAGGGCTGCATGGATCTGATATGACAATCAAATAAAGGCCCCTTTACACTACATTAACTTTCTCTCTAAACCAGCTCATCCTTCTAAAACACCTTCTGCAGTAACTCGCCTTTGAGTACCAAATATGCATGTGTGCAGTACAGTGAAATTAGCTCTGTTCTTAAGTCCAGAGTAGACCCGGACGAACACAAACACTCCATTATTTATGCAAATAATAATATTCTGATTTTGATTTTATTTTTAGCTGTCTTCTGATGTAATTTTTTTCAATAAAGAGAATGAACCAGAGTTAATGGAAGTAGGACATTCTAAAGTTTATCAGATAAAGAAAGAACTGTAGTTAATGGAAAGAGGACATTCTGCAGTATTGCAGTCTGCAGGTGGGACAGAAACAAACAGTGGTTTGCGAGTGTTTGTCCAGCTCTGCCTTAACAGACATGAAGAGAGTTATCGTACACTTCTGACAACATGGAGTTTCCCGCTGGGTCCTTGACCTGAAACTCAAAGCTGTCTGCCGTCACCTCCATGTCCGAGGGAATAACGTAACGCACGGCTCGCTGGTCCACATCCTTCTGAGTGAAGCGCCCTTTGATATAGCCTCCTAAAAACACCAGAAAGGTCTGATCACACATGCACCATACCACCACTGACACTATTGGACCGCGTCAGCAAGACAAGTCATGCACTGAACTGGAAATCCAGTATTACTCGTAGTTTCCATCAGAAACCTGGTTTGCCTCAATCAGTCCTTCATTAAATTAAATCAGGAGCTGCTGATGGAACTGCACTAATCCACAACAGCTGGAGAAACCGACGAGAAATCTGGAACCAAACCTGTGTTCTTCTCACCAGTTCACAAAATATCAACTACATTTTACAAACAAAACAAATCCTGATACTTTGTTTGTTTGCATTCATTCTAATGAAGAAAGAGAGATAAATTAAATCAGTTGTGCCAGTTTGAATCACTAAATTGTGTAAAATCAGTTCAGTGCCACAGTAAACCTGCCTGTAACTGCGTTCTCCAGGTATCCGAAGTGTGGAGGTCTTGTGATGACAAACTCCAGTTCCTGGTCAGGGCTGTCTGGGTCTGAAGCCTGTAGCTCTTTGGTGGTGATATAAATGGCGTGTTGATCCCCTTGTAGATTCTGTACTGTACTGGGGGTCTCTTTGTTCACAAGACGTGGAGGGGTCTTGTCTATGATCTCTATCTGTGAACACAGCTGGTTAGTTCATTTCTGTTCACAGTGTAGTGTAGTTGTTAATATCAGCCAGAAGAGGGGGATATAGTGATGTATGATGAAAAAGCATAAGCTTAGTGTAGTCAAACCCTTCAGATCCTTTAGTGATTCGGAACTGATTGTAAAATGATGTTTCTTTCTTAATCATAAAAAGCAACAACAACTGCAGTTTAGGAATATGGATATATTTCACCAGGTGCTTTGGTAGCAACAGTATCCTGCTCCCTATTAGAGAAGTCTACAACAGGTTTGGGAAGACAGTATAGATTATGAAAGAAAGGCTGTTTATGATGAGTTGCCAGCTCTACAAGAAGTGTAAAACCCCTCTGGCCTTCCTCTAACAGACACTTTGCCAAGTTTTATTGTTACATCATCTTCTATGGTGTAAAGTCAACCAAAAATGGTTTTAGATATTATTTATGATGATTTCAAATGCACAGTAGCTCTCTTCTCAGGGGTGTTTTTACTGCAGTTTTATGCTCATGTTAGCATAAAACAGGGCCACAGGAGAATCTCCCTGAATATGAGAGTGGGGCAGAGGGCCAAATAGCACATTGCTATAGCCAGTTTTGTAGCATCTGTTAAAAGCCAGTTGGACATGCAGTTCAACTGGGATGACCTGGTTAACTCTCCACTGGATATATGAGACATGGTGCATCTGAACTGAGGATGCTTGAGGCAACGAGCACTTCTTAAAGAATATATAGTAAACAATATACAGTTTTGCCGAACTTAGCAGTGATCCCAATCAGGAAAATGCTTTATGAATAGTGGACCACTATTTTTATGGCTAATGTTTTTATTCTATTCTTGTAAAGCACTTAAATGACCTTTGTGTAAATTAATGGGTTACATAAATAAACTATTTGCTGACGGGGGACATAAAGTGAAATGAAAAGGATTTTTTGTTGGTGCCGAATGACTGGGGACGGACAAATTGCTAAATTCAACAACGTTTACAGTTTTCCAAGGCCCACTTATATATATTTCTGCTGAGGCTTTTGGGAGTCTAAAGCAGGGGTCACCAACATGGCACCAGGATGCCCTAAAGGACCCAACGAGTCGCCTGCAGACCTGTTCTAAAAATTGCACGACTCACCAGTGAACAACATCTAAAATTTGATCCTGTTACTTTAATCACAATTGCATTTATATGGATTTGAAAATGACAATATGAAAAATATTTTAACAAAAACTATTTAATTTAAAAAATTGTGTTATTTAGGAAGAATGTATCAAACTGGTAGCCCTTCATATGGCTCAGTACCCGTGAAGCAGTTCTCAGTTTCAAAAAGGTAACCCCCGGTCTAAAGCATCAGTTGGGATCTTGGACCCCCTAGCCCCCAATATTTTGGAGCCTAGTGGACAGTCTCATAAATCTGATGACGATTATGAACTGTTCAGTCCCTGTTATCACAGTGCTCTATTTCAAAACCTCTCTCATAGACATTTCAGTTAATATATTCCAGCAGAAACCTGTATAAAATAAAAGGAACATGTCTCTGATGGAGAATTTTTCACTGTTTAATATAAACTGCATTCTTACTTGTATTGTAAAAACCGCTGGTTGCTCTCTCAGCTGTCCGTATTCCAGGTAGCCCTTATTAGTTCCATCAGAAGGCTGAAAGGTGAACCTGTCGATTCTGGCAAAGCTGTTGATGTGTTGGTAACTTAGCAGCATGGTGTTGATGTCTAATTGTGTGAAGCGGACGTGGGACAAGGGGAAGCCTTTTAGCAGCAACTTTCCGTACTGCGGTGGCTGAATGAGGGTGTAAGTGAGGTTCTCCATGGCTGTGTCAGGATCGGTTAGCTGAAGGTGTTCAGGTGAGATGATCCTGGTGGAACCCTCAGGCAGCTGGAGGCCCATATTGACGCTCAGAGTGGGTGGGATCCGGTCACTGTGTTCCACAGTGAAACTAATGGAACCCCTTCTGGACGTCACACCATTGCTGATGTCAAAACTGGAAAGAGGACATAACTCATCTCAGACCTATGAATGACAATGAATTGTCCCTGTCATAATAAAAAATGAAGCTCTGAAGGATTATGTACATTTTCAGCCCCTCAAACACTGGGCTTATCGTAATCTCGGGCCTTATTACCCAGTAATTATTATTAACAGTAACTCCCAAAAAAACGAGTACATATGTGGTGTGGCTATGAGACAGAAAAGGTAGGAAGTGCGCATAGTTTCATATTTTTACTTTTTTACTGCACTTTGATAAACAATTCAACAATTTAATGTTCAACACGCTCAATTAATTATTTCACTAAGCTAGCATCTGGCTGAGATTTTGGTTCACCTCCATTTGGAAAGTTTTGTATGGAGAAAAACAAGATGTATAATGTAAAAACAGGACATTTTAGTTCAATCCAATAATAGTTTGCTGAAATAATGATGTGCCTCGGTATAGTTGGTTATAAAGCATTTTACTACATGTTGTATCACACTATGCATGTGACAAAAAATTGAATTTTGCAAAAAAAGAAGCTAATATCAGTATCCTTTTACCCTGACACTCATAGTTTAGTCAATGCATATTTTAACGTCTGGTGTAACATGTATGTGACTTGTCACTTGAGAATAAAACCAGACTCCAAGTTTCCTTGACCATGTTAATGTGGCAGTGGCATTACATGGGGCAGAAGGAGGAGTGTTGGGGTGAATGAAAGGAGCGTGAGAGGCGAGCTCTCTCAACAAACCCACTGCCAAACCCGTCCGCCTCACAACACACACACTGCCCTGCAGCCTGCAATCACCGGCCATAGTAAACAGCACTCCTGTCACCTCACCCTGGCCTCTCTCCTCTCTCTCTCTCACAGCCAAAACAACCAAACATCTGCCGTCGCCATTGTCCCACATTTTGCTCAGTAATTGTGCCCAGAGACCCACTCTGCACGACCGCTGCAGAGGCAATGCCAAGCAGAATTATTACTCTCCTAATAATGCCCATTCATCATCCGCCTGTCACAGGCAAGCAGAAGGAGGAGCAGGGCTCCCCAAAAAACACCTTATGCCTCTCTCTCTCTCTCTTGTTTGCTCCATCCCTCCTGGCCTCGGCACCATGTTTTTGACACACAGGTGTTCGCTCAGGTGTTTCCCGATCACAGGGTCTGCTGTCACAAGCGCAAATACAAGCTGTTCGAAAGGAAAAAAATACAACCAATAAAAAAACCTTTTTTCTGTTCCAGCTACCTCACGCAACTCAGTAGTGTGGTCCTGACTAGTTCAGGGTACATGATTTTCTGGGGGTTTCTAACACACACACACACACACACACACACACACACACACACACACACACACACACACACACATATATATATACACATATA
>JBBJLR010000040.1:8590866-8607598 GCA_037577145.1 Brachypetersius gabonensis | reverse complement strand
ACACACACACACACACACACACACACACACACATATATATATACACATATATATACATATATATACACATATATATATATATATATATACACATATATATACATATATACTGTATATAAATATATATGTCACCACAACAATGACAATAACAATATTATTCTTTGTACTATTAAACATTTTTACAGGCCTTTTTCATATATGAATATACAGCTATGTTCTTCATTATAAGTTAATGTAAGAACCAATAAAAAAACATCCAGAGAATCATGAACATCAAGGATTTTTTAAAGAAGTTTCATAATACTAATATCATATAAATCTGATTCAGACAGAAGCTAAAATAAATCAGTGTGTTTTCAGTTGCTCTGTAATTCTGCTCACTGACGATGCTGAGATAGCGAGTTCCAAAGTTTGAGAGCAGTATTAAAAGATGGCTCTCCTCTCCTTTACATCGTCTCTCTGGACCCTGTGCTGCCCTGTGCTGTCCTGACGGCACACGTTGGCTGAGAGAGGGGCTGCCGCCTGCCCTCTGTTAAGTGGCACCCTCATCAGACTTGGCTGAGCCAGGCGTGTTTGCTCCCAGCTGACCCCGAGGTGAAACTCAGCCAAGATTTTGGGTGACAAACCAAAGCGCAAACACACGCGAGAGGAGGACAGGTCAGCCATACGCTGGCTTCTCTGAAGTCTGCCTACTGCCAAATTGGCTGGAAAAGTACATAAATATGATTAAATGCTGTTTTCTTTTTTTTTCTTGTCAGATTTGGGTGAAAGAACACTCCCCCTGTTTTGTGCTTGTATTTACTTTCACATTACCTACAGACCATTTGAATTGTCATAATATACTGCACATGTATTGTAGCATTCCTTTGCTGTTTACAGAAATTCTTGTATCTCTTGTAATTCTTGTAAGTGATGCTTATGGGAGAAAAATCCTTTGTAACTGTTAAAAGGTTGAAAAAGGTAATAATAAGAAAAGAACTCTTATGCCATTTTTAAGTATAACAATAATATTTAAAAAACACGATTACTGTCATTTTTTACCATTTCTTTTGTTCACTTTCATGTGGAATTACAGAATGTAATAAGCTGTTGGCAGATTTTATATTAACGTGCATTAGTATTGCCTTAAGAAATATCTCAATTTGGTATATTCAGTATTCACTTTTCGGTATTCAGTAGGAATCACCTTTTTAAGAATCGGAAACAGAGAAAATTGCTTCTGCTGCACAAGCAGACAGACAAGAAAAATATAATATATAGTCAAAACAAAACTCTCCAGAAAATACTCGATATTATTGTCGCACTTACCTGAAGGAGTCATGGTCAGCGAAGTGACTGTTGTCGTGGGTGTAGCACACCCGGTGGGCTGCCACATCCATCTGGGTGAAGGTGAGCACAGGGACCCCGGGGTGCTGGACCATGTGCAGGTGTCCGTGTTTAGGCGGAACGGTCACAGTGTAGATGAGCTCGTCTGACCTGCTTCCGCTGTCTGAGGCCATAAGGACATCTGTGGTCAGCACCACTCTCTCTCCCTCCATCAGAGTCACGGGCTTAACGATTAGAGAAATGTCACCTGTGAAAACAACATTGCGAAAAATGGAGAGGATAATTTAAAGCAACACTTTGGCTAAACAATCAAATTTAAACACACATAATGTAATGAAATTGGTCAAAATGTCGATTCCAAGATGGAAATCACAGGTAAGTGTATTTTGAACTTGTCTTGGCTGGCTGATTATGTTTAAAAACACAATGTATCTTAATGTAAGGGTTCACTTGTCTCTTGTCACTTTAACATTATTTAACTAACATTATTCTTGCCGGGGCAATATTATTGTGAATCTGCAGACTGCAAATCATAATTGTGATCAATATAAATAAGTGGGATCATCTAAAGAGTTAGTGCTAATTGTGACAGGAGTATGGTAAGAGTAAAACTGTGCAAATATGATTTTAAAAGCTATCCTTTTAAAATACCCCTTCAAAAAAGGATTCAGACAAACACATGGGTGTTATCAAGTTACTTCTTCAAAAGGAGGCCAACTGATATCTTATGCTGACATAAACACCCCCCTGAACCTGAAGTTGTAGTTGAAGGGAGTCTGTGGGTGTTGTGTGAGAGGACAGGTCTGGGAGCTGGGACAGGGTGCAGCTGTCGGTTCTGCAGCCTGTTAATAATTCACGCTTGCTGGGCGTTTGAAGGTGGCCTTTCCTGAGAGCCACAACCTTCTCACCTCAGCTCCACCTGGACCCACCAGCACCAGGGCCAAAAGGGCCTTGCCTGCCACGCTCCCCTGCTCACTCAACTGGCAAAGCCATTGTGGCCATGGGGAGGGCTGTGCTTTAAATTATACATACACGCTGATTAAACCTGTCAACAAAGTTGTTTTGCCTATTCTTTGATTCAAAGGAAAAACAAAAACACAGTAGGAGAGGAGAGAGAGGAAGCAATCCCCAAAGGAACCGGCTAATATCGTAACTGTGATTTGATTATAATATACCTACAGCGTTGCCAACAAAGACAAACAGACTTTATGATAATATGGGTTTATTATTCAGCTAATAATCTTTCGTTTTATTATCAAAGACCTGAAAAGAAATTCAGTCTATACAGACTAGAAAACTGATAAGCAACATATTTAGTTATGAGAGTTTAAAGGGTTAACTGAACTTCATGGTGAACTTTTCATACCCTTTGGAATGATGCGAACAGAAATGAAGAAACTCTGTGGAGGCGTCTGGTTGTCTGTATCGCTGAGGAAAAAGTGGAAGCGGTCGTGACCTTTTAACCCACTGAAGGTGGTGTGTTTGTACCACAGGCGGTTCATCTCCACGTCCTCCTGCGTGAAGTTCTGACCTGCGTTCAGGTCAGCCCATCCTACTCCTGCCTGCACGCAAGACACATTGAGAGCGGTATTTTTAAAATGCTTTTATTATAAGCATGTTTGTAGTCTACTGTTTAAATCACTGATCATTTTAACGCTTGTTATACGATAACTGTAAAATATAAAAAAATTATATAGTTCTATATTTATACAATAATCTTACAGTTTATTTTTATTTATAATTACTACACAAAAGTAATTAAATATGATGTTATAAAAATATTATCAACGGACAAAACGTATTTACTTAATATTTATAGTATTTTGGACACAACGATAAGAAAATGATATATAATAGTCTTTAATTATGGCTCTGTTGGTGAAGAAGTATTTGAAGCCTGTGAACAGCACTGCCAAATTAGAACCATGTAAAACATTCAAAGTGTAAAACCACTCAAATTGTTCTGTATTGTGAAAAACATCAGTTCTAAATGTTTGTACAGTGATTCTAAACTGTTGAACAGTGTTGTTTATGATTTGCTGTTTTACATGAGGAAGCTAACCTTGAGTTGCAGAAGGCCAAACCTGGGGCTTGCATTGAGAACATAGTAGAGCTGGTCAGTGGGGGTGTCATTGTCTTCTGCCTCCAGCACAACACTGGAGATAACCCTCCGCTCCAGAGCCTCCACCTCCGCACCTGCATTCCTGTGCACAGAACAGAGCCGGAGACACTGAGGGCACAGCGAGCACTGATGCCAAGCCGGCACGCTCAAACGAATCCTAAATAAATAAATACGTAAATGCGACAGAGCCGACTGCCTTTGGAGGGAACAAAGGCAAGCGAGACCGGCCTGTCACAGCAATCCAAGAGAACATGAGCAACAAGGAAGCAGGCCAGTGCCAAAAAGCCACATTATTTCTGCTGCTGTGGAGTTTGCATATGCACCCTGTGCCAACTCAGTGAGTCAAAAAAAGCATAAAACAAACCTCCTGATCTTAGGGGGAAAAGACGGGATGAAGCATCGTGATTTACTGAAGGATGTAACTTCATTCCCAGTCACTCAGTCAGGGGAATGCAGACTCCCCAGCCACATGTGCCTAAAATCCACCCTTTCCCTTCTGTCCCTGTCCAGTCTCCTCTGCTGAAAGCCCCTCCTCCTGCCCCGCTTCCGTCTGCCTTTCTGGCTCGGAATTTGTCCCAGGGCGTACTTACTTTAGCAGCCGTGGCTTTTCATCATTGACTGGTAGGATGCGGACCCACGCCGTCCCCTGGACAGCGTGCCTGCCATCTGTCAGCTGCATGGTGAAACTGTCCTTAAGGGTTTCCGTGTCATCGTGCATGTACACGATCTTCATTCCTGTGGACCATGGCGAGAGGAAAGGAGTCAAGGAATGCTCAAATAAGGAGGGTCATGTAACAGGATCTCTCACGGCCTTGGGATGGGATGGTATCAACCAAAAATGATATTACATGGTTTTCACCCTAGCATGAAAATAATCAGACATGTTTTAGGTTCACCAAGTTGGAAACTGTTTACTCATAATGCTTTGAACTGGTGGTACCAGGCTAATGTGACTAACTAATCATCATCCATACTAGTGATGGGTGATACAGTAACAAATATCATAATATCACAATATGCAAAAATGACAAAAAAACGGGAATGAACAAAAATAGCAAGCGGATCCACATTTCAAAAATACTAACCAAACCTGGTAACGTGTCTTTTACTCACAGTTATCTGCTGCATTGTACTAATTAGGATTTAACAAGCCCAGTTAAGCTCTCTCTGTAATGAAACATGCAGTTGACCGGTACTGAAGATTTCACAATATGTTCAGAAGAGCATGTTGTGTTGTAACATCATAATAACTGAAAATATTATGCCCTAGTGCCTATTTTAGTGCCTAATCACACACCTGCCTCAAGAGGCCAGACCTGTATTGACTCCACTCTATCTGAGATTTAACCTTTCACACATTTTACCCAGGAATTCAATGGTAATTAAATGAGAAAAGGTTAACTGTGAACATGAGTAGGGAATTACTGGGACGGCACATGTTTGAACGAAGGAGATAAAGGAGATACAAAACCCATTCCCTTGGCAAGTACAAAACCCATTCCCTTAAAGGAGAATGATTGTATATGTCAGAGGGTCCAAAATGTCACATCTCTTAGGGAATAATTGAGCGATTTAAAGTACAGGAAATTCAGGCAATGATATGACAAACAATCATCAGATTTAAACCTCACTGAGGACTTCAGGGACTATGGGCAGTCTGCAGACAACAGTGGTCAACAAAACTAGAACAACAGCTACACTGTACTATCAATACTAATTATAGGTATATCCTATACTTACAATGAAATTGCCCTCTTACTTTGTATTAGTGATTATTATAAACCATGATGTTTTTGACTGCGAATGTACTTCCCAGGTCACCTACCCTTCTGTGGCTCTACATCACTTTCTAACAGGAAGGGCAGCTGCGCAAATCACCGTGTGCACAGTGGCTCTGAGGTAATTGTGCAGGAAAGGACTTTGCAGATGATGCAGAAGCACCACGGGCGCTCTCTGACCTCTGTCTTCTGCAACATCTGTTCAGCAAGCCTGGACCCCAGAGATAACAAACCCGTGCCCTCTGGAAGGCACAGGGGTGGCCAGCCTCATGGTGGCTACACTCAGCAAACCCCCCACTCCACATCCAAAGCCAAAACTCAAACACTTGCAAAAATAAAACCATCTAAGGGTTCTTTAAAGAAATTCCATATAAGAATCACATCTGCTTCCCAATAAAAACATGGCTCCTATTCACTGAAATTAAAGGTTGATTTGAACTACAAAATTTTTTTAAGGAACTAAAAGTAATTCTTCAATTGCATTGCTCTTTTTTGCCACCTTTATTTGTAAGAGCATAGAGAGGTTCGTGGTTCTGCTGAAGAGAAGCTGACCTTGTCGGAGAGCCTGCATGGTGAATGACTGCACCGGTAGAGTCCTCTGCAGGAGCTCGAGGCCCATCTCTTTATACCGGTTCATCTCCAGACCATAGATCCCATTCAGCAGCGTCCCGTGAGCAGGGGGCACCAGAACAGTGATTGTGAGAATATCCGGAGGAGCGTCCAGGTCAGCTGCGTCTAAAATGGCAGGCGTGAGGTCTTTCACTCCTCCCTCTATGACCTTTGGTGAGAGAAGAGAGACGCAGAGAATAAATAATTGTTTATATTATTTTCAATAACAATCTAGACAGCACAGATTTAAACTAATTAATTCATGAATATTTAGCATTTTCTCAGAATATTTTGCATTTTCTCTATTTGTCACATATTTATATACACACAACATGGACCCCCAGCTCAACCTGAAGGACGGTGCAATAAATGCATCAATTAGAGAGAAATTTGAAAAGCCTAAATAAAAAAAGGGGCTAAATAAACCTAAAAATACTAAGCATTTTACTCAATATTTTGAGAACAGCAAGAAGTTATAAAGATGTTAATATGTTATTTTGAATTTAAAGGCAATGAAATAATGTGTTAAATATAAACCTGATATGTATAATTATGTAAAATGACATATGGTCATTTGACATGATAGCTGCCTTGAGAATTGATCACCCCTTTGGCAAAGCAGCCATTCAGGATAATAAATATAACATGCTGTTTTTAGATTTCTAACTAATTTTACAACCATTTGCAGTCCAGTAAATCATTATGGACTCCTGCAGAATTTCTGAATTTTACAGATTTCTTCTAATTATCTAGAACTAGGATAGTAAATATCCTAGTGCACCGATAGTACATTTTTAGGGTTGATTCTGTTTTCTTTACAGTTAAATTGCCTAATGTAGTGTTAGTTTAATTTTCATTTATTGCTTGAACTTTACAGACTAAATGAACACACTGATATGAAACATAGTGTGTGGACATGTAAACAAAGCAGACATGTGCTCAGACATGCATACTTCTCCTAGACCAATGGTTCTCAACCTTTTCAACATTAAGGCCCACTTATCTATCACAGTATGTTACCAAGGCCCACTTGGCCACATTAGATGAAATTAAATAACCAATTGCGGAAATTAAATAACAAATTTCTCGATTTTAAATTTACAGCCCAATCAGAAGCCTTTGCGGCCCTTAAGTGGTCCGCGGCCCAATGAGTGTGAAACCCAGTCAGAGATAACATGCAAAAACATGCAGTTTCTTATAATCCCAAACTCTACAGTTCATTTCTTTCTAGAAGGGATGTGTTTTGGCCGAGCAAACAGCACAGTATTGCATAGTAAACACAAGCTAATCTTAATGAATGTGACTTTGTTAATAATGAGCTTGAAATATTGCCGATATTTTAGCAGATGAAAGGTAGTGAACATGGCTGACTGACTGTGAAGTTCTGCAGCAGCAGGGAGGGGGCCTCGTCATTGATGGGGTTGATAATGATGTAGAAGGGCACAGGCCCTGACTTGTGGACTCCATCACTGACGGAAACAGTGAAGTGGTCTGCTGTGGGCTCCACACCCTGGTGGACCGACTGGACATAGTTGATGAATCCAGAGGTGAGGTGGAGCTGGCTGAAAGAAACTTCATTCAGACAATTTCACTTAGTGGAAGCCTTTTAGAAAGGGTGGTGCTGACATTAGTTTCAGGAAGGGCCCATGGATGAGCACTGACCCACTCGGATTCCAGCGTTGCTCTTCTCGAAGCCAGGTGAGGGCAGGGTGTTCTCCAGAAAGCCGTGCTGAGGTGGGCTCTCCACATGAAAGATTAACTGTTCTGGCTTGGTGTCAGGGTCTGCAGCTGCCAGCACATCTCCACATAGACACACACTAGAGTCTTCGTCCACCACCAGCATATTTCCTGACAGAGTAAGAGGCAGCATGCAGTGTGGACTTGGTGTTTTCATGATTTATTATATGTTATATAATAAAAAACAAGATTTTTTTTGCACATACAGCAGGGTCCAAAAGACCATTCTGAAAACGTCATTTTTAAAAATGGAAAAAGTCACTAGAAAAAGTCAAATGCATTAGAAATGTACAAACTAAACATAAACAAAGTACATAGCGTAATCCACAGTGTGCTCACATGTATAATGAATTCAATGAATTCTGAATAATAATATTCAACAAAATGAATCCCTCATATTTAAAAAGGAGTCAAATTCAACCTAATAAAACTAAGAAATTCAATATATTAATCAGCATTCAATAACTTTTCTTTTACTCTAAAATATATTAAATGAAACATATTTTCCAATATTGCTAGTGAGTGCAAACATTTGAGGTATTGCTGAATTTATGTTATGGTAATATTAATAAATCACAGTATTATCCCCCAGGATTCTTCAATTACCTTCATCATTTTTCATCTAACCAGTCATATGTTTTATTTCCTTCTCACTCTTTCTATCGGACTGTTGTTTTGTTTTTTTTTTACCTCTCTCCTTACACTGTCCCTCTCTTTTTCTCTTTGTCTCATTATTTCTCTCTCTCTCTCACCCTTTCTCTCACTGTCCTGTTATGACACCCCCGCACGCTCCCTCTCTCGCTACGCTCTCTTTCGGCTCTTGGCCAGCCCGCTGCCACCTGGGTGCTGATAAAGCCATCATGCCCATGCTCACTGGCATCTGCTCCCATTTACAGCACTGATAAATAATGAATGGGGAGTGGGCATGGAGGGGGCTGTGGTTGGATCAGGCTCTGCGACATGGGGAGAAATTAATGACCAACAGTCTGGGATAAAGGTGATAAAACTGTCATCCCCGAGTGAGGGAAGAGGAGAAGCCAGATTTCCTTTCGTTCTGTCTCTTAATGCTCTTATTCCAGCCATTCTTTATTCACTGTAAATTAATTAAACTGCTCAGTTTTGTCATAAACTTGCCAGCGCCCGCAATCCTGGAGAATCTTTCCCCGTTTTCTAGCCAAGGATTTAAAGAATTAAGAGATTGTCATATGGGGGGCTAGAGGTAAATCTTGGCAGGTGGGGAAGCGGAGAGGTAAGCTTGGGCTGTGTGTCGTCTTTTCTGAACGAGGGAAGCTCTATTGTCTTCTCCTCTGCCTCATTGTCCACCTTCTCCCAAGGAGGTGTATTTATGTGCGGTCTGCTGTAGCGTTTTCTTGCTGCGTGCTCTTGCAATAATCCCAGTCAGTCGTATGTTACTCCAATGCCCCTGAAAACGAGTGTGTAGGGATTTCATGTAGGCGTCTAACCGACACTTTCCTCCTCTCATTGTGTCTCAGTGGCCACTGTTCTCCATTGATAACTGAGTCTTGTCAAAACCTCGCCTCGAGCTTTAGTGAATGAACCAGTGTAATGAAAAGTAAACTCTGAGGCTTACGAGTGAGGCTTATGTGTCTATGGAAACACAATGCTTGCCTTCCTGATAGTCCCCGTGCTCAGTATGGGAGATAATGATTCAGTGATGTTCTCAGCAAGATGTGGCGCATCAGCAAAACAATATCAGAAAGCCTGGATTTCTTGGTTAATTGCTTAACCCCAGGTAATCTAGACGTTACACTTCTATTTTTCTAATATAAATATATAATTTCAGGATTTATATAATAAGCAATTATGTGGTTTTGTACAAAGTTGCATTTCAGTTCACATTTCATTCTGTATTACAAATCTTATTTACGACATTTTCCACTTTATTTGGGCCTATTTATTTTTATGATGCTAAAAGTGCTAACAAACACGATCAGTAAAAGTAAATACTTCACCCAAATACAACCCACTCACAATACAACATCCAGCTCTTAATGAAAGTTTTACAAACTTGTGGATGTGGTTTAAAACACAGTATGTAAGACTGTGAGCTATAAAAACAATAGCTGTTTTCACAAATCGCCTCATGAGTAGGAACACTGACCTAAAAGAAGCCCTTGTGGCTGCCTGTAGTGGTAAAGTTTTGTTCATTTCAAGTCCTGCTGTGTCCTAAAACACATACACACATCTGCACCACATTAATGATGATGTGTGTTTGAATAAAGAGTGAATAAATGAGTGTTTAAAGAGTACTATGGTTACATTAAATAGATTACACATCAGACCTGGACAATAAAGTTTAAATGTCTGAACACCTCAATAAATGTACATTTCATATTAGTCACAATAAAGTGTTCCAAAGAGATGCTGTTTACCTATAGTTATAGATGGCAGCTGGTTATTCACAGGAAGAACAGTAATGTTGAGGTCATACACAGGAAGTGTCCCATGCAGGGGAACGGGCGGCGGGACAGAATCTTCCTGGCAACAGCCGTCTGTTTGTCCACTTTCCCCGTCCGACACTATGAGGGTGACAGTGTCTAACACAGGGTCTGGGCCAATTTCACCCCCTAAACACAGATGAAATATTATACACAAACCTCAGGTGTGAGCATCTTCAATTTATTTATTTTAGCATAAGCTGTACAAAGAGCCGTACAAATATTGTACAAAGCAGCTTAAGAATCCACGTTCTGCTTTATTTAAAGTGTATACCTGCAGTATCCCATATCCACTGCCCGTCAAAAGTTTTAGCACACCACAGTTTTTCCATTCATTTAATAAACAGCAGATTTTCATTCTTGTTAAACACTGGAACGTTTTTGAGTGACTACTACACATGAAAACGTGTCAAATAAAACAAGTTTCCTTTATAAGATGAAAGAATCTGTAACAGTGCACGACTCCTATTAACTGGTTGTGTGGGGATGGAGAGTCAAATTCTAGACTGTTCTTTAACTTTATAGGCACTAGTTCATTGTTTTATATATTGGCTGTCACTTAATAACTTATTAAATCTCTAACACTTGTCTGGTGATCCACATGATCATTATAATAGGTGGCTTTTATAGGAGTGATTTATAAAAAATGACTGGCTAATAAAAGGGAATCAAATGCTGAATATAGTGTAAATGCTGTGTTAAGTGAGTAACATGCAAATGTAGAAAATCTCAGACTGTGCAAAAGCTACTGTATATTTATGTATCACAGTATACACTGCCTGACCCTCCTCTCACCTGTGTGCAGGTAGAAGATGAGGCCGTTGAGCAGGTCCTGCTGTGAGAACTTGTCCACCGTAAGTCCGTCCCGCTGCAACACCCCGCGGGTGGGGGTCCGAGCCAGCATGTAAGTGAGCCGGGTGTCATCACTGTCCACATCTGTGGCGAATAAATACTCAGGAGTGATCTGCACTCGACTACCTTCCTCACAGGACAGCCCATCCCTCAGGCCTGAGCCCAACAGAGGGGGCTCATCATTCACAGGGAGGATCTAAACATGGGAAAAATCCAACATAAACTAAACAGAACAGTCTGGGCCAGATAGCCACATCGGTCACATTAGATAAATGTTGAGAAAAAGACAGTTCCAATATTACATGGGTAAAATAAAGTATTACGTATTTTTCTTTATTGACGGTATCCTTTAAATCTTTATTTGACACAGATTTCTTCTGGGTAAAAAAAAAAAAAATTAACTTCTTATCATATAAAACCATAGAGTAAGACTGTCACGGTGATTTTTTTCTTGTTTCCAGTATCAAACAATTCCTTAGGTTTGAGAGTGTATATTTTATTGAGACCCTTTTCATAGACTGACTAATGACTCACCTGCACTAAGAGTTCACCTTGGGCAGAGTTGATCCCATCTGTGATTGTTAGACCTATACTGTCCTTCAGCGTCTCAGAGTCATCATGGATGTATCTGCCACAAGAAGGACATCAGTGTCTTTTTGTTATATTAGAATTATGTTCTTTTAGATTTTCTGGATCAGGGTTGTTCAGCTCTGCTACATTAATGGCCTTTTATTGACTGTCTATGCATTCGTTTTAATGCTCAGTATTTTTTATTCTATTCCTCTATTCCTGCACATTTAATGACATTTGTGTACAACAATGGGTAATAGAAATAAACTTGACTTTACTTGACTTGAATGATCAAACTGTATTGGACCCTGGGCAGAGCAGAGCTGAACGCCCCCAGTCTAGAGGGTTTGAAGGTCTAAGGATAAGTGATTGTTTGCCCTCATAGCCAGTTTTTGCCTATTTGGTTCTCTCCTGGCTTCCCCCCTACCTGACTCTCAGGGCTTTTAGATCCTGCAGGTGGAAATTGTCTCCCTCAAAGAGCCCCACACCCTGCAGCTCCAGCGTCCCATGCTGGGGTTGGGTCCGCACCTGCACCCTGAGCTTCTCTTCTGGGCTGTCTGCATCCTGCACTAACAGGTGCTCCTCCATCAGGAAACTCTCACCACCCTCCTCCACCCTCAGCAGGTTAGTGAACATCTGGAAATCAGAGGTGAGAAATTTTAGAGATGCATTGTAACAGTATAAAGATTATTCCACAATCTCTGGCTGTCCTTTCTTGTCCAATTAAGCAGAAATATCATTTATGTCATTTTAGATTCTATTCTTCGGAACTATTCATGATTAAATGTTCATACGATGCAAAAGGCACTTTTTAAAATACCACTTTAAAACAATTGTCAATATTATTTAAATGAAGGCAGTTTCCTTACCTCTGGAGCCTGATTATCCACAGGCATGACTGTAATGTTAAACACAAGGCCAGTGAGAGCGCCGCCCTGTTGATCACTTACAGAGAATATAAACTGCACAAAGAGTGGCTCAGGGCCAATGTCCTCTATAGGGGGCATGTAGCCCACTTTGTGGTGGGTCACTGCATGCTGAGGATGACAAGAAAAATATATAGTTATCAATAATAATAATAATAATAATAATAATAATGATAACACCACCACCTCCGCCGCCACCACCACCAACAACAACAATCACAATTCTGTTGTTGTTAAATAATCTGAGAAAGAGACATATTGTGTCTCCACTGGAATGAGTTTGATCTCACACCTGAGTGAAAGACTTGAGCACTGGAACCATGACATCTTTTTTCATAGACTTTGTGCTCTCTGTGTAGAAAAGACGGCCTGCATCTGCCATCCTGAGGAGGAATTTTCAAGAACTGAAGTTTTTAAATGACATTCAAAATCAGAAACTTTGTATTAAAATTAGTTACAGGGTTCATTTGTGTATATCATGCAATGAAAATGTTTCTTGAATCATACATTTATTTTAAAAAAATAGTTTAAGCTAGACAAAATTATGTTGAATCTGCTGCTACTCATATAATATTGTTTGCTAAACCATTACGTGCAATAGTTTATGTGCAGTTTATATGTCGCTACTTACCTCGCTGCATATGCAACAGTATTATCGTGTGCAATCTCGCTACCACATGCAGTAAGAGACAAGCTATAGAGTGCAACTCCAAACCACTATTTGTGTTATCCAGTAAACTACTTCAGCAGTAATTTAATTATTAATCTACAGTATTTTTCTATGGTATTTATTTGACTTTATATTATAGTTTATATTGTTCTTGTCTTTGTGTCACTGTGCATCTGTGCACTGATTCAGATTTACTAGGCGTACATGCTTTTTAACACATTCTCTCACAAAATTCCATCCTAAAGAGCACCACAATAAAGTTTCCATTGCTCTTGAGGCACAACACATACCCGGGCCTGGCAGGGCTGAAACAAGGCCGGGTGATGAGGAACATGAGGTCAGAGGCCGGGTTCTCGGGGGCTCTGAAGTGAAGGTGACTCTGTGTGATGTAAACAACTTCGGTCTCTTTCACTGTGATGGAACGAACTGTGCCAGAAACCTCCACTGGTAGCTGGTCCTTCACTGGAAACACGTGTATCACCACTGTCTGTGAGTAAAGCAGAGGACAAAGTCAAATATAACACCAAACAGGACCTTATATTACTGTTATTGCAATAATAGTAAATAAAATTGCGAAAACGATCCTTATAAAGATTGAGCGACCACCAGCCTTAACACACTGCATTGATTTAAAGGACATACTTTCAGCACACTATTATTTCGCACACTATATTATTTTTAACTCTCTCACGTGTCTGTCAGATAGATTTGGAGGCTGATGGATGTCAGAGAGGATGAAGTCGAAGGAGTCTTCAAACATCTCCTCTCCTGAGTGCTTGTAGTAGATCAGGCCATGAATCAGGTCCCTCTGCACGAACGTCTTCACTGAAATACCTGTTAAACAACATAGCTGATCACAGACCTACATTCACACTCGTCTTTGCATCTCAAATAAGACATTTACGTGTACAGAATCTAGATTATCACTTGAATTCAAGTGATGATGAATGTACCAACAGAAACATAATAAAATCACATTTTTCTTCTTATATTTAATCATGTATTTGTCTGACAATAACAACTGAATGAAAGCAAAAGTACTTGCAGTACTGACCTGGATCATGCGGTGAGCTCTTTTTGACCATCTCTCCAGCACGGGGTGAAGTAATGATCTGGTACTGTATATAATCATCACTGGAGTCCAGATCTGATGCCAGGAGCATGTATTCCTCCACCAGCACTGAACCCCCCTCCTGCACCTCAAAGGCCACGTTGTTGATGAGCAAGGGAGGAGTGTCGTCTTTGGGGAGGATGTAGATGGGGAACTTGTGACGGATGCTGTGGCGTCCGTCCATGATTCTGAAAACGATGTAGTCCCTTGTGGTGTCGCTGTCAGAATGATGATAAACCACCACTCCATCACGCAGGTCCTTCACTTTGAACATAAAGCCCTTCCCACCTGGGCAGAAAAAAGTGGGGTTCAGTCATTCAGAGTAGCGCTATCTAGGGAACTAAAACATGCAGTAACTGAAATGGCCCTTTTAGTGTCTGCTTGGAAATCTGACAAATAATATGTTTTGGGTCAGAGGCAGTCTAATAGCGAGAATAACTTTAATGCTATCCCCTCACATTCTTCTCCTGTTCATTTTCTCATGCATCCATATTTTCCGCTCATGGTTTTATTCGCTATTGGACAAGAATGTGAAAAATAACAAGTTTCGTTTCTGCCTAAAGGCACATGCCCTGGCTCGGGCTTATGCCCATTGCGGAAAAACAAAAAAGAAAGATGGCGTCTTTCCCAGGCAATAACTGCTGCCCATAGTGGGGATGGCATCTTCTGCTTGCCAGGGAGACAGAAGAGCAAGGTCACCAGACAGATTGAGTGATGACTGGTTGCACAGCAAACCTAATTAGCAACTTTATCAAGGGGGAAATGGCTACAAGTCCAATGGAGAAACAACTTAGTAATTGGGCCCAAAGGTGGCTGTGGGCATCAGGCCCAAAAATGCCTTGAAAAAAAATATGTTCTGTGTAGACACCTGACTCAAGAGGACAGAACGAGGAGGCAGAGGCACTGTTCCATTTGGCCGAAGGCGTTGGACCAGCCGATTGGTAAGTTTCCCCAGGGTCGGTGTCCCAGAGTTAGAGGTGTGAGAGATCAATTCCCAGTGTTCCTCTAAGTCCTCTAGAGAGAGCACTCTGTTGGACCAGCACTCTTATTGAAGCCCAACTAGTCCATAATGAGCAAACAGGTGCTTTCAGACAAAGAGAGTATATGAGCTGGGGAGCCCAACTTTTGGAGCAGTTTGTTCTCGATCACAAAGATACTAAAGAAGCATATAAACCCAGAAAAAAAACAAAATGTAAACAGTAATTAAAGAAGGGGTTTGGCACGAGTGAGAATTTGTTTGAGTAGGCCAGGGAATGGTGCTGACCAGGTGGTCTTGCATCAGGGGATGACACAAGGCACTAGGCCATGAGCTGGAGAAACTCCAAACCAAGAATCAAAACAACAATCCGCTACAGCTTCCATGGAAAACCACAATCAGACTGTGTTCCTAATAGAATAAAGGCATTCCTTACTGCAGACCACAGGATGGTCTAAACGTATTAACTTTTCACTGAATAACAGCCGTTAGAACACAGACCTCATTTTTAGTACCGCATGTTAGGACATATGACAGTCACCTCTCTGCAAAGCTTGCTAAGCTAACAGGCCTGAGAGCGAAATGTCCTTGTGTCGTACATCTGGCCCATGTGCAGAGTGGCATGAAATGGCATAAGTCTTTACAATCTGCTTCATTCAGGCCTCACGCAAAACAAGGGCTGTCTCGCCACCCGCTGGAGTGGAAGGACAGACGCTGAGATTCTGAAGACATCTTTGTGCATAAAGCCCTGAGCAAAGAGTCGCCGGTAAATTTTACACCTGATTAGCCAACACATGCAGGCCACCTCACATATGCTTCCTGAGCCGTGCACGCACTATAGACACATGGAAATGTCACTCGATGGACAAATCAGACCACAATGTGTGCTGACAAATACCACATGCCTTCTTCATCTATGATCACATTGCATCTAATTATTACATCAAGATTGTTGCAGTACGAACAGTGGCACTGGGTGCATTTACTGCACCTCGGACACTCAGGCGTCCATGCAGTGGACCGTCCACGGCTACCAGCGTGACCGCATCTATGTTGTCATTATCAACAATCTGCAGGTTCTCCCACGTTATTGGTCTGGACTGACCCTCCAGCAGATCCAGTCCTATACAGACAGAAAACAGCAAGCATTACTATCAGTTATAATATAAAACTATAGAGAATGAAATGTAATGCATATTCTCACTTATATACTTAAATGCATGTTTTCTTATTTCATTGACTAATCTGTTAATTACCAAAAGGTGCTAGGGACTACTTTGGACAGCTGTGGTGTTTTTACATACCCAGGTTCCAGGAAACTCGTGGAGCGTTTGTTTCTGCAGTGCGGATAGAGATGTGAACCATAATAGGAGGACTAGATGCAAAGAATTCGTCAACTGCCTGGAACTCAACCTGTGAGATATTTAATAGTTCCTTACACCAGACATGTATTTTTACTCTAATAGTTTATATTTTAATAAAATATAAAATAGTAATAATTTTAATAAAATAATGTTACGCATGACATTTTTTTACAATAATCAATTTGAGGAAATTTTAAGATACATAAGAAATATGCATATGTATACATTATGT
>JBBJLR010000040.1:8575170-8590766 GCA_037577145.1 Brachypetersius gabonensis | reverse complement strand
AAAAACATACAAACAAGTGACATTCAGAAAGTTTCTGCACTTTTTAACCAAGAATTTCAAAAACAAATTACATCACTTTTCTACATAGTCATGTTCCTTAGACTACTTTTACTGCTCAGCATATACATTTACAATTATGGCATTTTCTCTAAAGTGACTTCCATTCCCTAACTACAGGGGACAGTCTCCCTGGAGCAACTTGGGGTTCAGTGGTGGTATGCTGAAGGTAGGACTTGAACCCATGACCTCTTGGTCTAGAGGCAAGTATCCTACCCACTACGCCAGTGGTTCCCAACCTTTTCCCTTGAAGCCCCCTTTGCCTGTGTCCAAGACAAGCCAGGCCCCCAAACCCCAAATCCTACCCGCAAAGATGCGCAAAAAGAATAGTGATTAATGACAAACACTAAAACAGTGGTTGTAGGTTTTTGTTCTTATACTCTTCTACACACACATACTAATGTTTCTCAGACATTGGGATTTTCTGAACTTAATGTGTAGAAATATAATTTTGGTAACCTCAGTGCAGACAAAATAGTGGGGGCTCGGACCCCAGATTGGGAACCACTGCACTACGCCACTACCCCTTATGATTTGTATCTTTTTTTTTTAAATCATGATTTGTTTGTTTATTACAAATGTATTGATGCAACATCAGCGCAATGAAAATCAAAATGATCCTTTAGTTCACCTCATAGTTTCGTCTACTGATGTGGCTGCCGTTTGGAGGCTGATATGCGATCTTCATCTCATTCAGGTCTTGCCAGGTAAAGGAGGAGACAGCCCTAGTGTGATCATCCAGGTGTGTGATATAGCCCTCTGCGGGTGGCTTGGTCACATTGAAGAGCAGCCGAGCCTGAGGGGTCTCATCGTCTTTGGCATCCAGGGTGGCGGTGGTTATGGGGGTCAGAATGAACTGGTCCACCTCCAAGATGTACATGGACATGAAGGCAGCATGGGGTGGCTGGTTCTGCATGGCACCGTGGATCAAGACTGGGAGCCAAACACTCTCCGCCTGACCGGAGAGAGGGAGAGAGATTGAAGAGGGTCATCAATAATCAAATGTTTTTGTTAAAAAAATAAACAGGGAAAAACATTAATTTAGTAGTACCATATGAATAGTTATAAATATAGCAAAGCTACAGGTGTGATCTCTTACCTCGAGGAGGGCTCGAGTGGTTTGGTCCCTGAGCTCCACTCTAACTGGCACATAGTCAATCTCTGGGGAAGGGGGGCTGAGGTGTTGGTACTTCAGACCCGAGGTGAGGAATCCACTGCAGCTGGTCTTCAGGAACTGAACCTCTCTGGTGTCATGAGCACAGGCCTTATTCCCAGGGCAGGAGATAGACGTTTGTCGACCTTGATAAAAAGAAATAAGTGGTAAGCCAAAGTACTTTGACTCACGAAACTGGTAGTGTTTTTACAGTTGTTACCCTCCTTCTGCTCAATCATTGGATTTGATTTTTTAAGTTTATAAAAATAATTATGTGCTGGAGTTTGTGTAGCATATGTACTACTGCCCTACTGATGGCAAAAACAGATGCTACTTAACTTGCCCAGCCAAACATAATAGAGAACCAGCTATACATAAGTGTAGATGTCTGAATTAAGTACATTTATTACTCCAAAATAATGTCCAGTCTTGTACAGAAAGGTTGTTTAATCATTTGGTCACAGTTACTCATGTGTGCCCCTGCTTGGATCTTTTTGGATAAGACTGGAATTCCCTTTACTACACTTTTGTACATTCTAATGCAAAATCACAGTTTTGCTGCTGAAACAAATGTAGCTTGATTAGTGGCGTTCAAACTTTTGTACATGACTGTAAATGAGTAAAAATCACTCTCTACTGTACTACCTTTCCTTGGGCCAGTGTTAGGCTCAGAGGGTTGGTCTTGCTTGGCAGGATCCTCTGTAACTACCTGACCCAGCATAGGAACATTAATCTCAGAGCTGAGCAGACGAACAGAGCAGATCACGCTGGGCCGAGTTCTGAAGGTCAGCACGCTGCTGTCAATGGCATTGGAGAGGCTATAAAATGCTGGAACCACCAGAGGAACGCTCCCGAACTCTATGAGACTCTTTTGGGGTGCCAGCACCTGAACCTTCAGTAGGAATGTCTCAGTGAACGTCTCGGAATCTGTGAACCTAGAAAAAAGTATGGATGCTTATGCATGAATTCAGTGCACATAATTTGGTGATGCCACACCGTCAGCAGTGCAAAGAGTAATGTAATTGTGTTTGATCTATAGGGATGAAGACTGATAAAATAGAAAACATTTCCAGTGAATTTCCTGGGTACCTATAGACTCTCAGCATTACTGCATCCTCCTCCAGTAACGGGCTGCCATTGTGCACATACTTCACTTCATCCGGGTAGAAATGACAGTCAAACACCTAAGACAATAAATCAATAAAACATTATATCACAGATATAAGTTAATAAAGCTGTTCTTTAACCGTTTAAATGGTTATTTCTGCCACATTACTCTTTTCCTCCAGTAACATAATTTTTCTTTGGTATGTAAAGAACGTGATTTAACAAAGACAAAAATTCCGAGACATTTATTTAGCATGTCAGAAACCACCCCTCTGAACAAGCAAACGCTAATAATATAAACCACTTATGAGTTTTATTGCTTAGTTACTAAACAATGCATGCAATTTCATTAAACATCAAATTAAATTGACAGAATGCCAATTTTCCTTAAAGCACATTGCCACATTTTTGCATTATAATATTACAAATTTTCAATGTATTGTCACACCAAATAATAAGTGTTTGCCACTCCCAACTGCGTTCCAAGTTATTAACACAGTGCACAAAAAAAGAGAAGGCCTAGTGCATCCAAACAATTTTATGCTTTTTTGCATTTAGTAACTTCTATGGAATTTTATTGCTCAGCACTTTGTGATGCCTGTCTGAGAAAAAGCACTTTATAAATTATCTTTACTTACTTATTTACATAAAATGTAGGGGACATAGTTCTTCTTGCGTCAGAATTAAACTCCAGCTCCATTAAACTACAGCAGGCCTACGCTTGTGTATATGTACACTCTAGAGCACTGGCTGCCAACCTCGACCCTGAATGTCCTTGTGTCATACACATTTTAGTTTGTTCTAGATTCACACCCACCTCAGTCAAGCTGAAGAAAGTTAATTAGTTGGATCAGGTATGTTTTAAGCAACACTAAAATGTGCCAAGTAACAGGGCCAGGTACCTCTTCTCTAAAGGCATAAATGCATAGATGCTTCATGTTGCATCAAACAAAATGTAGTGTTTCAGCTGCATTTCTTTTGAGCCGAATCTGAGAAAAATATTTTTCATAGTGTATTTTCATAAAAAAAAATTACCAAAAAATTACCAAAGAAAGTCTTATAATCCCATAATATTAGTTTGGTCAGAATGTACTTTTTTCTACATATTTTTATTGCCTTAGTGAGGCAATTTCAAAACTTTAATAATTTGATAACTTTATTGCATGGGCTTAATATTGTATATATTGTACTTTTTTAACTATGTATGCAACAGAGAATCTTGTGGATCTTGAATTTTAAAAGAAAAAACTCACAAGCTTTAGATTCTCCTTAAATCTGTGATAATCTGAACTAGATGCGCTAGATCACTAGATGGGGCAGCTGGTGGCCTAGTAAATAGGAAGTTGCCCCTACAATCAGAAGTCTGTGGGCTTGAATTTGCCAGTGGCACCACTGAGGTACCCTTGAGAACGACCTCACATTGCTCAGACATTGTTTCACTTGGTAAAGGGGTTAAATGCAGAAAAGAGTTTCACATTGTTCACACTTAGTGATGTGGTATGAATCCCGCAAGACTATGAGGGGCCACTTTACTGAAATCTATTTAAATCATGCTGCATGTTGATTAGTGTTAATCTGTATTACATGGTCTTTACCTGCGGCGTGAGCTTCCCCACCCTTTGAGTTACAGGCTCGTTGATCACCACCTCCACTTTGCAGGTCTCTGAGATCTCATCTGTATTGAACTGCAGTTCATTTGCAGTTAGAAATACACTCTGGCCTCTGATCACCTGCAGTCCAGAATTCACCCTCAACACACTCTCTGCCTTGTCCAGAGGTAGGATATGGATCAAGGCGACCAGCATCCATAAGAAATCCATCACCTCCATCTGTTCAGCTTTTTAGCTGCGTTTGCAAACACAAGCAGTGGTTCTGAGCTCTAGAGATCTCAGAATGTCCTCTTAGGAAGTCATCAAGAACTCATTTCCATCTGTGGCTCATCAGAATCTATGAAAAGAATGACGTTAAAGGAATCCTCCAGTACAGAAGGCATATGGCAGTAGGCAATATGGCAAAAACACACTACAAAATGTATGTCATTTTCATGATGTTATGTTAATAGCCTTTCCAAGGCATCTGATAATTCATGAAGTGATAATTATTTAACACTTCACACACTCTAGTGCACTTCATCCAAATAAACTGGCCACGTGAAGCTCCTTGTAATGAAACAGGCAGTTGGTCTCCTTGCAATGAAGCATATCTCTGTAGTATATTTTTCAGAAAGGAACAGAAAATCTGTTGACTCGCAACAGGCCACAAGCACCTGCACATTTCTTCTTAGTATGTGCACAGCTGAGTGTTTCTTTTTACATAGAAGGGACAAAAATACTGTCTGTAGCAATTATTTAGATAGTGATTAGGTAAATGAAAATGTGTTTTTTATTTCATAATGAAATCATAATGCAAGTTGAATGTTCGAAGCCTGTGGCTTTGCAAGTAGCTCCACTCCTCTTATCCAAAACATTAAGAGGAGGGTTAACTTAATCACAAGAGACAAGAGAACATAGGTTCTACATATCTAGAACAGTGGTAAATGTTCTACAAGTTAAAAGAGAAGTTGAAGCAGCTCTGCCTTGGAAAGAGCAGATGCTTTGGTGGAGACTGTTTCTAATGAGTCCAAGGTAAACCAAAAACATGCTTTCGTGCCTTGAGATAATCTTACCTCAGTGTGAAAATATTTTCCTTCAAAAGCATTTTAGAAATGTTTTGACACTTGGCGATGGGGTGGTAGTGTGCGAGAATGTCAAAGATGAAAAGATTTTCAGAGTTTAGATCTTTACCCAAACTGATGATTAGGTAACTATGGGAGACTGTGTGCATTTGAATAAGGCCCCACAGCTATTGCACATGTTCACTCCTGATGTGCAAACCAACTTTAAAATGTGGAAACAGGTTCATACAAGTCATGTTACATTAAAAACTCAATTGGACAATCCCTAGTATTTCCTGAGGGCACAATAAAACTGCTTGGGCGAAGACAGACCTCACAAACTGCCGTTTGTCTTGTTAGATGGTAAAAAAAGGCTGTAAAAGTAAGTAAGGATTTGCACTGGACCAGCAGAGCGGGGCTCAGCACAGAAGGCATATTTTTACATACCTGCTGCAGCTGAGTCTCTTCTTCTGGCCCTCTGTGCAGAGTGTTTGCAAAGAGCTAGAGTCTTGTCAGCTCAGCCTGAAAGAGTGCATCCAACCTTCAGCCTAACAGGACCACCATGACTCACCACAAAAGAAAGCAAACAAAGAGAGAACAATAAAGAAAACAAAAGACGAGAAGGCTGACATGACTGCCCCACCAGCCAAAGCTTAAAGTGAAGCAGCACCACGCAGCAGCAGGAGGAGGGATAGAGAGAGAGAGAGGGAGAGAGAGAGAGAGGAGAAAAAGTTAGACCTCTAAACACAGGAAATGTGCAGAACAGCTCCAAGAGTTTTTAGTCTTCTATTGCTGCACTCACAAACCCAGATGTTCCTATTCCCTTAAGGAGGCATGCCTCAGATCCCACCACTCTGAGTGAGAGAGAGAGAATGAAAGAAAGAGAGAGAGAGAGAGAGTGGGAAAAGGGCTGTGGTTTATGAGTGCGCAGTCACTCTGAAGGAGATGAAGAGATCAGCTCTGAGTGAGTGTTCCATTTTTGAGCAGTTAAGCAGAGCTGTTAGCTTAGCTTAGCTTAGTGTGTGTTTACCGGATACTTTGATGTTTTATGGCATTCAGGGCTTCCTGGAAGGAAACCGGTGCTACATGTGGGGGAAATGAAGAGAAAGGGCTGTAAGACAAAGAGCAATAACACACGTGTGTACACACACACACACACATTCTCTTTGGGCCCCCAGCAGACACACTCACAAAATCTCCTCCCAAAACACACAAACTCTCAATTTGCATACAGATACACACAAGTGCATACTTACACGCTTCAAACACACACACATGCAGTGTCTCCACCCCCCACACACAGGGTCTGTCTCTCACCCCTTGCTGACCTGTGAGACAAAGGCATGCCTCCCCCCTGCTGCGCGGCCCTGAAGTTCCTGCCCTGTCTGCTCCTGGTCTCTCTGTATGAGGCTCTCTCTCATTCTCTTCAACACTCAGCGAACACTAAAGAGGATGGGCGATTACAACACACAGATCTGTTCTCTTTGCCAGTTCAAAAAATATCAGTTACTTTTTACAAACAAAACAAATCTTGATACCTTTTTACTGCTTTCTTGTTTGTCTGCACTTAATTCTAATGTTAACTTTACTAGCACACACTGACAAAAAATACATAATCCTACACGTCTATAATGTACTCTCTCTCTCTCTCTATATATATATGATTAATAGTCCTACTACATGTACGTAATTATTTGAATTGTATGAATTGTGTTTAATTGCAAGTACATAAATTGTGTCCCATAACATTATTTTATTGAATAATAAAGTCATTTTGAGTGAGTTGTTTGGTCGTGAACTTTGTACACAATACAAAAGGTAGACATTATCATAAATTATTTTATCTAATTTAAACACGATCAAATGTGCTGCTTATCTTAAATTCTGTTTGGACAAGCCTATAGTGCTATAACAGCTCATAAAGCAATCACCCAATACAGGTTCTTCATTTCACTGCATGTTTGAGTGCCCATGCTTGGTCAAATTCATTGCTAATACCAGTTTGCGTGTTTTTCCTTTCTTGTTGTGTAGCTGGCAACCTCAAGCTTAGACCAGCGATGTTTCTGAGTATTTGTACATACATCCACTGCCCCCTGGGAGCACAAGTGATATAGCACATGTTGCAAGGAAAGCTAACCTTGTTTACATGCCCTAGTTTGAGCCCTTGTGTTTTCTGCTAACGACAACTCCATTCACAGACTTGACAGGCTCATGTTCATTTTCAGTGGATTGCTGCTGGGATTCGGTGGTTTAACCTACAGGTTTCCTGTTAGGAACACCAGATGGGCAACAGTACTGGGATGCTTGACCATTACACCAACGGGAAAAATTCATGTTGTCTTTAAATACATGGAATTGGTCCACTATTCTTGGGAGGCTTTCCACAGGATTTCTGAGTGTTTCTGAGAATATTTGTGGCAAATCCTTCTGTATAGCATTTATGAGGTCAGATGCAATTTTGGACAAGTAAGTCTGGCTCACAATCTCCATTCCAGCTCATCCCAAAGGTGTTGGAAGGGGTTGAGGTCAGGGCTCTGTGGGCCAGTCGTGTTCTTCCACACCGAAATCCATGTCTTTATGGAGCTTGCTTTGTGCACTGGGACACTGGAATAGAAAAGTGTGTCCACACTTTTAGAAGCATGGTATTGTCCAAAATGTCTTAGTCTGCTGAAGCATTAAGATTAAGCTCTTCACAGGGACTGAGGGGCCACCTGAATTCAGTAATTAAGAGGTACTTTTGTCCATACCGTGTACATCAGAATCAGAAACTTTATGGGTCCTCAAGAAAACTGCTATATGCTATGACTGCACAGACGCACAAATACACAAAGACAAGAACAATTTAAAATATAGCTTAAAGTCAAAATAAAGATCTCCAAAAATGCTCTTGTGCTAACTGCCTTCTGCTACATTGTAACTACACTATGCTTTAAACACACGACTTTAAACGCTGATAGTGCGGGTACACTTGATGTGTGGGGTAAATCTGTGTAAATTTAATTTCTCACTGAACAGTTATCATTTCAATATAAACACATCTACTTATGAACTCACAGCTGCAGTGTGTGCGCTAAACAGCTAATTACAGTGCCCTGAACTGTGTGGTATTTCATATCATATCGTCCGCCACTAATTGACTGCCACCAGTAAATGTTGTCTTCAGAAGAGCCACAGAGCTGAAGTCTCTGGAAAGAGACCCCCCCCCAGTACACACACACACACACACACACACACACACATACACACACTCAGTCAGTGAGCAGTAAGTGCTCGTGATTAACAGATTCAGGGGCTACACAGGCAGGGCTGATGGCATCAGTACGTCAGTTCTAATTAATCCAGTGTTGCATTCAATCGGGAATGTGTTGAGGCATGTTTAACGAGACGCTGACACAAAACACTGACATTTCTTGCACTGGCTGAGCTACTGCCTTAGATTCCTTTCCCTTCACGGAGTCTCGGGATGTCAGTTCTCGTGCTATTGCAAAGATTATTCAATTTTTTTTTTTATCAGCAACCCTGCTACATCCCTGTAAATTAGTTTTGTGTGACATTACTCAGTTCCTTGCATGTATTTAGCACATTTCCAGCAGACATGGATGTCACAGTCTAAATTTTTAAACAAACGTAATCATATTTTTTGTTTTTAACACACATGAAAATTTGTTTACATCTGAAAAGTGTTAGCAACTTCAGTAAAAAGTAAGAACATACTACGCTAACTAACTAATCAGCACAGTTATTTTATAATAAAAGTATTTAATGAAAAACTATTTGATGTGAACCTCTAAATAATCTGTAATTTAAGCCTCAAATAACATTTATCATAATATGCTTGAATAAACAAACATAAATGAAATAAGACACATTTTGCTTGATTTCTATTCATTTAACAAAAAAAACAAATTAGTAAAAATATGTCATGTGGACTGTAAAAAGTTTAAAGCAGAATTGCACTGTTAAACTTTCTGCATAGCTGTGATTTTAAGTCAGTTTTAAAGCAGTCTGATATGAAATCTCTCACAGTAGAGAAACTTACCCACTCAGATTTCTTTACAGTGGTGGTGATAGGAACCGGGTTCACGATGTCTACAGTAAAAATGCAACCATTTAATTTACAGTCCAAAACCACCAGTGAACCTTCATGTGTGTATTTATACGTGGTGATGATGCAGACAGTCTAGAATTAGATCTAAAAAAATAATATCTATTTGTATACAACACCTCTCAAGTATCTGATGAATGCATTTAAAAAATTAGGTCAAAACTATCATTAAAAAGTCTCAGGCCTCAGGTGAGATGTCATTCTCTGTAGTATGTTTGTATTGTAGCTTTTACTCGTATTATTAAAATTAAGTAGCTTTAATTATAAGTATTTTTGTAAACTCATGTTTTCTGTTTCATATAATCTCTGCTGTGAACTTATCTAAGGTACGTTTGTCTAAATTATAAATTTCACATGAAAACATTGTTTATATCTTTATCTCTGAGCTATCCAGAAGATTTGATACATCAGAGGAGTTTCCCATTAAAGCTTAATGTGGTCATTCTCCTCCAGTAATAATTTTCAGAATATATAAATGTTTTGTTGAACCAAAACTATATCAAGAAGCAAAGATCCGCTGCTGCTGTAATGAGCATATGTGTGCATCTCTCCCAGTTTTTACTTCAGTTCATGTAAACACACAGATATTTTCATACTGCATTTACATTACATTTACGTTTCATCTTAGCTACAAAGATAGAAATGAGCCTCAACTTTGGCATGTACTTGAGAAAGTTTTACGTAGTTGCCTAGTTCTGACTTTTCATCTGTGCGAATTCATTTGACGCTGTCAGTAAATTGAGACAAAGCCAGAGACTACAATGCATTTTAGCTTTAATCCCATCTGAAGTGTCCTCTCACTGCTGATGCGTTCTGACTGGTACCCTTTCACATTCAGACTTCAGAAGAGAAAAGTGTGGCACTCTGCTGGCCGAGTGCCCACCTAGGCCTGGGGTGCCTGTCATACTTGGGCCCTTAGCTTTTCTCTGGCTCCAAGTCCATCCATGCCCTAAACCCACCCTAGATTCACTCGTAAGCCTGCTGAACCAGAGGGCAATCTTGTAACAACAGGTGGAATTAAGTCTTTTCCAAAGACTCCCACATTGAAAAATAATGACGTGTGGAATTTTTTTATATGTATATGTTTCCATATTGAAAAAATACATCACCACATGTTTATGCTTTTGTTTACTTACTTTAAGCAATATTTGTGCTAACTCCGGTCTATTCATCCATTATCTGAACTGCCGGAGCCTCACAGGGCAAAAGGCGAAGAAACATCATGGACAGGTCGCCAGTTCACTACGGTCGTAATTTTTTTAATTCAGTGCAGTGCATTGCTTTGTTCAGTGCATGTTAAAATGCAATTCAGTGCAATTTATTCATCAGTTTTATTTGTAAAGTGGTTTTTATAACAGATATGTTTCACAGCAGCTTGGAAATATGGATCCAGCCCCTTAATGAGATTTAGGAGAAAGAACATGAAGAACATGAAAAAGCAAATAAGTTTGATGCATTTTTTCTGACCAAACCATTTGTTCTGACTAACCAACCAGTGCCTAACCAACCAATCTAACCAACCAGTGCAAGCTTGAAACTAGTGTTAGTGATAAAAACTGCATAACTGTGATCAAAAGCTATGTCCTGTGACATAGTTTTATGTTTTTCTAAATAAATTCTAAAGCTCCTGACACAGCTTGTGCAAACAGACCCTGTTCAGTGCTCAGTGTTTGGCTGATGGTCTTTGTTTATTTTTATAACTCAATATTGTTGAATACTAAAATATATCCTCAATGAAAATCTAGATAGTGTTTAGGGCGTTTGCCCTGTGATCAGAAAGTCATGGATTTGAATCTCAAGACTGCTAAGCACCTCTGAGGTACCCTGAGCAAGATACCATCCCCACACACTGCTCCCTGGGCGCTGGGTTCCTGGCTTCCCGCTGCTTCACTTGGTGAATGGGTTAAATGCAGAGAAAAATTTCATGTGATGTGTTGTGCTCACATATAACAGATTGGTCACTTCCCTTTAGTTATTGTAAGTGATTTAGGCGACTGTTGACGTTTAGTGTTTGTTAGCAACAGTAGTCTTATAGCTTCAGTGCTGAACTAAAGAAATTATTTTTTGACTCCAAATATGTCTTGTTTTGCACCTAACTGTGCATAAATTGATATTTTGATTTATGTAAATTTTTCTTTTACATTTTGGCAAACTATTCCTTTAACTCTTACATCTGCAGAGGTCCATAAGTGGGACCCCACTTTCATAACTACATAACTTAGTTAACAGAACAGTAACCAAAGAATTTGTTTAAGAATAGTTACCAAATCATTTATAGTAGTTACTGACTAATACAGCAGTTACTAAACAGGTCCTAAATTGTCCTGCAGGTTAAAGGTTTGCCTGCTTGATATGATTTCCTACTATAGCCACAAATCACAACAGAAATATGTTCACAAGTACTTGAGCAACCACCCATTTACTTCTATCACGAGTGGGTTTCAAGTCAGTGGGGATGTCTTTTGTACAAAAGAGATATGAAAAAGAAAACTTTCTGTAGTAATAGCTTGTATTCCACAGATGCAGACAAGGCTCAAAAGCTTTTCTCAAAGGGGTTAAAAAGATACTCATAAGAAGAGTGAGAGATTGAGAAGACCAACGAAAGAGTGGAAAGTTTCTCTCATCACACCAGTGACTACTGGCACCGAGTTCTCCTTAATTAACAGGTACGATCTGATGTTACCGTGAGCACCAGACACTAGGAAGATGAGGATGTGACTTTGACACCTCACTATCACAGGCTCAAATAAAGTGATATTCTTTATTAACGCATCCAATCAACAGTGGTGGAATTTGTGATGTTGGCACGCTATCTGACCCTGAAGCCCAGCGGCAGCCATCGCCAGCCAAACGCACCTTGGATTTTATTTTGTGCAATCAGTCTGAAGCCTGCTCTGCGCAAAAGCCAGAGAACATGTAGACATGCAAACAGGAGAAGTTCAAGAGTTACGCTGTAAAAGTAACTGCCCTTGTAGTCGTCCATTGAAGACTTGTCAGACATAATGAGCCCTGATGAGGCACCATAGATAACGGGATTGTTTGAGGAATAAAACCACAGAGGAGCAGCCCATGGCCTTCCCTTAGGTACAAGGCAAGAGACACTGGGGATCTTTGAACATGCGTGTGTAAGAAGTCTTGAGAGAGACTGGTGGGGGAATGATCTCCAGAGGAATCATGGGAAGTGACCTTCACTGCAGGCGAGGAGGGGAGCAATCCTGTGATTATGCAAATGAGGCCGACTTTGATGCAAAGTGCCCCGGACTGGTCACTAATGTTCATGACTCGTGAAAGGGCAGCACTCCCTGGGAGAAATAACGCACATTAGCTGAGTGGAGAGAGAGATTAAGACAGAGAGAGATGGAGAGAGAGGAAGAGAGGAAGAGCAAGATGGGTGCAAGGGGGCAAATGTTGTTCAAGGAAACAAGTGAGGTTGCACAAGTGCCCTAATGAGAAGAGCCGGCGACTCCCCCAGCGCAATACATTATCATATTTCCACGTAATTAGTTTGTTTTTCCACTTGAAATGAGAAAGCGGGTCGACGGTGCATTCAGTGCTGCAGGCAGGGATGGGGTAGCCTCCCTACACCCTCCTCTCCCTCGTCTCTTATAAACTGTGACCCTGCAACTGCACGTGCCCACATGTTCGTATCTAGGATAAATCCTGTTATTCAGTTGGAATACATTTCCCCTGTTATGGAGCTCATGAATAGTGTATGTGGGCCGCCCAGTGTGAATGAGAGGCATTTTTAGAGGTGAGAGGACACAAGGAGTGAAGACATGAGCAGATGACTACTAGCACTCTGGCTCAGTGTCAGAGCCCTGGGGTGCTTCAGGGTTTCATACTAAGACCAATTCACTTTTGGGAAACCTACACAAACTTTCAAACTTAGCACTCTATCGTACTTAGAAATCATATATTATGCATATATAAGTTTGGCAATTAAATGTTAGTTAGGACTTATGCTGGTAAGTGGCCTTGCTACATTGCTACATTAACAGATTTTTGGAATTTTTCATTTAACATCAGTGGTTAAATTATATGAAGTCTGCTGCCTGTTTGATGCCCCTTGTGTTTAGGGTGTCACATGATTAAAAAAAAAAATCTAATTAATTTCAAGCTCTCTGATTAAGTAATCTAAATAATCACACACATTTTGGTGTAAAAGTATTTAAAAATGCTGTAAAATTGAGTAAATAAATAATGAACATTACAGACTTTTAATAACTTTTTTGCACTTTTCATGTGAAAAGAAACATGACCTAATATGTTGGGAAAAAATCTAAAGTACTTTAGCAAGAAGTACTGAACTGAACTACGTCCATCTATAAGGAGCAGTTTAAGACAAACTGCTCTGCTAAATTATGCTAAGTTATGTTCTAATAAATTATGGCGTCTTGTTGAAAAATGCTACCGTAGTGCACATCGGCAGCAGAGTCTGATACTGTGTCAAAAATGCTCTCTTTACGCTTATACAGTTCAGACATTTTATAGTCAGTTTTTAACACCCATAATTATGAGAAATAAGCAAATAATATGCATAATCCAGGAAAAATATATTTTCTTAGCAGTTTTGATTAATGCTGCCTTGTCAAAAAATGCTATCTTTAAGTTCATACAATCAGTTTGTTGCTAATAATGATGGCAAATAATGTGCATAATCTAAGAAACAGATATTTTATATAATTGAGAAGAGCCTAGATAGACAGACATATCCTTAGGGGTGCATAGAGCCAGTTTACACTGTCAGACTCTGAGACATGCTACCGGGAAGCAAGGTGTTCTGACGATTCTTGCTACCCTGTGAACAAATGCTCCCTTGAAGTTTAAACAGCGGCTAGTGTCCCCCATGCAGGGTGGTACAGATTTATGGGTGTGGGACTGAAACCCAAGACCGTAGAACTTCACATGCCCAGAAGGGCACGGTAGCACATCTCGATGGGTTTTGACAGAACACTGGACTGGGTTAAAGTCATGTGGTGCAATTAAAAAAGCGTTACATTTTTAATACATTATTTTTTTTTGTGAGTAATTGATGCGTAATATAGAAAAAAATAGCAAAATGCTATACTCACTATCAAAACTGTTTTTGAGTAGCCATGAATCTCAGAGGCACTTTGTAAATGTTGTTTTGTAGTGTGAGTGCACTTTAAATTTGGTTAGTTGATTTGTATGGCTGCATGTATTGTTTTTTCTTGTTTGGCATTGTGATGTGGTGTATGGTAATGTTCTATTGTATTTGTGAATTAGTCAAATATGGCAGTGTGTGTCCTGCTGAAAGAGGCCACGGCCATTTGGGAATATAGTTGCCGTGAAGGGCTGAGGTTGGCCTGTAATTAGAGGGAACTAGAGGGATATAAAGCTCCCAGCACTGGGCTGTGAAACAGTGGAACTGCATTCTCTGGAGTGATGGGGCTCTATCCAATAGCTTTGAGATGAGTTGGAGCAGTGTTTTAGAAAATAAAAAAATTAGTACTTGACCGCAATTAATTGCACCAGCAATGCTCCAACATCAACTGTAAAGCCATCCCAGAAGAATACAAGCTGTTGCTTAGAAAATAGCAACACAACCCTAATACCCTTGGTTTCAGAAGAAATGACAGATGTCTACAGACTAATGGACATTGAGTAAACTTGGAAAAACATCAGCAGTATTTTTCCCAAACTTTAAAGAGACTTCTTTCTTGTCATTGGTTAACTGAAATTGATATGAAACCCAGTTTGTAAGACTCTGTATTACCACAACTGTTAATTCTGACAATACCCAATATCTCAATGAGGTCAGAGCCAAGATAGTTTTTCACTCTGCACATGAATGCTGATCAACACTCAGCTAATGACACAAAGTTCACTTCAAGTGTCCACTTTATGTCCTGAGTGCTGTAGAGTGTGAGAGGCCATGCTGTGAGAGGGCGTTCGTTTGGCCAGCGGCAGCAGCCAGTGTGTGTCTTCTCTCATGTGCACTGAGGCTGCAGCAGTAACTCTGCATTAGAGAGACCAAGTGGAGTGGACTTGGCCACCGTCCGAGCTTCATGCATCATCAGAAACCGCCTACAGAGTGGCTTCCATCTTTGTTTATCTCCACTTTGTTTGGGTTGATCTTAGATGCACAAAGCTAGATGTACAATGAGACCATGCAGGCCCTGTAGGTTGTGCTGACATTCTTTAGGCAGCATTTTATTAATACATATAGCTGCTTTGACCTGTTGTTGGAATGGAAACTGTAGGGTATCAGAAATTGTAAAAAAATAAATATTTAAATCTGTAAAATATTCGTATAGACATAACTAACCATAGATTCTGTATAATTGAAGAAAACATAATTACAGATAACATAATGACTGTAATGATCAATGAATGGAATAATGAACAATGGAATAATGAATAATTAAAACCTTGAAAATATTACACATAGTATGCTGCCAGTGGCCCTCTGATGCCATCACTGATGGAACACACACACACACACACACACACACACACACACACACACACACACACACACACACACACACACACACACA
>JBBJLR010000040.1:8541334-8568089 GCA_037577145.1 Brachypetersius gabonensis | reverse complement strand
GAAAAGCTGCACCCCCCCCCCCCCCCCCCCCCACACACACACACACACATTGGATCTTTATCGTATTATATAAAGATCCAATGTGTGTATATACAATTTATTATTGTATATACAATAATACTACGTGACTCAGGACCTTTTGGTAATGAACTATTTCACATTTAGTTTTGATAGTTGACCATTTCCATGGTTACAGGTAGTGCCCTCTTGTGGAGAAACTTCAGACTGCTAAACATATGCAGTAAAGTGAGCTCCAAAGACTGTTATTATTATTGAAAAACAATGTGTTTTCCTAAGGTATTACAGTGGGGCACTATGGACTTCACCTACATATGCCAATGGGAAACCATGAAGTACTGTATTTTCTTAATCTCATGTGGACCATTGGGATACTAAAGCGAGTGTAGTAACGCTCTGCACTATTTTTTTACCAACCCCCCGAAAACCTGTACTATTTAATGTTATGTAGCAAACGATACAAGTTTAAGGAGTGAAAGATATCTCCATTCAGGGGTTCTTCAGGAAACCAAATGGGGCTCTTTCATGAATCTTTGTACGAACCTTTTTAGGTACTGAGTGTATAAGGAGGGCACCACCGCTGCAATATTACCAACCCTCTAGTGATTCTCAATCATTCTCTTTAATAAACTCTGCAATAAGAGAAAGCAGACCCTTTAATTACTCTTTATGAGGTTATCAATAATTCATAGGGTTTTTTTTTTTTTACAGAAATGAGCAAATGGGGATATTCATAGTGACAACTGTTTAGCCAGCTACCCGCTGTTTCACATTCACAGTTGCAGAACAAGCTTGTCTATCCAGTTACTTTTATAATCATTGAGATTCTACACAAAGATTTATTTGGATTTTGATTTGGGGGTGGGGGTGTTGGCCTAGTGGTAGGATACTTGCCTCTGGTGCAAGAGGTCATGGGTTTGAATCCTACCTTCAGCACGCCACCACTGGGTCCCTGAGCAAGACCCTTAACCCCAAGTTGCTTCAGGGAGACTGTCCCCTGTAGTTAAGGAATGGAAGTCGCTTTGAATAAAAGCATCTGGTAAATGTAAATGATTTTAGTATTGTTGGATGCTATCAGGAAAAGCTGGACACCAACAAGAGCAGATACACTCCTTTGTAAGAATGGATTTAATTGAGGTTTATGGCAGTACTGTGACGGGCAGTGGCTAGTAGGGCAGCTGCATGGTGGTGAAGCTGCTCAAGCCTGATAGCACAACGACCCAGACCAGCTGCCAATGTATGTGAACACCAGCTCCAAGGGCTATTGGCATGCCAGCCACCCTTCACTCTAACAAATACATCAAAGATGACATAGCTACAGATTTTGCCCATGAGCATTTATAGGGATAGTTGGGTAAAAACTTAAACAATGAAAACATACACAGTGAAAAATTACACAGTGAAAATAGCAAAGACAAGCATGCTTTATTTTTGCAAAAAAACAAAATGCTGATATCTATAAAAATGGACAAAGTAGATGGTATTGATAACAGTAGCTTATCTTGAAGCTCAAATTTCTCTGTACTTTTGTGCATTTTTCTTATGCTTGTCATACCATGCCATAAACTATAAACTATATTGAGGTTACTTGACAGCTGGACACTATTCGAGGCAAATCTGTAATGCCATAGGTATGCAGATTTGAAGTGTCCATTGCATCATTTCAAACAGTAAAGAGCACATTTCACTGTCTGTACCGCAGATGTTTATTCATTCTAACCTACACATTTTATTCAAATTGAAGGTATAAAACTCTTTAAGTGCTGGCCAGATTTAATGGTCAAGTACTGAAAGTAAAAACAGTTTGCTGAGTTGCTAACTTTAAACTTTTATTGGCTACATTTGCAACAAAATAATTTGCAAATTATTTTGCGTCTTGCAACAAAATAAAATAAAATTAAATAAAAGCGTCAAATGGACCAGCATTAAATTGACGAGCCTCTTGTTGGGACGACTCCTTGCTTGAATCCGGTCGTCTTCGTCTATCTGCCTATCCAGACGCTTCAGCATTGCGCACCAGATTGCTTGGCCCCCTCTCTCTGCCACACATCAGTACCCAGCCTGCTGCCTGCTCCCTGAAGGATGGGCCAACACCTGCTGTTGGCAGGCACTACCTCCCAGTTCCAGCCCCCCCTGTACTGTCTCACTGAGCCCGAGTGCTGCGGGGCGAGACACCACAGGGGTGGGATTGGGGTGGAGGGAGTACAGTAGACCCCCTCCTTACCACTCCACGAACCCTACATGATCCATTCAAATGAACTGGCTCAAAGTTCTTCCTCTTCATTGCCTGAAGCCCACGGTGCTCCGTCCATATGGTGGCTGCAGTGTCCCCCTCCCTCCCTCCCTCCCCTTTTTTTGTTTCTTTTTTCTTTTTCGGCCATGGTGGAATTACTGGCTGGCTGACCTGACCCGCATTCACTTGGGAGGAAGAGGTGAAACCAACCAGAAGAAAATAAAGAATCAATATGGCATGTGATGAATACTCACTTGTGCGCAGGAGTCAATGAGCCCTTACCCTCATTGACTAATGGGTCATATTATGGTGTAATAAGGCACCCTGGGTACCCCTTTCATGAGCAAAAATCTACACACACTAATAAGAGTTCACCCTGACTAGCTGCACTATGTCACCATGGCAAACAGTAATTAGATGGCTTTTTTTTTTAAAAAAACCAAAACATTTTTTTACACCCTGAAACTAAATACACTGAGACAGAGACCACAAAACCTTTATTAATCAAAGCCAGCCTGTGTGATTTGCCTCAAGAGAGGAGTCATCTCATTTATGGTGATAATTACTATTTTTATTAATTATTCATATCAATTTCTCAAATTTAATTCAAATACAAGACTGTGTGCCATTGTTGTGCTCTGAAAGCATTTAGGATATTGTGCTTTTTAGCGCACAATATATTATTATCCGGTATTGGCCTTTGTAATACTGATATTGGCAAATAAGCCCTTCAGCTAATCATAGTCTTTTTACTGTGTGCTGTGAGCATCCAATCAAAGAGCTATTCGATGATTCTGTTGGGGGCGTTGACCAATCAAGGCCTTTTGGTAATCCAAGAAAGAATCATTTTCTTTATTTATTTGATTTAGTTTGGTTGAAACTATTCAGGACTAACTTGAGTTGTAAAAAGTGAAAGTTCTTCAACCAAAACTCCAATCAAGGGTTCAGGTGTGTGTGGAGATGCTTGCAGAGAAGCTAACAACAGCATTTTGCTAAGATAGTTTGGCTTGTTATTGACTGTATTCCAGATGTTATTTCAGAACGCACAAAGAGGGATTTCCAAATAAATGTAGAGGGATTGCCAAATAAATCAAATAAGGTGGGGCTTCAGCTCAATATGAAGAAAACAAAGGTTACAACTACAGAAAGACCAAAGACAGTGGCGGACTGCTTTAGCCCTTTTGGCACGGTTTGGCACTTTAACAAAACATTAAGTCACCAAAAGATCAAAATTGTCCAGACTATGGTCTTTATTTGTGGTTCTTTATGGATGTGAAAGCTAGGCAATCAAAAAGCAGGACAGGAGAAGTAATGTCAGCTTTGCACTTTGATGTTTGTGGGGAGTTGAAAAAATGAATAGATCCTTGACCAAATTAAGCCTTACCTTTCACTCAAAGATAACAAAACTAAAGCTGCAAGACATTCTAATAATAAACAAAATAACATAATGCTGGGAACAGATGAAGACAGACAAATCATTAACCAGCCGTGAAGGCATATTCCGTTGGAACACTATCCATATGGTCGGGCGGAGTTTAAATCGGCTTGACGGCACTTAATAATATTAACAACGTCAAATTTAGTGTTTAAGCAAGGTCAGCACACAGTTCATGACACAGCTAGTCATATAGAACATGCTCCAATCCACAGTAATGTCTATGTATGCATACATTTCCATGTCCCAAATAATTGGTAGGTCATTTGCATTGTACTCATGTCCATTCCTGAGGCCATACCTTAAAAGGCCATTGAGCTCCAAGAGCAGCGACTGGCTTATGCAAATTTTGAGCCTCAAATTTTGATGCACAGCATGAGAGGGTCCTTTGGCTATATTTTGTGCTCACATTTATGTTAAAGAGCAAGATGAAGACTGTGACCAAATAAGGCCATTTCAGGTCATGATATTTAAGCTCTGGATAGTGGAAGCTAAAGCACTGGATGGGGCTAAAGGATACTAACCTCACCATTACCTCCTCCCCCACTGATTTTGTTTTACACACTCTGATAGGAGTCAAATAATATCACACATAAAAGCATTGTGTCTGTAAATACATGGGGTTCAGCTTGTGGTGTAATTGGGATCAACTAGTTGACGTAGATTAGAGGTGAAAGCATATTCAGTTGCAGACTTTCAAGCAAACCGCACAAAACCATCATGCAAACCATACAAATAAATGGGGCCCCAGAGGTTCAGCCCCCCCTATTAACAAGCACTTAGTGGACAAATAAACTGAATAAATGCCTTTCTTTTATTTTTTGATATCATAACATCTATTTCCTAGTCAATGCTGTAAAGAATCATCTTTAGGCAGCGCCCCCACAAAAACTGAAGAAAAATATGACAAGCAAACAGTAGGTAGACTGACAGACAAAGAAGCTGCACCAGTGGATAAAGTTGCTCTGAGACTTCACAGTGGCATTTAAATCTTGGTGAAGTGGTTTTTTAAACTAAGATTACTATCCCTTCTTACGACCTGCCACTTCGACTAGACTGATTGACCAACAAGGAAGATACACTCAATATTTCTGCTAGCTCAGAACCAGCTCTAACTGCAGCAAAAAGAACTACTGGGTAATATTGTATTTTGCATTGAAATGAAACGTCTTCAAATGGGGGCTTCAGGCATAACTTCGCGGGGCCCAGAGTAAAAAATCCCCCCTTAAACATATTGTTAATGAATCTTAACTATGTACAAGTCATGCATGCAAAACTGCATACAAAGCAATATAAGACCTCCAGTAACAAATATTATTAAGCCTAGAGCAATTTCTACACCTGCACTGTAGTTACGCCCCTGGGTTCAATATTTAATTTTCATGCTTGAACTGAGGTTAATGTTACTGGAGTTTTTACATTTGAAAGTGAGGGGTGGGACTGGTGTAGTGACAAACAGGTAAAAGAGTTTCTTTTGTTTAGTTAATAGAGTTAACTCCCCCTTTTGACAGGCCTCTTTAATCATCTCATTTAACCACTTATTACCCAGCATCTGTCTGTACACACCCAGGAACAGCAGGAACAGCAGAGGCAGTACTAAGCTTTCTCATTCCACTTCTGTTCTATCAGCTGAGTTGATATGAGTCTCATTCTCATTATTGCATTTGGGACGCTTCTTTGAAAAACACTTGAAACAATGAAGAAAAAAAAATTCAACATAATGAGCCGACATAATGGAGTGTTTAAAGAGGACAAGCTCAGGGTAATTATGCTCATTAAGAGCAGTAACTAATGAGGGTGCTCCTTGTGTGCCACTACCACAGTCCCCGGCTTCAGCAATCATCATTAATCTTTCGTAATCACCCATGTCTTCACTATGGGGACAGCCACACACATCGTAGCAGAGTCATGCACTAGCAGTCATCCTTTACAGAGATCAGTAGTTCTGGAAACAAATGACAATCAGTTACAACTGGGCTGACAATGACGAAATGAAGGGAATATTTCTAAAACTGCACAGTCATGCAAAGTCATCTCCAACACTGATAATGTGATGTTTTGCACAAACTATTTGGTATTCATGTTTTTTTTTTTTAACTTCAGGGCGTCGGCCAGCACTCCAAAACGCCCATCAATGGCTACGTTCCAACTCCTATTCGCCCCCTTTATTTTAACAACGTGTCCTGCATGTAAATGACACCCTGGAGTCAACACCGCCTTACATAATAATGCAAAATAGTCTTACACACAGACTCAGTTAATGGTGCACAAATGACTGAAAATCTCTGCCTTATCCGCAAATAATAGGCTAATAATATATAACTATATAGCTTACACAGTTCACATGCTGCTTGAAATAGCCATACCAAAAGCAATTGCAAGCAGCATGTAAAATATGTAAGATAACGGGAAGTATCATACTCTTATTAACTATTTATTATTGATGATTATATTCAAATGCGCTCAAAACACCTCTGATATAATTTACATTTTTGCTAGTGCCCCTGTGGGGACACTAATAGGACACTAATAGGACACTAATTGCATTAAACACAGACATTTGTAGAAAATTATAACAGACATCAACATCTAGTTGATCTTGTATTTAGCTGTATTTAAGTGCTGAAACCATATTAGGCTGCTACTAAAAAGTTACAACATCCAGAAGGCATAGCTGACAAAATTTCTTGGTTTCTCAGTTTTTCTTGGTTAAAAGTTGGAGCTTATGACTTTTAAGCTTTAGTCTAATACAGCATTCATCTAAAATCATTATTATTTCAGTCCAGTTTGTCAAAGTCTGTTCAATATGAGATCTTGCTTGACTGCATCTGTCTAAATACCAAAACTTAACCATGAAATATTAATATTACTACACACTAGCACAGTTTGAATACAGCAAGCATGTTGATTGAAATTAACTTACTAAACAGAAATGCATTTTTAGTTGCCTTTTAGATTGTGTGATGGCTTAGCCATGCAGTTTGCACAATGCTAATTGGACTTATTAGTGAATATGAGCTTCATTAGTGGTTAGCGGGTTTGTCTTCTTGTTCTAGTGCAAAACAAAGGAACTTTGACCACCAGACCTATCACAATCAACTACACTTGGGGCAAGGAAAATCTGGGTAAATTTTATTTTTTTGCCAAACAATTGCTTTAAACACAGCTGGTGATCAGGAAGATCACATATTTCCCAGGTTTTAATTAAGCTGTGGCTGAATGTCCGCCTCCAGCTCCAGCAGCCACCACTGTCTGGGACCTGAGGGCCTGCAGAGAGCGAAGCCAGGCTCTGGGGCAGCTCCAGTCCACCAGCGGCCAGCCAAGAACCTTTTCAGGCCACTGACCCCGCACTCCTCTTGCTTTGTGTCCATTTATCTAAGCTTAATTGTTTGTTCTCCATATTCACAGAGTCATATTACTGCTGTATCAGTCACCCCAAAGAAGCACGCAAACGATGAATTAATGCAAGGGAGATAAAGTGACACATGCTGGGGAGCTGCTGGATAAAGTAGCCATTTTTGGTCACAATCCACATGTCTAGATAGAGGGGGGGATTTGAGGAACAATTTGGGGGGAAATTTGTTGTCCTGTGGGTTTGGATACAATGTGTTTTTTCAGAACAGTGTCAATATCACAACGTGCAAACGGTTCTTTAATGCTGTCTCAGGGGGGCAGTAGGCTACACCAGGCCAGTGTGACTGCCAGACTGCTCTGCTTGTCTGTTAATCTGCACTTACTGGGATGGGGAGCGTGTGGCCAGCGCTGCCAAGCGCAGGGCGTGCTGCAGATGGCAACGCATGCATATTCTCTTTCTCTCCTGGCTTTCTTGCTCTCACTCAGTTATTCATATGCATGAACGTGCTTTGGAAAGCATTTTCTCTCCTTTTTGTATTTTGCCATCTTCTCCTGCATTTTTCTTGGAGGTGACAAAATAAAACTTAAGGGTTTTTGGACAAATTAAAAGTATAACGGCTGAAAAATCAACCTAGCTCTTTAAAGCTGAAGATGACATTTATCACTTCACTTTTACATAATTTGGCTACAAAAAAAAAGCTGTAAGTAATTTGAAATGTCTGTTGACTTTCTAAAATGTGCACAAACGTACAGTGCCTGAAGGGGGATAGAGATGTTAGAATTAAAAGAGAGTGTGCCCATGGCAGGCCAACACAAAGAGCCTGCTGATGCTTACATGCTTGCGTTGGGCTTATGCTACAGCCCTAAGATGGACATCTGCTAGGTTTTGTTGAACATATGTTTCCACTGTTCTCTGTTCCCAAAATAAAAAAATGTAATGTCTGTCCAATTAATTGCATTAAAAAACAAACACTTTTCAACTTGCTCAAATGGAGAAGGGGTTATTAAGATCTTTTCTCTTGACTCTCATTAAGAGTTTTGCAGAAAATAGGCATATTGATAAAAAGTAAAACATCAAAAACTGATCATGAATCTGTTTCAACTGACCCAAAACATCTCCTTCAACAAAATGTATGTATTGAACATGGCTACAACAAACCAAAGTGTTATTCTATTTCTATGATTTTTTCCTGTAAACTCAACCACAGCAAGAGCAGTGATAACGACCTGCTGGGTCTGGCCTCTGTCACTGGTGGAGTCGGCACATGGATGTGATTAACTGTGGCAGAAGGCATGAGAGCGCTGAGCCTTACTGCAGCCTGATTAAATGAATTATGTTAAACAGCAACGAAAAACGACGGTTGCAGAGGAACAAATATTTCTTATCAAAACACATCTAATTATTTCTTTGCATGAGCGCATTTTAATCTACTACTAAGAAGTGTGTTTATTAATACTAAATATAACAACAAAAACAACAACAACAACAACAACAACAATAATAATAATAATAATAACAACAACAACAACAGCAGTAGTAACAATAATAAAACTGTCACAATTGAGTTTTAGTGATTATTTTGACAAGTAATCATATACACACTATTTATAAGAGCAACATTTAATTTGTAGTTAGAACCAGGAGTGGATTCTGAGAATCCTGCTGGTGTGGGTTTCTTCAGTGATACACATAAAAGCATTTTAAGTGCTAATAACGTCCTTGTGTGCAGATGACTATCAAATAATTTTATCAAATAATTCGTTCTAAACAAGTAATCATAGCAATAATAATAATAATAATAATAATAATAATAATAATAATAATAATAATAATAATAATAATAGTTGTGACAAAAGGAGCTAAGTGTTTACAGGAGCAATATCAATAACTTTTTGTTTTTAGAGCATGACCTGCATCACTGGGTATCATCTCCAGTTTCTTCTGGTTCCAAATATAGAATATAGAAAATAAAAGTTGTTCCATTAAAATGAAGTCTACTTTGCAATATGAAAAATAAAACCTCTTAATAATATATTTTACTGGTGCATTATGCAATACCACTCATTACTTTATGTGTGACTCTTTGACTTTGTCCTATAATTGATCATCCTCCACAGTCTGTAGTCCTTTGTGTCCCGGTGTCATTTTTCTTATCACACTTTGGTAAACATGCAACCTCTGAGCCAAAGTGTCATCACCTTAATCACTAATATTGAGTGTCTTCAACTGTAGCGATCTCCTTTCTGTGGACTAATTTATCTAGAGAAAGAAAAATGATGAAGGAATTATGGTGCCCTTCACGCATGACCTTATACAGCCCAGGTTGATGTTGATGTAGCCTTTCTATCTTTTCATTCTCTTTCTCTTATTATTCAGTGCATGTTTTTATGTCTGTTTTATTTTATGTCTGTTTTATGATGAAAGATATGAAAAGCATTTAGTGTTTGACATTTGCTATGGAGTGGATGACATCTGCATCCCAAAAGTGAAACTGCAGTCCAAGCAAATAAGTTTGTGCCCAAGGGAACACAGCCTTTGGAGCAAAACAGAGATGGCATAGAAATAAACCTCATATATCAGATGTTACACTGTATTTTATTACTGACTCACCGAAACTTGCCATGAATTCAGAAACGTTATTCTACAGGTTTGGGCCCTAAAAAACACTATTTTTGTGTAATTGAAGAATGACAAGGCAACGTTCCACAGAGCAACAGCCTCCCTAGTGTTTCAAGTCAGACACCAAAGCCTCAGATTTTTAAAACACCTGGTTAATAATTATTTAGGGGACAAAACCAGTGCTTGCAGTATGTGGTTTGGCATTGTCTTGCTGAAATAAGCATGGGTGTCCCTGGAAAAGACGTCTTCTTGAAGGCAACATTTGTTCCTCCAAAACTGAGATATACTTCTCAGCATTGATGGTGCCGTCGCAGAAGGGCAAGTTACCCCATAACACCCCATAACCTGACAGACCCTGGCTTTTGGACTTGTATCTGGTAACAGTCTGGATGGTCCTTTTCCTCTTTGGTCCACAGCACACGGCGTCCATTTCTTCCAAAAAAACGATTCGTCTGACCACAATAAACGTTTCCACGGCACAATGGACCATCCCAGATGCCTCCGAGCCCAGAGAAGTCGGCGGCGCTTCTGGACACTTTATGTAGGGCTTCCTTTTGGCACAGTACAGTTTTAGCTGGCATTTCCTAATGTTACTACGTATTGTAGTGCTTGAGAGTGACTTCCTGAAGTAGTCCTGAGCCCACGCAGTTATATTATTTATGGATGAATGCCGGTTTTTAATGCAGTGCCGTCTGAGGGCTCAGAGATCACGGCCATTCAGTTTAAGCTTGCGCCCTTGGCCTTTGCGCACGGTACTTTCTCCAGATTCCCTGATTCTTTTCACTATGTTATGCACTGTAGAGAGAGAAATGCCCAAATCTCTTCCTATCTTTCTTTGAGAAACGTTTTTCTTCATCATTTCAAAGATTTTTGCCCGCACTTGGTGGCAAACTGGCGATCCTCTGCCCATCTTTGCTCCTAAAGGAATAGGTCTTTCCTCGATGCTGCTTTTGTACCAAATCATGATTGCAATCACATGTTAACACCAACAGTTTCAAATCACATCATTATTTAGTTATTATACTTCATTACTACCCCTGAATTGCCCCCATCCCAACTTCTTTTGGAATGTGTTGCAAGCCTGAATGGCAAGAATGGATGTTTATTAACAAATCAAATGATGCTGACCAAAATAACATTAATTATCTTGTGTTCATACTGTCTGCAATGAAATAAAAGCTAAGGGATATTTGTAAACTAGCATACTGCTTAATTTTTTAATTCACATTTTCCACACCGTCCCAACTTTCTCTGATTTGGGGTTATTCCACACCAACCGGACCTTGCTTTGTACTGGGGCACAGTCATGGTGGAACAAAACTTGGTTCTTCAAAGTCCACAAAGTTGGCACCATGGAGTTGTCCGAAGTGCCTTGGTGCTAGTGTTGTGTCGTTCGCGAACGATTTGTTCAAAAAAACAAATCTTTTAAGGGAAAATATTGAACCGAATCATTTCCTCAAGTGATTCGTTCGTCTTTCGACAGAAGAGCAGACGACCAAACTGACGCCTGAATGGACGAATCATTCAGTGAACTACACTCTCCTAAATCATTTTCCTCTGAGGGATACACTTTAATGGCGACAGTTGTTCTCCGTTGATTTAACAGATTTAGTTTGCAGATAAACAAATGTAAAACGCTAGGCTGGAAGTAACGAGAAGAGAGTGAGACTCGCCAGTTGTATCAGGCACTAGGCAGGAGCGACGAAGGGAAACAGGGATGTGTTGTATTCAAGTGTACCTCGGAGAACTAACTGATAAATTGCCACCGCAACACCTCACCTAGACAGCATGTAACACTTAGTGTGGAAAACCCGCAGTCTGAGCAAATGCGTGACTTTCATTGCGACAATTTCAACGGTGCATGTTCAGTGCAAGTCCTTCACTGAATGTAAATGTGGGGTAGATCAGCTAAATAGCATACCATAGTACAGGACACACACAGCATGATTTAAAACGAGTTTATTTTTTTACAATCGTGTTTGTAAAAGTCAAAGTCGCAGGCTCCTCCAGCCAAACACTGAATGATTCGGTGGACGAATCTTTTTAGTCCACTGATTCTAGTGATTCAGTACTTCTAAAAGAACTGCCGTGCCCATCATTGCTGAAGCATTAAGATTCTCTGGAAGTAAGGGACCTCGCACAAATCCTAAAAAAAAAAAAGGTGTGTCCCAATACTTTTGTCCATATAGTGTATTTCCTGTTTTCTCACATTCAGTTGATTAATCAACCACACTCCACCAAACTCAAGACTCCTACCTAGCAATAACTAATTAGGTTCATTTCAAGGTATTTTATGACTCATATTCGGGTTTATATAAAATTCCTCAACTATGATTATGATGATGATGAAAATGAAGGAAAGACGATTCATTTTTATTCATTTGACCGACTCATGAAAAAGAATCGATTCCAATGAACCGATTGCGCACCTCGTCGCTAGGATACCAATTTAAATTTATTTCCAAATCGCGTGCACTTGATTTACCGCCAATTTTTAAAACATTTCGAATAACGGCCATGGTTCAATTTTAGAGGGCTACGCGTTTCTTTTGCAGTTTACATACATATAGGTTGTAAAAAAATAAATCATCCAAAAAGAATATCTAGAATCAAAAATATCTAGATTCATAATTGACTAATCGAAAGTCATTGTGAATTCAGAGACGTTTCTCTGCAGGTTTGGGCCTTTGTGATATATAATAATATGTCACAATACTTGTCTTTGGACAACTGTTAAGAATGTGATGATAACTTTGCTGTGTCTTTTGGCTTTGACTCTTTTTAGGGACGCATTCATAGTTCTGGTAGTGATGTACTTCAGAATCGAAGACAGGGTGCTGGTGTACCCTGGACTTTTCAAGAAAGTGAGTATTATAAGTATTAAAATGTGTCATGAAAAGTGCTTAACAAAGTAGTGGCTTTTACGTTCTAGTACCACACAACATCTTTAAGCAAACACAGCAACAGTGTCTTGTAGAAGCACGTAAATGTCATTGTTGCTGGACATTGCTGTAAAAGCATAGATTAAATTTCCGTAAAATGCATCATAGTCGTTTTTAAAAAATCCGTACTTTAAAATGAAGCAAAAGCTTACGATGAATACAGAAACATACAGATATAGAAAATCTATAGTCACACAAATGTTATCCTTATAATAAGCATTATCATAAGTCTGAAAATGAACAATATCTCATATTACTTAGTACATTTTGTTGTTACACATGAATATACAACACCCACAGACATTGATATGCAGTTGCTAGTTTAAAGTGCTGTGAATAAGTGACGTCTTCTTATTTTTTTATACATTACATAGATAGACAGACAGACAGACAGACAGACAGACAGATAGATAGATACGTTATGCCTCTGGGAGGGAAATTCACACACACGGCCAACCACAGTGAATTTTTTAATTGTACTATGACATTGTACAGTATCCAAATGTCATTAAAAACCCTTGTAGGTTAGGTGTCAAGACTGGCAATACCTTCTCCTCAAGCAGTAAAATGTGTTGTTGAAAGAAGTGATATATTAAATTAATTGGATGTACATCTATTGCAGGAATAAAATATATTAACGTAACCACTTCCAAAAGCACACTGCAAGGAAAATGAAAGTCTGTTTTCCGGATTTTTACTCCAAACACATCAGAAAAATCTGTGGTGTAATTAAAATTATTATGCACTTTTTCATGTTGTTTTAATTGCCAGCTGATTTTTCATTAACAAATTTATAATGCCAGTTTGAGCAAATAATTGTTATATTACACTTTAACTAATAAAAAGGAGCTAAAATGTGCTAGTGTGTTTACAGTGTGCGCTATGGGTTAAAAAAAAAGCTGAGAAAATCAGCCCTGAAAATTGGTCATCCTCCAATTTGGCTGGACAGAAATTGCAATTGTCCGTAAATTTTCATGATTGGGCGAAGTTGTACTTGTTCAACTTAATTAATTATGTGGTTGCAGCATTTTTCTAAACAGCAACTTTTCAAGGAGTTAAAGAAATATAATTAGGTTCTCCTATTAATATGAAACAACTTTTTAAACTATTTATAGTACACATATTTTTTTATTGTTATGGAAGACTGCCAGCGTTGTGAGTTGGCCTTGATAGACTGAACCGACCCGATGTCTGTTTTGAATATTTAAAATATTTGATATGTAATTATACTTTGAGTAGAATTCCAGATTTAATTTCAAGTATGTGATTGAATGCTTAAAGTGTAAAGAATGGCATGTAATGGGGCAGACGAATGGGAACAAGATGTAGAGAGTGGTGGGTGTTTAGATGGGTGAAGGTCAAGAGAACAGTGTGTGGGATGCTGCTGGCTGACACAGGACATGACTGTGACAGATTTGGCCCCCACTCATTGCCATTCTCTCTGATTCACTCTGATGTGCCAAGATGGACATCACTGCGGCGGTTGCATCTCAGGGTAACAGCCCTACACACTATAAACTGCCTAGCTCCATTAATGGCAGAATGGCATTGCATCTTATTTTGGAGGAGGTTGGCATTTGGCGTACCTCGGCGGCATTTGGCTGCTGTTCCAAGTATCTACAGGGCTTTTCTGAGGAAATAAGTGCCCCATTTTCCTTATTTGCTCACGCAAGACAAATTCTCATAAAAAAGTTTTCTTCTTTTCCTGGCTTAATCATCAACTTCGCTGCTAGGAAAACTGATGGATGCATTCTAATGATCCATTAATATTCTTTTTAAGGTCTTTGAGTATAAATAGCATTGAAGGACAGTAAGGAGTGTCCTGAAACTCTCCCAGAGAAAGGTTATGTGCCAACAAGTCATTAATCTCTCGCACCAGGGTAATTGTTTCAAAGTTTTATTTACACATTAACATAATTACATAGTTGAGGTTTCCGGGTACATTGTAGCGATACAATATGATCTACTATGATATAAAAAATATGATATTTTGTTTATTCTGTGTAACCCGACCCTGCTATCAACATCCATATTTATTGTAGGAGCTAGTGGGTCCCCAGTAGAAAATGCAATATGATCGTCTACTCACCACACGGGCCCTGGTAAAAAATAAGTGAATTTTGGCATGTCTTGGCAAAGTGTATACAGTGGAAGCAGATGGTACTTATGGCTAGGACTCAGGCCTCTTCTCTTTACTCTCCTTCCTCTCTACCTTATCTCTGCCAGCCTCTTGGTATAAGGCTGCTGCATGCTGGCACTTCCAGACTCCCTGTTTTGTTTAGAGGCACATATAGCACAAACAAAGTTATCTACTGCAATCAAGAAGATTAATTGCTGTTAGGGCCACTGGGCACTTTTACACATAATAATTAGCAACTTTGTTCAGGAATATCTGCCAGATGTTTATTTGAGGCCTTACACACTCCTTAAGCTTAACTGGGTTAAGGTTTTATGTCTAGTTTTCCCAATTATATTTAGCATATGTAACAGTGTTTTACATCTTCAGATTCTGTAACATTAATCTGGATTTAATTGAAATTGACCATAAAGACATTTCATGCTTAATTTTGAAAAACATTGGACTCGTTATTTGTTTTCTCCAGCTTCCTTTGGCAAATTGAAAGATTTTGTAACATGTTAAAGCATATGAACGCAAGGCATGTTTTTAATTGCAGGAGCTCATTTGCAGCAGGTCTTCATTACCTTCTTTATACTGTGTTTTCTCCAAACGTTCTAATTCTTGTGTATCTACATGAGCAAATTACTAAACTTTCAGAGAAAGATGTTGCCCTAAATCTCATTTGTTGTGGCACTGTAGCATTTAAATGGCTCATTAACTTTTCAGAATCTTTATGGACGGGTTTCCGGTTCTTAGACATTGTTCAAAGACATTGTCTAAGTGTCGTTCATACCTTGCGTGAAATATATAGACACTGACAAGAATGCAAACGATGAAGACATATTTATTTTGCTACTCGCAGTTCCTTTTACAGTTTAATAATCTGTAACAAATGACATCTGTCCACAATCAGAGAGGAAAAAGGCATGGAAGTAAACACTTATTTGCAGAGGAGCTTCTTGAGACTGTGCTTCAGTTCATGCCTCTCGTGTTAGGCAAGTGCTTTTTGCATCTCACAGTTGACTAAACTGCATTTCAAGTAGTAGTGGGTGTTTTGGGCATTTCTGATGATTTCAATATGTCATGGTAAACTGACATTTTATTTCCAAATAGAAATGTATTAGAAAACAGCAATCATATGTAATAGTGGTTTTCTAAAACTACAAATAACCATAACAACTATATATATATATATATATAACAACAGTGGCATGGCAAACTTTATAATGTATGTTCTTCTGCTCCAGGTCAGTCTTTTAAACCCAAATCACTTACCAATGACAGAGGAAGTTTATGAGTAGCTGTCCTCCAGGATAGCTCCCAGGAATTGCTGTGTCCGTGTAGGCCAGTGTATGTTATATTTGTAGAAACTCATTACTTACAAATTACAAATTTCTTACAGCATCCTGGATGAACTGTATACTGCCTACTACTAATTACAAGTATTTTCCCTGTAGTTAGTTCTTACTTTAGGTTAAATGTTGACATTTTTAATAACAGGTTGTCATTGCAAACTACTGTTTTATCATAAACTCATAATAACAATGCAGATAAGCCCATGCTTTACTGAGGAGTCTGTAAGACGCTTTTTTTTTATTGTTCTGTCCATTTGTTTATGGCCATCCAAAAAGGGGGACCTGTGTATAATTGGGCTGTGATTTGTGTGTTTGAATTTGACAGTGACTCCCTCTGAATCCTCTGAAGACATAGCAAGGCAGTAAAGGTAAGTTTTTCATATAATACAGAAAAGTTAAGGTGAGTGGACATGTGAATGAGACGTGGATGATGTGTTCCTGAAACTGACATCCAAAGCAGTTCAAACTAGTGCAAGAGTGCCTTCTACTGGATGATATAGGAACATTTTACTGCCACATGTAAAAATTGGTGTCGCGTTCATAGAAATGGGATTTGGATTTGGACTGAGCATTTGGATTGAGAGTTTAATAATAATTTTACTCTAAACATATATTTTTGAGATTTTATTTGCATTCAAAAATATCTTTTTAGTGTTTTGCTTTACCTCAGCATTATTATTAAACTGCATTGTATTTTCAGTAAATGTAATTTAGTAAATTTTTTTGTGAAGGATCACACATACACACACACTCCTCCTCACAGTGATAATTTACAAACTAAATTCAAACTGACTATTAATCTCTTCAAATTTGAATTAATTATCTCTGTGAAAGTATTTATCTGTTTGAGGAAGTTAATGGCCAGTTCTCTATTGTGAGCAGCCTGTAATTGCATTCCTTTGAGCTTTGTGAGGCCAGCGGAGGGCGAGTGTGAGGTCTTTTTGGCCCCCGCTGACCTGTGAGATCTATACAGTAAACATTCCTCACTTTCCACATGGCATGGCTCCCACTCTCTCAGCCAGGGCCAGTGTCCAGTCTCTTGCTGTTTGCTCTTGTATCTGAACATGAATCTCCCCTCGTCACGTCTCACGGAACTCAGCATTTGAGTGTCTGACTCCAAAACCTTTAATGTGTCTTAAGTGATTGTGGCAGAATAAAGGGTTTCATGTAGTTTGAAAATGTACCATCTAAAAGTAGCTTAAATACATGCTTGAATACAAATGAGCCATTATCCCTTAAATTTAAACATTTGTTTGGATTTTTAAAAAAATAAATAAATGTTAATATTTTGTTAATGATATGTACATTAGTGTAGATAGTAAAACACTTGTTTGTGTTCTTTTGCCTTTGTCTTAATTAATTAATAATTATAGTTAATAATACCATTAACAAAGATCCATAGTGTCTTTATGTAAAATAAAAAGTGCATATTCAGTTTAAAAAAAATGGAAAATTATTTTTGCTGTCCATTTCTTTCCTTCCTTTTGAACCCTCACTTTGCCTTTCTCGTAATGCTTCTTTTGAGTATGGTCTACCTGTGTCCTGCCTCTACTCTTCTAACAGTATTGAAGTCTTTCTGTATCTGAGCCCAAACCACATTCCTCAGGCATGGTCACAATGGGACAACTGTTTGATGCTTTAACTCTCTCTCCTACCCCTGCTCAGGTATTCCCCTCGCTCAGCAACCTGAGCTGCACAGAGCTTGACCAGAGTGCTCATAATCTCCAGGTCAATGTCTGTGCAGTATGCATGAGCCCACAGAGAGATGAAGTGTGTTTTAGTAAAAATTATTGTGTCATAAATGTTTTGTACGTATCTGACATCATTTAAATTCAGTGTTTAACATAATAATTTAAAAAGAAATCTTTTAGCTTGTCTAAACAAAGGCATTTAAAAAAAAAACCACAAAATGTAAATGTGAATGAAGGCATATGTAAGACAGCTGACAGAATTTAACCTCACAAAAGGAAGCGGGTTGAAAAAGACAGCATGGTTAGGGCTTTCCCTCTGCTTCGTTTACTTTCCCAGATAGTCCAGCTTAAAGATAATAGCAAAAACAATGTTGCTTGAAAAATGCTCAATGGTGGATATCAGTTCTCTGTCCTGAAAGCTGTAGGTAAATGTGTTGGGAAAAAAAATCTCTTTGCCTGGAGAGGCAGCATGCAGGGGAAAAAAGTACAAAAAACAAAACATTGCATGATAGTCTTTAAGCAGTTCCATCTGTCCAGCAGAAATTTCAGGCTAATAGCCCGTGGCACTTCAGTCCGCTGCCCTCACTCCCTCCACCTGACTCTGTCCTATTAAATCTCTCCACTCCTCCAAAAAAAGAGCTGTAATAGGAAGAAAAAGAAGAACTTGTGCAGACATAAGTTACCCGAATTGTGGTGATGATGGTGGTGATGATGATGATAATGAAGAACAAGCCCTAATTAAGGAGGAAAAAGGACCAAGGACCTCAGGCACTCACTGATGTGGAAAAAAAGGGCTCATCATTCTGGTGTGTGTGTTTTTTTAAGGACAGCTTGCTCTGCGAGCAGATGACTGCCGCTCACCTTGCCACGGGGTCTGCGTGAGATTGGTTCATTGTCAGGGTTTTTTTTTTTTTACCCATGATTCCATATGGTATGGAGCGGGCTACATGTTGCCCAACATGCCAGTGCAAATGTTTTCTCAATTAGGTGTCTTATCTCCGGTGAGTGCGCTAGCATCAGATGAAGCTTGCTGACAGCGTAATGGCAGCTAAAACCTCGGAAGGCTCCATCAAATGGCAGCTCTGCTACGACATCTCGGCCAGGACTTGGTGGATGGTAAGTTGGCAGGAGCTGTTTTTTTTTCTTCCCCTTTCTTCTTTCTTCTTCTTTTTTGAGAAAAAAAATCCCTCCCTCCTTTTTCTACACATACAAAAGAAAGACACAAAAACACCTTTGTCTTTTCTTCTGCTGCTTCATATTCACTTTCTTCTAATGAGTGTTTTTGTTTTGTTTGCTTGCCTTATGTTCACATAATAGCTCCTCTGTTGGTCCTGTCACTTTCATCCTCTTTTGTAGTCTCTTTAATGTTCCCTTCATTGTCCACTGAGTTAAAGATGTCAGATGAAACTTGACATGAAGTCTGTTGTCCATGCCTGCTCTCGCTCGCTGTACCCTTTGCCTTTCCTTAAGTTCAGAAAGAACTTTTTTTTTCAAGTGCAGGAAGTGAGATCCTCATTGTGACAAGCACTTATGTCACTTTTTACACAAGTGAGCGTTCATTCCATCACTTTCATCTCGTTTGTACTGTCAGCCGGTCTGCTCTGTTCTTTTTCTTCTTCACTTTTCACACGGCAGATGAAAGGTTCCACATTTTAGCCACATCTTTAACCACAAGTCCTCATGAAGAAAAAAATATGGCAGAGAGGGTTTTGTCACTTTTGCACATTTGCACAAGTGACAGTTCATTCTTACTTCTTTCTTCTCATTTATTCATCACACTTGCACTTTCTGTTAGTCTGCATATAAGGGAGCCGTGTCCATGCATTTGCTTCTTCTCCTTTCACATGACTGAGGAAAAGTTCCAGGTTGAAGGGTCCTAATGAAGAAAAAAAGAGTTCAGAGAGGGTCCTGCACCGATTCCCTGTAATCCCTTGTTTACACTGAGATAGTGTGGTTCCTGGGCTGCGAGCGCGATCAGTCAATGCAGTGAACATGCAGTGGGGCGCTGCTCCTCAGCTATGACACTCCGCTCCTGCAATTACGGCACGAAAGGGAAGGAAAAAAAAGCCCCCAAAGTGCACTGGGACGAGCCGGACTCAGCGCCGGAGCAGATTAACTTGCTTGTTGTGGGCAGTGGGGCCAGACAACCTTTGACATCCCTGTCGCTCCAGCAGAGAAGAAGAGAGGTGAAAGTGGGAGAGGGGGCAGAGAGAAGAAGAAAGAAAAAGTGTTTAGTAGATTTTGTGGTGAGATGAAGAGGGGTAGGGATCCACAATTGTCTATTATGGCTGGCAGATACAAATGAGCCTGGTCGGGATGGATGAAAGGGCTTTGAAAAGTGGGGCATGCTGAGTTCATTAGGGTTTATTCATTAGCCCAGCCACTGCAGTTCCATTATTTTTATTATTGCCCTCATTACTGTAATTATTTTTATTTGCTTAATTTTTTTGAAAAGCAAATGTGATAGCTAGCACTTTTTTAACACGCAGGTTCTTTGTCGTCTTCAATACAAGGATAGCTGTGTTGTCGGGAAACAATATCTATATTATCCCTCTCACAGAGGGATATGAACTTCATTACTTGGGATCGGTCGGGACTCCCCCTTTCATTACTCTGCACACACTCTCTAACCCCCCTGCCAGCATGATCCAGGCTACAGCGCGAGTGTTTATGTGGGACTCTGATGAGGGAACACAGAAGAAACCACACTCCAGTTTTTACAGCCTCTGAAGGAAACTTTTAGAGTTTCTGCTTTAGAGCGCTGGAAATGTCTTATTGTGGTGTCTGGGTTGAAGCCTTAGTGAAGCACTGGTTGTTGTGGATCCCAAAACAGTGATATGCAGGAATACCCCTCTGTGACACACACTGGGGCCAGAACTGGATTTTCCTAGAGCAGGATTGTAAGCATGGACTAATTCGGGTTTTAATTGGTCTTAGTTGGTCTTAGATAATAGTTGTAACTTGTTAACATTTTTTTAACAGTAGTTGTAACTTCTTGTTGTTTTTAAAGGAAAACTGTCTAGAGGCGACATGTTTCTAGGAGGGTAGAGAGCTAAAAAAACAACGCTATATTTTAAGGTTGCATAGAAAATGGCAACATCTAGTATAAGAAACATACTAAAAAAAAATACAATATCTAAAAAAATCTAAGACAAATCTTAGTTTAATGTGATTAATGTATGTTTTATTAGAAAATAACAAAAAAGTAAGGTGTTTTGCAGAAAGTCAACAACATGATTTTATAACAACTACAATAATTTTTTCATTGCATAAAATGTCAGGATTGCAGTGAAAGTGGATTAAGTAGTTAACTGAAATGTAACATGTAATTCAAAATATGCTGAAATCTATCTGGAGGAATAATACAGTTTGACAATTTATAATTAATAAATATTGGTTTTCATGAAAAAAAGAATGAAGTTTTCTGTCTTTCAATGTTGTGGTGCACTGCTGTTTTAAAATAATGAATGTAAGCTGTTGGGGTTATTTGTAACATTTCATAATTCTTCTGGAACTTAAATTTTCTTGTATATGGTCACAAATTCTTACAAATGTACCTCTCGTAGTGGACCGTAGACACCCAAATATTTATTTAGTGTGTTCCGATATAATAATTTTTAGAGGTAAAGTTTATTATGTATCATTGTTTTGTCATTTGGTTATTTACAATTATAAATCAATTATAATGTTTTTTGTAATTTACACTAAAGTATCCAAAATTGCATGTTTTATAGTATTTTATTTTCTAATATTTTTCTTCTTGTTTTATGGTCAGTATGTTCATTGCGGTTGCTGTCCTGTGAAGCAGTTGACTGTCTTGACCCACCTGCTCTCAGTGTCTAAATCTGACCATCTTTGTCTTAACTCAGTTCAGCACTAATTACTTAAATATTTTATGCACATTGAAGGCAGCTCTGTTACATGTATGTGTTTGCTGTTAATCTAAATTAGACACTTTTATTTGTAACACCAATACAAAAGATTGTTTCATTGTAAGTCTTATCAGCCTTGTACATGTGCTTTTATCGTGTGCGCTTAATGCGGAATCTGCCCTTTAGTACTTTAATGTGCATGTCAGTCTAATTATTTATGTGTAGTTGTCATAAAATAAGATGTAACTTTATTTCAGTCTAAAGTGAATCTGAACGTGTCCAGATCGTTCTGCAGTGTACATAAATTTACCAAATGTTAAAGTGTATGTTAAGTTATTTCGAAGTACCACGACAATGAGCCCACATTGAGTTAATTGCAGCGGTTGGAACTTGAGCTTTTCTTGTGGGCACTGAGGTGGCTCTGGTGTTGGGGGCTGAGGGGTATGGTAGTGTTGCTCATTCAACAGTGCGCTAATGCACAGCTATGAAGGGGTCCTCCAGCACCTAAGGGGCTAATGAGATTTTATCCTTCATACAAGTGCTGCTCTCATAATATGATGGTCACTGAGCAGACTCCCCTCGGAGGCAAGTGCATGTGCATATGCGTGTGCATATGTGTGTGTGTGTGTGTGTGTGTGTGTGTGTGTGTGTGTGTGTCTGTGTGTAAGAATATTAATTGATTAGTGTATGTGAGATACTCAGAGGGAATAGTGTGAGGGCATGAAATATAGGGCCATCAAATTCACTAGGGCATGTTGTTTCTAGCTCTACCTTCACATATGAAATTACATTAAATTAGTAAGTAAATGCTGTCCGACTGCATGGGTTCCTCTTTATAATTCCCTGTTTACATAGCAGAGTGCAGTGCACTCACAATGTAACAAGAGTTTGCCACATTAGGAGCAACCTCTTGTTTTCAACAGTAGTACTTGACTGTGTAAATTCATCGCAGTCCAAGTATCCTACACTATCTGCAGCCGGTGAATGTTTGTTTAAGTCCTTTGTTGAAAATGTTTCACTTTCAAATGGCAATTGAGCAACTGCTTTCTACCTATTAGCATGCATTGATTTGGTCACAGTAAAAGAAAAATGTATCAAATGTAACAAAACTGTATTTAACCACAGTAAGATAGGTTCTGAAAACATTCTTCTTGGCTTTATCACAATCTCTTTAACATTTTCTTACATAAAAACATTTTTTGTTCAAAAATGTATGATATCCAGTATTAAAATTGTATGACAGAAGTTTTTTTTTAACATGTAAACCCAACTACCCCCCTTTACTGCAGGCTGCCTGTGCGTTTTAGTGTGTGTTAGTGTCCTGTTGAGTGGAAGATGTTTCTAATTTGGCCTTCGCCATGGACTAAGGGAGAAATGATTAGAGGGGAGGAAATTGGAGGATTAAAATTGTCTGCCTGAACTTCCTGAGCACTGCATGCTGCCTCTTGGTGTCTATGCTCAAGGACCTCCAACCCTGGGCCCTACAGCGAGAGAGCTGCATCTCCAGCCCGCTCACATGGACCTCCGGAGCAGGGCTTGTGCTGAGCACACACTGGGTTTTCAGCGAGCCTCAATCTGTTAATGTGCGCCGTATTACTAGCCCTGGGTGACTCACCACTCGCCTGGTGGCGTCGGAATTAATTTGTCAATGGGTGACAGAGCAAGACCTCTAAAACAGCATTTCAAGCCTATTTAATGATTTCTGTCATAATATAAGTTACTAATTACAATTGGTCAAATTGTGTTTTTCACTGTTAGCAGAATGAAACATTTTATGTACTGTCATTTTAATACATTAATTTTCTCTTTATTTGATAAGTGCTGTTAGGTTCATTACTTATCGTGCATATGTTAGACTGGGAATACTGGATATCTTGGGAATTTCTTGGACATCCCAGTGGTCATTTGTCATTAGGATAAGTTATCCCATGGCATGTACTACATGATTCACTATAGTACGTTTTATAACCTTGTCATGTATAATCTGCTTCCTATCTATCTTTATCAAGGATCGTTTTCAAACCCCATGCTGTTAAATGCTCTCCTCTGATTTTAGAGAAATATATAGTTCTCAGTCCATATGCTTACCCAGTTTTTGTGAGACTTTCTGGGAGACTTAGGCAAAGGCTCTAATATCCGTTCATATGTTTAATGTCTCTGAGAAAAAGTGGTGCCTGGGGCCGTTCTTGCCTCTTTTGTGTTGTGATGTATATCTGGGCAGAAAGAGAAAGAGAGAAGCTTTGGAAGTCCAGCAGCTGTACTAGCACTTCTTAAACTCACTGTTTGAATGCTATTTACATTTCTCTAACTTTCAAATGTGTAACTGAATAAATGAATATAATGAATTATAGTACTTTAGGAGAATATTGATGAAGATAAATGTAAGTGTTCTGTGAAGCTCTCGCTTGGCAGATGATTGTGTTGCTGGCATGTGGACAAAAAAATGTGAAGGAACAAAAATCAGATCTGGACAACACTCTGTGTTAAAAACAGAGTAAGTGAGAAAGATCAGAAATTGGAGTCAATTAAATATATTAACCTGAATTTTCAGACATGTGCATTGCATTTTAAAGTGCTTTTTTGCTCGTTGTGCATGTCACCATATTTAATATGAGTGTGGGGATTTGTTTACTATGTTGTAGTTTTCTTTTAGCAGATTTTAGGGCATCATAAAGATATAAACATTAACGAATAAACGTTTGCTTTGTACAAGCTGTTATGATTTTCGAAAAATCAGTGAGCAACAAAATGTCACTTAGAAGTAAAACGTTATTTAAAAGTTAAGCCCTTTAAGTATTATAAGAAAATATTCTGTCTGTTGACATGTTGTACCAATTAGTATATTACTAAAGGAGAAATTCTGAAATAAATGACCTAAAAAACCTCTGACATCCCAACATCCCATTGTCTGGGAAAAGGTTATATATTTTTTTTACATTGTGAGAGCACACATTAAAGACACCCTCAAAGTAATAGCACAGTCCTTAAGTCCTCCTCATCTGCGTACCTGAAATGAGTTTTATAAATACGTTATGTTTACTTTTCCAGATTCAGTGTGCATATTGGTATCACTCCATAATTTACAATTAATTAGAGACAACTAAAAGTAATGAAGATGCATCTTTGAGAGTACTTCCTCTGTGACGATGTTTGTAGCCTGAAAGAGTTTTTTTCTGAAAACATGGCTTTACTTTTGGTAAAATATTAGTGTCTTATCTACTTTTTGTTTTCTGAAATGATTTCTGTGGCAGTTGGTGCACAGTTTGACATTTACGTGTTTGTTGTAAAGAAATTGAAAAGAATTGAGAAGAATTGAAAGAGGGGCTACTACAAATGCTTTAATTTAATATGTGAATATTGTCAGTTTGACGAAAATTTGATTCTTTGTGTACCTTTTTGTTTTTGTTGTAAGAAGAATCATTCAATGTGAAATTATGCAAAGTCCCCTAAGAAACTGATAATCAGACAGTGTATCCTTATTTACAGGTGTAATGTAAATAAAGGAACGTGATACAGTCGGGTCAGTCAGTAACTATCAAAGCTGGAGATGAAAACCCAACAGTATTGTTTGTTTTTGTGTAAACCAAATATTACCATCCCCTGAGTAGACAGTGAGTGTCGTCTCTTTTTCTCTTTTACTCTGTGCCACTTTTACCTTCTGTAGCCCTTCCCAGCTATCTAAGCTGCATGTCTATGCTGTGGAATGAAGGGATCAATTGTGTGGAAGAGATGCGTGTGAAATCCCTGCAGTCTGGAGTGGGTCAGGGGTCGCTATGTGAGAAAAAGGACCCTTTCTATTCCTGGCATGGCTCTGTAAGGAACGCCACTCTCGGCAGGAGACACCCCCCTTCACTCATTCTCTAGCCCTGTCCCTCTGTCCCGCTCTTTCTCCCTCTCCCCTCTCCTTCTTGCCATCTCTCTCCCAAGAGAAACATGGCTACCGGCCAAGACAGCTGGTTCTTTGGGCTGGACCTGGTGCAGTTCTCTGAGGCTTTTCTTGTTTGGGACAATGACAGTAAAGATGCTCCTAATACCCTCTTATGAAGCCCAAAATAAGGAAAAATATTTCTGAGCTGCTCTGTGGTGTGATATACAAACAACCCCACGAAATGTGTACCGCAGCTCACATCATCCTGTGTGGTATATCCCAAAATCCTTGTAGTCTAATTGTGGTTTTAAAATAAGTATGCTGAGTTGGGTGGTACAGCAAAAATAAGACATGATACTAAAACACATTTTCAAGATACACATGATACATGTCACAGCATTTAGTTTTTCTAAAAAGCACCAAGAAAAAAAAGGACATTTGTCAAAGTAAAGTATTTAAGAAATAGCAGGAATCAAAATCAATTTATTAAACTTATACATTTTTAAATGGTACAATGTGGGCGATGGAACGATGTCCACTCAGAGTTATATAGACTATGTAGTTATTATACACTTTTTTTTACACCTTTTATACATATGATGCTTGCAGTTGTTTATTCTAGAAGAAGCCAGTACCAATGGTGTGCTCAGAAAAGTCTTGTAATAATGTTATAACAATACAGAACAATGTTGCCAGTAGCCAGTGTATCAAAATGAAAACAGCAGTTATATATGGCTGGAATTCTATATCCATCAAGATGCCCATTCTGTTTCACACCAACAGTTACAACCAGAGAGAAGTTGCCCTAAACAAAGTATGGATTGTTGTGTGCACTGCCATGGCACCATGCCATCAATGGCAGATTCCTCAGACAGTTATACACACAGCAACACAGGCCCCTCTAACAGTTCAGTTATACTTTTTCTTCTTTTGTATTCAGCATTTTACTCATACACATTTACTCATTCTTTTTTTTCAAAAGTTTTTGCTGTCACGTTTTGGTTGATATTCATCTTTCAGTGAACATGTATTCAGTGTTTTAAATGAGGTGTATGGATTTGTATGCAAGTATGCATAATGCGTGTTTCTTGGGAGTTGTCTTTTTTTTTAATAGATGTGAAAAAAATGGAAACAGAATCCAAAAACACCATCTGGTATTTGGAGGAGTGTATTTGTGAGTTTGTGTGTGTGTGTGTGTGTGTGTGTGTGTGTGTGTGTGTGTGTGTGTGTGTGTGTGTGTGTGTGTGT
>JBBJLR010000040.1:8526402-8541234 GCA_037577145.1 Brachypetersius gabonensis | reverse complement strand
GTGTGTGTGTGTGTGTGTGTGTGTGTGTGTGTGTGTGTGTGTGTGTGTGTGTGTGTGTGTGTGTGTGTTGGGGGTGGTGGTGATGGTGAGAAGTGATCCTTTTTTTTCCCTCTATAGCTCTCCTCTTGGTCTTGAGCCACCCGCCACTCTGCTGCCAAAAAAAGGTGTCAGTCGCCAATGGAGTGAAGGTAGGGGGGTGTTTTGTGGGTGTGGAGCTTTGCTGCTATCACTGGATCTCAGCCAGTGCTATTAACTCTTCCAATCCTCCTCAGCTCTGCCACACTCACCTGCTCCAAAATATCTGACAAAATAGTCTGCAATCTTTTAGCTTTTTGATTATGACCATGGCTTCAAGTGGTTGAACCAGGCCCACACAATTGCTTGGGACAGCTGTAACATGAAGCAGTAATTTACAAGCCCTTTCCACAGGTTCACAGCAGTGTTATTTTTATGTAGCACATTGCTGTGCTGAAAGCTCTCAGACCATTTGGCAACCTAAAGCACTTTTACTGAAGCTGCATATCCTTCTATTTGATTAGAGGATAACCCTGAATATCAATCGCTTTGCTGGCCATGCATCTGTGGGTACACATAATACTTGTGACTGTGCTGGCACACTGGTGTCATTCATCCAGAATTAGTAATTTAATCTGATTGTGTGGAGCCCCTCAGTGTGTTCCCCCTCTTTAAGCTGCCACAGTAACTGACATGTGAAGGGGGTAATCCTCCTTTTTTGGCCTCAGACCCGATTCATACATGAAGGCATGAAATATGAACCACATCTGGGGTGGGGTGCACAGCTGGTTAAGCTGGTCATAATGTATGTGTGTATTTGTGTATGTGTCTGTCTGTGTCTGAATGGGTGAGAAAGAGAGAGGTTAGTGAGGAAATAAAAGGCCCTGTTTTTTTCCTCCACTGACTTTTTCCTCCATTAATTGCAAAATGCTCTTGATGCTTTTATGCTAAAAAGGTTTATGCAGAATGGCTTTTTAATTATTTCCACTGCTCTTCTAGGTAGTACAATTTGATACCCTGGGATTTGAAAACCAATCTCACTGATTTGATAATCAAACAAATGAGTGGATGATTCCAGTAAATAAAATCAAGATTGCTACTTAATTCATTAAAAGAGGTGGATGAGATTAGAAGAGATTATAGTTTAGTGGACGATTAGTGCTGAGAGTATTTAGTGCCATTGAACTCAGGACACACAGAGGACAGGGCATGTGTGTGAGACTAAGATAGAGTATGGACAGATGCCACAAAAATCTGATTGAAAATGAGAAGGGCAACACAAATGAAAACCGGAACTCTTTGCTCGTTGCTAGATAGTGAAAGGTTTTGGCCCACTTTTGCGAGGATATCATGTGGCATTAATTTGTGCATGTAATCATACTGTTTGATAATAGTTTTAGATGTAACCGAATAAGCAGAGAAAATCTTTAGTGTAGTAACCTATTTAAATTATGAAATGAAATTGAAAATGTTTACACTGGTAGAGGGTACATTAGCATCTATGTCCACTCAGCCAAGCCTAAATAGAGAAAAGAAATACTTATTCTGCACAATATTCCAACCCAGATTTGCACCCGCCATGTTAAATTAGTGGCCACATTCTTTACAGACTACATGTAGAAGCACCAAGCCCTAGCTTGTCCTATCCCTCTCACCCTCTCCACCCAGTTCTAATTAAGTTGATTCAGAGCGGTGCCTGTTTAGCAGGGAGACCCCATTACTTATTCCTGTCTGGCACAGGGCGAACCATGACCCGCCGAAGCCTGTCGCCATGTTACACATGCCTGCAACAGGGGAGCCACTGACCCCCCGACTCTGGAGGAGCTTAGCAGCTGGCGGGGGCATCTCTAGAGGCCAGCATCTCTGCTGCTGCCACACAAAGCCTGCAGTGGGAGTTCTCACGCAGCCACCTTCCCCAGTTTTAGGGGGTTTAAGGGAGAGCCATAGTCCTGCATCCAAACCTCCGGATCTCAGCACTTGTATAATTAACTAAGTGACACACCCTGACTGTAAAAGTCTGACTGTAAAAGTTCCCTGTCCAATTCCTGCATGCTGAGATGTATAAGCATCAGGAAACTTTTCAATGTTTAATTCAGATATGTACACCAATCATAAGATTTAAACCACTTACAAGTGAAGTGAGTAACATTGTTTATCCTCTCACAACAGTACCTGTGAATAAATATTAGGTAGTATACAGAAAGTCAGATCTTGGTGTTAAAAGCCGGAAAAATGGACAAGCATATAGATTTGAACAACTGTGATACTGGCCTAACTGTGATGCCCATGCTGACCCCTACAGTGATCACATGTCGCAGAAAACAAAAGAATCACCATTCTGGAGAAAAAAATTTTATTGTATGCCATCTCCACCATCGTTTGACAAAATTAAAGTTCTCACCATCCCCTCTCCACCATTTTTGACAAACCTGAAATGCCACCAACCGCAGCAACTCCTCAACACGAACATACACACACACACACATGCACACACCCCTCACAGGCATCTCTTGCCCACTGCCCCACCAAACCTCTTGATGCACAAGAAACACTTTGTATGAGTGCTTACTAAGGGAAGAGATGGCAAGAGAGCAAGTTAACAGATGCAGTGTTATGCTCTGGGCAATGTTCTACTGGGTATCCTTTGGTTCTAGCGTTTATGTGGCTGTTACTTTGACCCATACCACCTACCTAAATATTGTTTTAGACCAAGCACACCCCTTAATAGCAGTGGTCTCTTTTAGGATGCTTCACACTGCCATACTTTAAAAAAATAGAACAAATAGTTTAAGGTGATGACTTCAAATTCCCCCGGTTTCAATCCAATCCAGTATCTGTGGGATGTGTTGGAGAAAGAAGATCGATCTATAAGGCTCCATCTCACAAATTACAGGCCTTGGGGCGTCAGAGCTGTCTTGGTGGCATGAGGGAGACCTAAAGAACATAAGGCAGACAGTTTTAACCCTAGAACCCCATGTCCAAGCTTAGAACACTAGAGTGTGTAGTGGCCTTGCTCACTTGCTATCTTTCCCTCCCCTCTGTGGGCAGATTAAAGGGAGAGCCAGCTGTAGCCAGGGGACAAGCTGCCACAGACCTCTCCAAGGTGACCCCTGGCAAAGCTGGCAGCACATCTGTAGCCCTGACACATCCAGGAGCTCACTGGCCACCTCGGTGGCTCAGGCTGCTGGCAGGGAGGCCCTAGCAGGGGGCCCGGCTGCTGTCTCCTGCAGTCTGGCATGGATAGGGCTAGAGGGCAAAGGGGATAGAGCTGGAATATGCTGTGGCTATGGCACACATAAGTGCAACGTTTGGAATGGGTCTGGTTGGCCATAGTGAGGAATCATTTCATGCGATTGCTGGTGAACTACTTGTTATCTGTATCTGCTTTTTTCACTTGTAAATGTACGCACTTGTATTCAATACACCCTTCTGTTATTGTGTCTTTGTTGTTTAAATGGAATGGATGGTTACAAAAATACAAAAATGAATTGAATAATGTACGTTTATTTTATGCTGTGGTGGTGCAGAGGGAGCTGGTAGAGGAAGCCATCTCTCCAGAGGAACAAGGTGACTCAGTAGGCTGGCAGATATGGCAGGCAGGTGTCCACACAGCAGCTATATAGTCATTTAGGAACTCTTTACATTACAGCTCAGAACCACTTTAAAGACTCTCCTTTATTATTTCAACTGGCACTCTCGCGCAAAGTTTGTTTTTTTCTTACATTTCAAGTAGTTTTATCCATTGAGTTCACCTAAAGAATATTTGTAACTGAATGGTTGATATAAAGATACAGTGGGGTCACAGATCTTTCTCTTTGGGTGGCAGATAGAGTCTCTCTCCCAGAGTTTGGAAGCTCTTGCATGGCCAGTAGAAGGTGAGTGACATTGTGTCTATAAGTGAAGACATCCTCTTGCAATCAGTGCACCCAGCAGGATCTTCTTCAGTACAGTTCTAAGCCAATCACAAGCCAGTGCAGGGCCAGTTTAACTCCTAATTGTTTCCATCTTCCAGTGCTTGAGTGGGCTTCTCCTGCTGCATGAAGGCCTTACAATTACATTTGGTACATTATATTCAATCTAACACGTCTGTTGCTTCTAAGTGCAGCATAAGTTAAACTGTTAAAACAGAGCTATTTTTTTCCCTTCACATTTTACCTATTTTACCTAAAAAATCAATTTGCAATGAAGATAATACAGATTGTAGTGCCTTTATCCTAATAAAATAAACCAACAAGAGTGAGAACATTGTGATGGTGTGGAGTGTTTTGTTAACTTTCTGCATCACAAGGTTGCGAGAGTAGAGCAGCACAGGACTGCGTGCAAGATGCAGGTATTGGCACAGGTGCAGTGCTGAGAGGAAAGGCCGAAATGTGAGCTGGCTGCAGGAGACCGGCCCTGATGGTCGACTGGGAGCATTAATGAACCAGATTAGATGTCCCATCATAGAGGAGAGAGGGATGGGGGAGTGGGGAAACAAACATGAACAAGCTTCCACAGTCCAGATATTACCATTGCAATCTAGCTTGGGAGGAAATGTAGGGTGAGCCCATTTAAATTAAAGCAGTTTTTAGCAATTGGAACAGAAAAATGGGACCCGGTAAGGTTAAGTAGGCCTGTAAATGACAGTCTAGGCTTGCTTTTTTTCCAGCTGGAAGGCACTGTGTCCACTCTGTTTCACCAGTTGATTAGCCCAATGAGGGAAAAAGGTCTAACGCTTTGGCATTTAGTACCACCTACTGGTGTATGAGTGAAAATATGGCCTAAATTGAAGGTTGCCTCTCTGGCTCATGAATGAAGATGATAGCTATAATCATGATTAGTAAATATATTAATAGCTTTTTAGAATGGGGTTACTTCTGGGGTTGTGGGAACAGATTTTTTTTGTAACAGTTTTGAAGTTGCGGCTCCTGAAATACACTGGATTTTTTCCTTTTCCTCTCTAGAGAGAGAGCCTTGTGCATTTGAGAGTGTGACATCATTATTAGCTAACCTCTCTGTGGCCCAACCTCTTTCTAAACTTCGCAGAGTTTGCTGCCATCGAAACCTTTGCCAGATGGTGTCTTTGCTCTCGTCTCTATCGCCTGATTTCTTATGCTGCCAGGGCTCCCCCTGCCTGCCCCCACTTCCTAAGAGCGGTGTCAGGTAGACACTGTAAAAGAGGTACAAGGGGGATAGCTTTTCACCTGCTCCTTCTGTAGGACCCCTGCTGAGAGCAAGCTGTTCCCTCAATGCCCTCCTTCGAAAGGCACCGGCATACTGACACACCTGTCCTCCTTCTCTTTCGCCTCCCACCTTCTCCTCACACATTAGTAAACCAGCTGTAAGAGTGGACATTATTAGTCCTCTTGAAAATCAGCTTAAAACCACTGAAATTAAATTGAGCATTACATGTGAAGAGTTTAATTGAGTGGAGTTTGACCAGCTCTGCTTAACATTTGAGTACCACCTGGGGAGGGATGTTGCCTGAGGGCTCTCCAGTAAGAGGATGTTTATGGCCTTTGCTGGCCAGCGTGGAGCAGAGGGGTGCTGATCTGGAGCAGAGGATGAGGCAAGCGCACGTGCAGGCGGTTGGGAAGGGAGGAGGGGAACCATTCATTGTTTAGTATCTCTACATGACTGTAGCTAATAAAACTAAACTGGACCTGAGGGGAAGCAGCTGAACTTCCTGTAGCGGTTATATTTATTTATTCGGAGGGTCCATTTCAGGTCTCTCGAGCAGCCCGTAAACAAAAGAGCTTTCCTTTGCTTCAAATTGCCTGTTTTGCTCTTATTTATTTATAATTCCCTGAAACCACTTTGTGTTGCAACTTGATAGCTCCTTGCTTGTGAAAATGCTGGTTTCATCAGCATTCCAAAAAAGAATGACTCCCCTTTACTGCTTTCCTTCTTTCTGTCTTTTTTGTTCTTTAATTCCGGCCCCTGGCGACTCACGCAAATAAATACCTTTCTACTTAAACATACATTGGCTAATTAATCCATCCCATCTGCTTCTCTCTCTGCATCACTTCCATGACACAGAAGTTTCCGAAACAGATTTGGCTTATATTGTGTTGATAACTTGGGCTGATCAAATAAACAGGAGTTGATCCTTTCTGTTTTCACACTCACAGAGAAGAAAGTTGAGTGCTTTGTCAGGAATTTATTCTAAGTTTCTTGAGAAGTAGATCTACATAGATAAACACTGATCCAAGGTGTTTTGCGGAGCTTGCAGAGCAGATTTAATACAGAATAATCACATAGTCATGTACTTAACAAATAAAATAATTTCTGGTCAACACTCATAGATACACAACAGTGATTTTTTTTTACATTAGAGAACAGTACTAAGAGTACAGTGGTAAGAGTACAATGAGTATTTAACATCATGCTATTGTTTTCTTGTTGTTGAGAACAGATGATGCATGTGTGATCTCTCTGTATCTCCCGAGGAATGGCAGGTTTCGCCAACAGTTGTTGCTCGCTGCTGGAACATCTGGTCAACCAAATGGGGATTTGTCTTTATTCCCTTTGGTGAAAGACGACGAATGTTAGAATTGTAATATTTAAGGGAAGTGTTTTTTAATACTTATTTAACCCTAGAAAACAGCACATGGAAAATGACTGCAGGGCTTAGTTGCTGAAAGTTTCCTTAATATGAGAAAAGATGTCGAGAAAGATTATCTTATATAAGGAGGAAGTGGCCGTCCCTATGGATCTGCATGACCCTTTTTTTGTGTCTGGTATAGTTTTAATTTTGTACTTTTAATAATTGTAATAATTTTTCCTTTACATATATTTGAAGTGCTCAAATATATTTACTTCCAGAGGCATGAAAGTATAAATGATCATGTTGGAAAAAAGTAAAAAACTGATGTTGACTGAAATTGTAGAGGGGGGGTCTCTGGTATGTTTTTGACTCTCTCCACCATTTACTTTGACCCTTTCTGAATATTGGTTTGTGTTCATAATGTGTCCATTGTTTTGAGTTCTGTTTTATTTTTATTTTAAAGACGAAAAACAAAGTAATTTATCAGAAGTTGGTCGGAAAAAGAAGAAAAAAAAAGTTTTTACCTAACTGTAAAAACTTGTGGTTTGTTTGTCCTCGCTTGGTTAGCAAGATTATTGAATTTTTTTTTTCTTCATAATTTGCCAAGTGGCTAGCTATCCAAGATCCAAGCACTTAGAGGTAAGGTTAGGAAAGTTTAACTACCAGCCATGTAGAACATTTTTTCATGCTATTAAACAATTTTTCTGCTATTTCTCAACACGAAAGAGAAAGATTTTTCTCTCCCACTGACTTTTTCTGCCTATCTTGTTTACTCTCTCTGTGATGGGGTCCCTCCAGAAGTGGTCATGCACACTTGTGTTACAGCATGTGACTCTTCTCTGGCAGCTGTTTCTTCCAGAGGCTGGGTCTGAATATTCATGATGATTGTATTCCCATGGCCAGTGGGCTGCAGCTGTCCCCAAGTCACACACACACACACACACACACACACACACACACACACACACAGACACACAGACACACAGACATTGAGAGTAGACATCTTACATTGATGAGACGTGATATACCTTTTACATTTTTTATTTTCAGTTAAAATAGTTTAATGTTTAATTTGTAGCATTGTGTACATATGTAACATTGTTACATTAACAGTTATTCTAGTTATACAATTATATTGCTTTGCTTCTTCAGGTATTCTACTGTATTTGTTGAGTTTTCGATTTTGCCAAAAACATAAACCTGTTTTGTCTGTGTGCATATCACCTTTTATCTCTCTCCGTGCAAAACCTTGCAGCTCAATTTTTATTAAAACATTTTTTGCACATATCTTGAAGACTCAAGCTACCTTTTGTGCTTGTTGAAGATTGTATGAGCTGAGAATGTTTTTCCAATACTCCTCACAATTGTCCCGTGACTTTTGCTTTCATTATATTTTAAGTCTACATGTCCTTTCGTTCTCTGATGATCCTTCACCAGGTCAGAATTACAGAGTTAGGAAGTAAATAAGAGGTGGTGAGGCCTTGCAGGAGGCCGGAGCTGTAACCGGGTTATGAGTAATGGAGCCAGGCTGACAGATGGTCCTGGAACTTCAGTCAGATGTGCCACATCCTTCACTGGTTCCCTGGCCCTGTCAAACTCCTCCAACGACACACTTGGCTTCTTTTTGCCTATGTGCGTTCTTGACTCCTCTCATGGGGGGCTGGACCCAATGCCAACAAGCATTAGGCCATGTTCTGATGTCCTTTTCTCTCTCAGATTTACTGTATTGGTAGATAGAATGCTATGAGGCATTAACAGCAATAAAAAGGGGATAAAAAGTGGGTGTATGACTGAAAGTGCTCCTTCTGGCAGTGCCTTTCGAATTCAGATGTCTCTCTGTTTTCTTTACTCCACTGCCTCCAGGGTAGAGCTTGTTTCCTTGGCCGTTCAAAAGTAGCTAGACAAGCTAAGGGTGGATTGGCTAAAATAAAGAGCAGACCCATGTGCTTTTCATTAAGTCGAGAGGAAATAAGTGCTGACCCACTCTTTCGTGAGGGCACGTCCATTTAACTCTTCAATGCAGAAAATTAGATGTGGGGGAGGCTCAGGTTGCAGAACGAGTGAGAGATAGGGTGTGTGTGTCTGAGTATGTGTGTGTGTCTTTGTGTGTATGTGTGCGTGTGAATGTTAAAGGAGAAAAGAAACCAGTCCTGGACATCAGCTTTATTGAAAGTGAAGATGAAAACTAAACACTTCCTCCAGCATTCCCCTCTAATTTGTTGGATATCTGTGTGGTCTGCTTTTCCCATCACCTTCTAGTTCCAGCCGAGGCCAGGACCTCACGCCGTCTCGCTTGCCATATGTACTAAATCTTACCGTTCTTTAGTCAGCAGCCCTATGTGGCCCTTCAACACTAATCACACTTCTCTTGAAAGACTCCTGATACAGTACTGAGGAGGAGTGTAACAATACATTGCAGTAGGAAATAATGTGGCGTTGTGCTTAAGACAGCCAATGCAGTTGCAAATACATTGTTAGCGCAACAAACACTGCAGTCAGCTTAACATACACCAGCACTTGCAGTTTCATATGTCACACTTATTAACCTACACCTACACAGTGCATCCATTTTACCACACATAGACACATTCAGCTTAACCCACTCTAGCATTAAATTAACTCACACCAGCATGTTCAACTTAGCTCACTCCAGAACATTGATGATAACTGACACTAGCATGTCATAAATCACAGAATTTAACCCATTCCAACAGGTTCAATTTAACCCACACTAGCACATTCAGCTTAATCTGAACTAGCACACGCACACCAGAATGTTCAGAAACATTTCCACCTCCAGACTTTCTGCTCCCACCTTTGTGTGTTGGACAACAACATAAACGCTGTACTTCCATATTTTCTTCCAAAATATTACAATTTTGAGCTGTGAATTGAATGTATTTCTATACCCCTTCTGTTGGGTGCTATTTTAGGGACAAATGGAGCAAAAGGACAATGGTTCAGGTTTGCTGGAGTGAGTCATAGACTAATGAAGGTGTACTGAGGGATTAATACACACAAACCCACACTGTTGCACTTTTCTTGCCCCTTGCTGAGGAGGCAGCAAAGATGATGTGAGTAATGCTGTCACCGTGTCCCAGTTCTCCCCTCTGCATGCTTTATCTCCATCTGAAGGCGATGTAGGCTTTGCCCCTGTCATGTTCATCACTCACCTCCACTGGTGGGGTGCTCCAAAAAACCCCCATTCATTTCCCTTCCACATCATCACTGCTGCTCCACAGGAGGTTCAGTACAACCCCCTGCTTCAAATGCAGTTTTTTGCATGCATGGTATTTGTTGCTCAAATAATTGAGCTTAATTGAGTTCAGTAAAGATTTCTTGTGAAAGTCCTAAAGTAGTAATCAGTAAAAGTTTTACATGATCTATGAAGGATTGAAACCCGTTCATTAACGGTGAGTGATAACAATTCATGAGCCCAGAATGAGAGAATTGTAGCTTTCACTTTTTTGTATTGTTAAATGAAGAAAGAAAGTGGCTTAAGCTTTTGAACTGAGTGTATTGTTAAGATTCCTTGCAGTCTGTGAACACATCTGTTTTTTTGTGCTGAGTGCTTCTCATTTCAAAAGCAGTTTCAGCAGAAGCATAATCTGTGGGGTTTATTCTGGAAGCCAAGCGACCCCTTCATGTCCCTTATGCTGAGAGAGGTCTGACCAGAAAGGACAGGGCAACCAGGAAAGGCATGTGTGGGACACCATGCTGGGAGAGAGAGTGTAGTTTCACACACATTGTGGTAGATTCTGCAATAGCTATGAAACTGAAGTTCTACTCTTTCGTCCGTTTCATTCAGCCTATCATACTAACAACTATTTCAAAATATTATTAATGCTTACTAAACAAAAGCTGGTGTGCTTTAAGTATATAGAATGAATTGTGATTAAAACATGCTTTTTCAATTAAGAGGTCTTGAGCTTGGGTTTCAGGACTTTTGCATGAGAAGTCAAAATTTGATGTAATTACTGCCTTTAAACATTGGAGGGCGACATTGTTCTAAAAGAGGCACTCTTTTAACCTCTGAATTGTTTTTGGCCTACAGACCAAACATTTAATTAAAAGACAAATTACGTATTTGCACACGTTTTATATAGTACATATTCTAAATAAAGTAACCATATATATAAGACAAATTCTCAACTCTAAAACATTTCCAATAAAAATCAATTACAGTTAAGTTACACTTTTTAGATAAAATAAGTGTAGAAAATTAACTAATCATATACTTGTGTTGAGGATCAAATCTACTGTGTTATTCTAGATGAAGTGTTTCTTTACCTTGTGTGTTGCATGCCTGAAGAACTTTATGGAGAGTGTTTTTTCTGTATGAGGCAGGAGTTTCATTCACATTAGTGTTGTTTTCTATCTTGTTTTCTGTCTTGTTTTCTATGCCTATGAAGTAAAATATACAGTTCACTGCCAAAAAACTCTTTTTTTTATAGTATTTCTCTTTTTTTTCATTACAAAAAATAGAATGTAACCCCCTAATTTCTCCTTGAGGAAATGTATAGGTAGACAGATTCTAAAGGCAAAATTAAGACATTAAATCACACCCACGATAGCTAAAAGGGGATTTTATTTATTTATTTTTTTTTGTGAGGGATTTTTGGTTTTGACAGAAGCGCATGTTGTGAGAAGATAGTGAGGCCACAACAAAGGCACTGTTGAGTGGAGGCAGTGAGCGGCGGCTCCCCTGGCAGGCCGGAGCCCTCTCCTCCTCTGGCACTGTCTGCATGAGTTAGTCACACTGCGGGAGAGCCGCCCCAAACAGCCTGCCCAGCTCCGCCTGCCGCACTGAGCCACAATAGGCCTGGCACTGCCAAGCCCTGCTGATCATGCACTTGAAAGCCTAATGATCACACACACTACACAACATGGGCATGATGCTCTGTCTCTCTCTCTATCCTTCTCTCTCTCTCTCTCTCTCTCTCTCTCTCTCTCTCTTTCACACACAGGAAAAAAACGCACTGACAATAAATCAAATCACACAGCTCTTTTTATGTGCCTTATCTAAATTGAAGGTCAGCACACTGTCTTTTGCCTGACAATGAGCTTAAGCTCATAGATGTGAGGTTTTAGCAGGTTGTGTAGAGGCCAGGGGTGTAATAATTCACAATATTCACTGTTCATTTTGATATGATGAAGTGGGGTCTTTGATACAGAAATAGAATGACTGAAAATGTACCTTACGTTAATAGGTTAGTGTTTCATTTTCAATTTCACTCAGCATTAGAAACCAAAATGGTCTCACTGCATTATCCATATGCTGACATGTTAATCTCAAGCTTACACAGTAGCTTTCAGCTTACATGGTAGTCATGATACAAAGATGAGATATGTGATAAGAGACATATCGTATTCTGTTATACAATATAATGGGGAAAAAAGCTTGACCATGGATGCTAAAGTTTCAACAATGAATGGAAGCCACAAATCAGTGTGATATCGTTTGAATAATTCTGTTATATTATGATTGTTTCCTTTCATTAGTTAGAATCATTAGCATTATTGAATTCACTTAACTTTGTGTATGCACTATTGAGTATTTGGTAAAATGTTTTTCATAGAGAAGATCCTTAGTCTGGAAAATACTTCTCTGTGGGCTTTTAAGGCATGATTTTCTCTTGGTTTCACTTTCTCTTTTATCATGCCCAGCTGCGCTCAGAGATGTCTAGTCATATTACAGTTACTAAAGGATTTTCATTCCACAATGAAATGGTGTAATTAGTGGAATGCGCTTGGGATTTTACTTTTAGTTAATTGTCATCCCAGTCACCTGTCGGTTCCTACACAGCGTTGTGGAGGTGGTGTGTGTGTGTGTGTGTGTGTGTGTGTGTGCTTGTAAAGTGGGAGAGGGAGCGGTTTCCACATCCAGCTGTGTGCTCCAAGCTGCAATTCTTCCCCCTGCTTTTTTTCCCCAGTCCTGAACAGCTGTCAGGTGTCTCCTAGTGTTTTTCAAACTGTTGGAGGACAGGGATTGTGCTGTACATCTGTTTGTGTGTGTACGGCTGTGTATTTGTGTGTGTATGTGAGTGTATGCGTTTGTACTAATGCAACCTTGCTGTGGTGCTCTCGAAGGGCCTAAGCAGTGCTCCACACACAGCGAGTCCGTTTCTGGACGCCTTCTTTATGAGTATATATCTGTGCTGAATGAATGTACATATGTAATAGAGAGGGAACATGCGGTCTGGCGTGCTCCTGGCGTTCTCTGTTGCTCTCTGCCTGTGTGCACAAACAGAAGGAATGAGGGGGAGGGTGAAAATGTGTTAGATATACCCAGCATATGCCTTGCTATTCCAACAGCTTGCATATGGGCCATACTTGCCTGGAGGCTTGTTTTTAAGAAAAAGATTTTTGGACTCTTCCAGAGTTCTGGGGTCCACCGAACATTGCGTGCGTGTGTGTGTGCGTGCGTGTGTGCGTGTGTGTGTGTGTGGGCAGTTTGCCGAAGATTTTTCCTGAAATTGATGTGTGAAAGCTTCTGTGTTGGATGTGGGAGAGAGAAAAATAATACACACAAAACGTATCGTTATATAACAGAAATAATTATACTAAAAGGATAGTAAGTTTCACCCATATTGCATTTTTTATTCATGTAACAAAACTGTGAATTATAGCCTACAGTACATAGTTGTGGTGCACACAGCTATCAAGGTACTCTTCATACACCATACTGCTTTGTCTAGTCCCATGTGGCTAGTTTAATTCCTTTTTATTGTTTTCTTGTTATCATCACGATTTCTCTTACCACTAGATCATTGGCCTCCAGTCTTTGAAACCCTTCACACATTGTCTGTGAAGAATGTTGAACGAAGTTCCTTTTTAACAGAGGGCATAGTACCGAACAGCATTCATTTATACAATTGACCAGTTGGTTTAGAATACTTTTGCTTGTTTAATGCATCAGGTTAAATGTGGAAAGTAGTCCAGAATTCTTCAAGGAGTAGTACTCAATATACAGACAGAGCAACATCACTTTTTTCAGTACTATAACTGACATTAAAAACTTTATTACTGGCCAATTCTGATTAGATGTTTTCTCATTAATTATGCTTTAAAATTTTCATTCAAGAACATGCAAAAGTAAGACATCCTGCTCAAATCATGCTGGACTCTCTACTACCCAGCAGCTAGTCTGGATCAGTGCTGTGTCTAGAGAAAAGTATATGTGTATATTATCTGCAGTTTACTGTACAAGCGTATGTGTGTAGAAAAGAGATAATGGTGCACTTATGGTGAAAACACTTCAAAAGTGTTTTCCCTAATAAATTGCAGTAAATCAGTCAGACCAAGAGAGCAGTGCATGTTAGCAGTCCATTAGCCTGTTAGTGCTAGCAGGGAACAGCGTGTTTGTGTTTGTGAATGAGAGCAGGCTGGGTGCTGCACAGGGCTGACTCACAGATCTGTTTGTGTATGTGTGTGTGCTGGGTGCGTGCTCGGCCCAGTCCTGGCTTTGCTCCAGTGCTGGCATCTCAGTGGCACCAGGTGGAGCCCATCGCTTCCAAACCGCCACCCCAGACTGCTGGGTTGCTGAGGCCAAGCAGTGCCAACACCCACAACACCCACACACCCCCTCACACATACACAGAGAGGGAGGGGGACCGAAAGTGAACCGTGCGCCACACAGTACAGTGTGTTTATTGTGCATTAGGAACCCCTGTCTGGTACTTTCATATCCATGGATTTAATCAAACTGATTTTTTTCATCAAAAAAGTTGAATAAAACAGATCAAGAAGATCTATAGTCTTGGACCCTTGCTACGAGGCCCGACGTATCCTAAGAGTTTTTAAGCTGCGGCGTGTTCTCAAAGCACAATTGAGCAGCAGTAAGGGGATCCTCTGGCCCGCTGCTTTTTGTTTATTCATAAGGCCCAGCTCTGCGAGGCCTCGGAGGCAAGCTGCTCCGGAGCTGGATAATGTTATTACCCCCAGGCTGCTTAAGCACAAATGCATGCCAGCTTCATCGGCTCCGCACAATCCCCCTCTATACTCTCTCTGCCATGCCCCCATGCATGCACGCTGCCTTCCAGAGCCTGCCGTGCAGGTGTGTGTGGTATGAGCTGCAGTGTGGCAGCAGCAGCCTAAGCGGTATTTACATTTAGAGTGGGCCAGGAGCCACATTAAGGACCACTGAAAGACCAAATGCATTCACTGGTCTTATGCAGTCCATATTCATGTATTTATAATGGAATACACAACTTACTATATTTAACTCTATATATTACTGTTATATGTACTATGTACTGTTTTATATATAGTATATATACAGCATATATATA
>JBBJLR010000040.1:8484415-8514945 GCA_037577145.1 Brachypetersius gabonensis | reverse complement strand
ACACACATATACATACATACATATATATATATATATATGTATATGAAAAAAATATACCACGATGCCTGTGAAGGCATAATTTCATAGAAGGAAAGATAAGAGAATACAGTGGATACATGATTTGGATTTATTCCAGTTTATGCTTCTCAGACATGAGGGAACTGAATTCCAAAAAAAAAAGTGTGATGCATCTTTTTTAACACATACTGTTTTATTTTTTCTGATTCAGTTAACATAATTCCCAGAACATGGGCTGGGCCTTGTTTTCCAATGCCGCCCCTCCACACACACACACAAACACACCCACCCTGTAATATACATTGACAGAAATCTATCCAGACAAACCTAAAGCCCCTATATCAACTGAGTTAAAGAAATACGGTCTAATACAGTATATCTTGGCTTTAAAACACTCTGTAGCCTATGTAGTCTATGACTTTGATAATAGAATAAAGCGTTATGAATACTAATGCATGTTATTTACCAAAATAAATTTGAAACATTTTAAAAATAATTATGTAATTTTGCCACTTTTGTAACTAGGAAAAAAGAGGACTTCAGTTATTTTATACAATGCGTTTCATGTTAAAGTCTGCTTCAAAAGAATAACCTTTAGTAATTGGCTTTTTGAAAAAAAAAAAAAAAAAAGAATGCATAGGAAAAGTTTAATCTATTCAGCCGTAACAGCAAACCGTCAGTATTCATATTACTATAGTATTTGACTCACTTTGCTCATTTTTTGGCAAGCCCTTTGTGCTCACTGTGCCGGGCTTGTAACAAGGCTGTGGCCGATTGTGGAAACGTTATTTTAATGATTGGCAGGTTGCCATTATTCTTTAAATTTTGTTTAATCCTTGCAGTTCTTTCTGTGTAAAATCCTATATTGTTTAGTATTAGGCTTACTTAGTTATTTGCCTAGTTATTAGGGCTTTGTAGTTTTGAGTTATAAAGCTTCATGTAAGTCTCTAATTGCTTTCTATCTGGGAAGAGACCAGAAAACTGACATTTTCTCATTCAGTTGTGCAATGTATGCATGGCAGAAGTTCAAATAGTAAAAGTGGTTTAGTGGTTGATAATATAGAGTGCTTTTAGTTCAAATTAAATGGTGGATTTAACTAGTAACACTGGTTGTTCAATGAAGAAATAGAATTTAGTTTCCTAACAATTTAGCTTTATTGGCAACTCACATATTGGCAATTTTATTACAGGTTGATTGTACTCCTCATAATAAGAATCACTATAATAAGAAAAATATTATAATTATATTGAGGTAAGGAGCAATTAGATTGTGTCAAAAAGATAAAAGAAAAAAGAAATGCAGGTGGTGTTTTACTTGGTGAAATTTTGTAGTTTGAATTGATTTTCTGCCAGGTTGTGTAATAGTGGCAGGTGTAGCCTGAATCCATTCGTATCCGCTACCTTCTCCCGACACACTTGTAACAGAAAAATACCTCGTTCACTATGATACTGAGTAAACTGTTATAAATCTGTTTTGAGAACAGTGTGTGTGTGTATGTCTGTGCGTATGTATGCGCCTTTATAGAGAACAGATAAAAATAGCCTGTCCGATTTCCCTGCTTGGTTTCTTTTTCTCGATCCTGGCAGACCCCTACAGACCCGCATTCTTGCCAGAGAGCCAAGATACGGGCCTTACACACACACACACACACACACACACACACACACACACACACACACACACACACACACACACACACACACACAGAGCCCTCGGCTGACAGGCCCACTCCTCCTTTTTGAGGGCTTCCCTGCTAAGGAAGCCCATGGACTTTTCATAAAAAATTTGAATTTATGTTGTTATATAAACCCATAATTACAAGCATAATTGCTAGTGTGTCATTATGCTTATGTAGATTATTTTAAAATGTTCGGTACATTCATACAATAGATGGAGAAAATTGCATTCTGTAATTTAAAGGTTCTTAACAATTACATATTTTGTAAGTGTTTCAGCAATTATCTTCTTGCTCTTACCTACATGCTATGAGAATTTTGATTAGGTTCACTTTAACTGTATGTTTGTGAAGCTCATGCAGTTTCTCTCTTGGCCTGATTTTTCATCTGTCCCCTTATTTCCACTCTCTCACAGGATGAATTCCATCCTTTCATCGAAGCGCTACTGCCCCATGTGCGAGCATTCGCCTACACCTGGTTCAACCTGCAGGCCCGCAAGAGAAAGTACTTCAAAAAGCATGAGAAACGCATGTCCAAAGAAGAAGAGCGAGCGGTGAAGGACGAGCTTCTGGCCGAGAAAGCAGAGGTCAAGCAGAAGTGGGCATCACGGCTGCTGGCCAAGCTCCGCAAGGACATTCGGCCCGAGTTCCGCGAGGATTTCGTGCTGACCGTGACAGGGAAGAAGCCGCCGTGCTGCGTGCTCTCCAACCCTGACCAGAAGGGCAAAATGAGGAGAATCGACTGCTTGCGCCAAGCGGACAAAGTGTGGCGCTTGGACCTGGTCATGGTGATTTTATTCAAAGGTATTCCGCTTGAAAGTACTGATGGTGAAAGGCTGGTAAAATCTCCACAGTGCTCGAACCCAGGGCTGTGCGTACAGCCACATCACATAGGAGTTTCAGTAAAGGAGCTCGACCTGTACTTGGCCTACTTTGTACATGCAGGTAAGTCCTTTTTTTGTTTGACTAATTCCCTTGGCATGTTATGGTCAAAGTAAATGAGCAATACCATTAAATCCCTGGGTGGGTTACACATTGTATAAGCCAGATATACTATAACATAGGATTAAGCGGTAGCATGTCAGTCTAATTTTGTCTCTGATTGGTTCTTGTCCTAGATGTATGCTTCTGGGAAAATCTTTTAAAGGGCCTATGTGTACCAAAAACAATGATAGTACATTTTTACCTCGTTTTTACAGTTTGCAACCTCTTTTTTCCTTATAAAGAGAATTAAACAGGCTGTTTATATTAATACACCTTTAAGACTGATGTATGTAAATTAGCCGTGTTCTAACTGGTCACCCATTTGCACTTCATTTAAAAAACAATCCAGAGTTCTACTTTCTTTTAGATCTTTAGTGTGAGTGCAATATAAACTGGTGTAGGTTGAATAAGCCCATATATTTAAATCACATTGCAAAAACAACCAAGGTGGGCTGTTTTTGCAACTTTCTTATAAGGACTTAGGAACTTTGGAGTAAAAAGCTTGAGACTTTTTGTTATAATATATACATCAAAGTTTTAAATGGTTTCCATGTTATGGGCCCTTTAATTAGTATAAAGCTCTTTTGTAGTTCACTAAATCATCCTTTATACTTGTGTATCTCAATTACAAAAATGGTTCTTTAAAACAGAGGTCCCCAACCACCGGGCTGTGGACTGGTATCAGTCCGTGAGTCATTTGGTACCAGGCGGCACAGAAAGACAGAATAAAAATATTTTGTTGATGATCAGAGACTGAAAGATCTTTATTTTGGAAAAAAAAAAAAAAGCTTGTCTCAGTCATGTGATACTGTACATTAAACATTAAACAAGATTCCAAAAATAAGTAAAAAACAAATGCACTTTGTTTTTTGTTGCATGTATACCAGCACGGGAAAAATATTGTTTAAGAAAAAAGTGGTCCGGGGCGCAAGAAAGGTTGGGGGCCGCTACTTTAAAGAATCATCAACTAAAAGGTTTGTTAGTCATTAATGCATGACTACACACCAAAGAAGCCCTTATTCTTCTTCTGGTCTATGTGTGGAACATGCTCAGTCAAAGCAGGACCTTAACATCATGCTGGGCATACTTTCATATGCAATATCAAATCCAATCAGGAGCAGACACCCATTTCATCAGCATTCAGTAAAGTGGTAGTAGTCTGTGAGTTTTGTTGTCCCTCTTTCACGCTGTCCATTCAATCCACACTGAGCAGACCAGATTTTATCAACACTGGCACAAATGTAGCAGAGGCTCTTGCTTCAGAATATGCCCATTATCTGTCTCCTTTGCCAATGTACACATTTCTCACTTTTTAAAGCCATGTAAAACATTTGGCTCTGATGGAGTGAAGTTGTAAAGAGTATTGAAAGCCAAAGTGACTAGTTTACTGCATGCAAAATATATATTCCCTTCGCGATTTCTTATAGGCACTTACTTAGGTTTATTGTTCTATTAATTTATAAATGCATCAAGGATAATGAGCCACTTTATAATACTTTAAAGTAGACACCCTGCATATTATGGTTTTCCTCAAAAGTAGGGATTATTTTGGAAAACAGGCATATGGCAGTAGTCTTATTTCTGAATTCATTTTTTTGCACCAAAATGGACTCCAACTAAGTTAACTCCTGTCATTTTGGTTCAGCCTATACATGAAGCTTTCAAACAGAGAAGTCCTGTACAAATGTCTGATGGAGAGACTGTTAATTGGCAAGAGGCAGCAGGGGATCTGTCTTGTACTGACAGCAACACAAACACAGGCTTTCACTTGGAAGGCAAGGAAAGCGCTTTGTTTCACCAGGCAAACTGAGCACCTTAATTACTTTCATTTCCTCCTGCTCACAAATTGTTGCTCTAAAGCCTAAGTGAGTTGGCAGCATATGCCCATTTTATTGGTGCGAGGAAGGAAACTCATCTGAACCCCCTCCCCACAACCACTTCCCAAACCAACATTTCTGCATGGGCCCAACTCCTGCTTTGATGGGGTATTGACAAAAGTGTAAAAAATTTTATTCAACTCTTGGTTACAGCAGATGAAATAAAGCAGTAAACACGTCCCTTTAGGGCTGAGCACAAAAGTGACGTTTTGCACGTTGCTGCACGCAGGCTGGTTGTTGCAGGTCGGAAAAGGGGGAGCATGTGAATCACTTTGACTTGGTCGGAGCACAAAAGCCCGGAGCCTTTGAGGGTCCTTTGTGTTAGAATCAGTACGAGCGCCACACACTGCGGCTCAAGCCCATTTCTTTACAGCCTAGCCGAATCCTCAGTTTTGATGTTCTGAAAGGCCATTCAGAGGCTTCTGCTCTTGCTAACATCCTAATTGCTGATATTTTTCATAGGATGTGACTGCGAATAAGCGGTGTAAAAGAACAAGAGTTGGAAAAGCAAACGGAGACAAGAGTGTTGTAAAGTGTGGAGTCTGGCCAGTTTTAATGGTCTGTGTTCTCTCTCTCCCTCTCTTTTTCTCTCTCTCTCTCTCTCTCTCCCTCTCCCTCTTTTTCTCTCTAACTGTCTCTCCCCCATCCCGGGCCGCGTACAGGCCGATCGGGTTTCCTCCTCTGTCTTATTTAAAGCAGTGGAGCAATGCTGAAGCTGCTGTGATTAAAAGCTATCTGAAGTGAGGCTGACCTCATGCTCAAATGGCCGAAGCGGAGTCAGTAAATAAATTTTTACTTTGGACATATCGAATAGCCAATCGAATAAGCTTAATTTTTTACATTTTATTAGCCATAGCTTAACATCGTTGACAATTATTCATTTTTGCATTTGTTAAAAAAAAAAACTATTTTTAAAACTATATCTTCTCAGTAAATTTGGGCTTCAAATGGACATGCATTCTGATTTGACTGGAACGCATTGTTGATAAAACGCTTCTGTAACATCAGACTCACCCAGCTGGGGTGTGCTCTGGGGTAGGGGAGCAGGCCGCGAAGCCTGGGCTAATTTACGACCGCCGGGCGTCAGTGCTCACAGGAGCACTCCGCAAGTGTGAAAGGTTGTGGCTTAAGATGTTAGGGTCACGACCCAATCTTCAAGGCATTTGACCTCTTAGATAAACAGCCACTCTCATTAGCAGCCAGTCAAGCGGAGGGCGGTGCTTTGGTTCTGGTTTACCCTTTGACCTCCAGTTAAAACAGGTGGTTTTGTTTGGGTGCCGGAATGGAGTGCAGGCTGGTTTTAAACCTTTTAAAACATGACTAATATATCCGTGGACCTGCAGGCTTAAGTTTCAACCGGTGACTGTTTCCTATTTTAAGAGTCTGTTTACCAAGTTAGATAAAACTGCTTATGTCACATTTGCAGCAATTTGTCTGCTCAGTGCCGCAACACTTGGACTGCATCTATCGAGTCAGTATTATGGAAGAATAAGTTCAGTTGCTAAAGTCACAGTAGAAAAATTCTTAAAGTGATTCAAGTTCTAAACATAAAAATGATGTATTTGGTTCTCTCCTATTTCATGGTTTTTGCTTCTCATTGTTTGACTGCCCCAAGTCAAGTTCAAGTTTTAAAGAATTGCCTTAGGTAAACATGTATTCAAAGAGTTGAACTAACACAAGGCTTAATGCTCTATTTTTATTGTGCATTAGTAATAAGAAAGTCCCAAGAACTTCTTAGGTAACTATTCTGACTAAAACTGTTAAACCAAAAATAACAAAAAAGGAGATTTCCCTCCTTTAACTTAATTACACAAAACACATTGCCTCTGATCACGAAAAAACAATGATCTATCTCACAACTTTCAGAAAAAGTAGTGAGTAGGAGACACACTCTTGCCTTGTTTATTGAACTGTATTTTGAATTGGATTAAGTCTGTTTTCACCCGGGACAACACAATAGAAGGATACTGCTGGTTTAGAAAGATAATATGCCCTAGTCTGGACCTATGTGTACATGTTGAAGGAAGCTGATAGATATTTACATTGCTCTTACCTTATCTGACCTGAGGGCCAGTCAAGATGAGCTGTTTGCGTGTTGAATGACTGCAAAGAAGTCTGACCCACTTCCCTCTGAGCTCTTAAAGAGATTTGCAGTGTGTGTCTTTCTAAACTAGTTAAGTTTGATGATGCATTCCTCAAGGCGCACAGAGTTCAAGTTCTGTCACAACTTCAAGTTTGTTTTACTCTTCTCTGTACACCTCAGCTGAATAATGAGGATAGAAAGTGGTTGATATGATTTAACCTGGTGACTCTTGGCTTATTAGTCAGTAGTTACATGCAAACTAATTGGTAAGTCAGTTATGGGTGGCGGTAGCTCAGTGGGTAGGATACTTGCCTCCGGACCAAAAGGTCATGGGTTCGAATCCTACCTTCAGCACCACCACTGGGTCCCTGAGCAAGACCCTTAACCCCAAGTTGCTCCAGGGAGAGACTGCCCACTGTAGGTAGAGAATTGGAAGTCGCTTTGGATAAAAGCGTCCGCTAAATGCCGTAAATGTAAGTTTCATGTACACAGTCATGCATGGACATTTTGACAGGTGTGCCACACACAACATGTTGCATTGCCACAGTAGCACTTTAGTGGAATCAGACTTTGTGGGATCGGCCTTGGGCGTCCATGACCTTGTTGCTGGTTCACTGATTGTCCTTCCACTTTTAGTAGGTACTAACCACTGCATCTCTGTTTTGGAGATGTTCTGTCTCTGTCATCTAACCATCACAGCCATCACAGATCCTTTAGCTGTATCTTTTTTTCATCTTTTTTTCCATCTTTTTTTTTCTACACATGGCCTAGTAAAATCACTTGGAATAAAATGTTAACATGCATAAGTAGTTTAGAAGGTTTTCATCTCATCCTGTAAAACGTGGAAAGATTTTGTTAGAACAGTGATAAAAGTAAATGGTGTAGTATGTAGACATCCAATCAGCTATTTATTACAATGTGCTTTATGCGGTTAATACGCACTGGTTGCTGTTGCTCACAGGTTTATGTAGTTGGTCCAAATCTGTCATTTATATGATATATGTTTTGGATGAACTTTTGATACCCCTGATATACTCAGAAAAGCATATTACATTTATGTTTATGTACATATTGTGACATCTTTTATCATGACAGTGATAGCCTATATTATGCTGCCCACTCCAGTTGAAAATAAGGTAAAAGAACAATGAAAATAAGATGTGGCGGCTCTTATAATGCACAGCCACGTCATCTGTTGTCTTTTTTCTGAACGTAGCTGGATCCACTAGTATCTTCTGCCGGACTTTTGGCACGTATTGAGTTGCAGCCGTTTTGTGTTTCCCTTTCTTCCACAGGCGGAGGAATAACAATAATTTGGATCTATTTAAGGCTATTGTGGGATGAACCACAGCCTTTGTTGTGGTTACTGCTGTACACATTGTGGGTAGGGACCCCCCACCCTCACTTCACTCCACTCAGTTCACTCTCTCGTTCTCTTCTCCCTAAATGCCACCAACCAGCACTGGTACTGCTACAGCGGCCGTACCATCGCGCTCATCCACGCACACATTCTCACACATTACCATTCATTACAAATGAGGTTGGTAGCCATTCATAAAAATGAGTTGTCATGCCTTTGAGGTGAGCTCACACTAAGTTGCCGTACAGAAAATGCAGTGTTCACACAGCAGTTCAGATCAGCCGACCTGGCCCCAGTTTTAAAGGATCAAATGATGGGAAATAGTTCTGCCACTTTTAACATCATTGCATGTGACCTCCATTTGAACCATTTTTGTGCTGCAATTTGATTGGATTAAACAAAGCAGATAAGGTTCTTGGGTGGAGAAACATCATAAGTTCCTTTTATCAGTATGTGCCTTTAGTGGGTGATTTTTTTCATAAACCTGATTGCATGGCAAATTCATGTAATCCATTTAATGTCTATTGTCATTGCCAGTCTCCCTCTACAGATTTGACCATATTCTCTTGTCCGGTTTATATACACCAACAAATACTCCACTGAGCTTTTGTTGTATTATTTTTAGGCCACTTCTGTAATTTTGCATTGGTACGTGCAGTGTTGTTTATTTATACCACTCTGGCCACATGGGACACAGCCTTGCTGCTCGTCTGCGCTATTTTTGTCCTTATCTGTGTATCTTTCTTTACATCATGTTGCTCAAAGTTTAGTTTACTTTTACCAATATCCGATTGACACAACCCTAATAACTCTAGAAAGTAATGATTCTGTAAAAAGCAATTAAGGAAGGTAGGACCATTTTATTGGCCCTGTAGGTTAGACCTCTTCTGATTTTCTTACAAAGACATAATTGAAGGAATAAATGAATGAAGATGTATGAAAAAAAAACAGACACAGTCACATACAGAGTATTTTTTTCTCTCTTTCCTTTTACCCTCTTCCTCTCTAAGTTTCAGATTGAAAACATTTGTACATTTTCTCATCATGCCCATTCATATATATGCCAGTAAAGTAAAGGGTCCAGCTGAGTGAGTTTTTGTCTGTGTGTATGGGGACTGATGAGTGGGTGTTCAGTGCTGTGGAGTATAAGAGGAAAGGCATGCACCTGTGCTCTGGGCCTCAGTGCTGTCTCCCTGTGCAGTAGTGCAGAGCAAGGGGTGGGGGGTTGGCACCAGTCAACTTTTGCTAATTAGTTCTGTATTAACTCCTCAGTCATCTCAGCACATGGACACTGAGAGAGAAATAGGCCCACAGTGGGAGATCAGAAGAATAACAGTGTATAATCACTATTTCTATTTTCTCTTCTTTTCATTGCTATCTTAAAGAAACCCCTTGTAGCTCTGAGGCAGTCATCTAGAAAATGAAAACAGAATTAACCTTAATGAACATTAATGTAATAAGATGTTATTTTAAGTAATCTTGGGCTATGAAATATTTACACAAAGTAAAGGGCAGCTGTCAACTGAGATCTTTATCATTCCTGATGCATCTTTTTTTGTTAAACCATTCATCTCGGTACCAAATTCACAGAGTCATTTCATCGTGCCATAGCACACGGACAGGGAGTCTTCTAGTTGCTCAGACTGTTCTTGTCTCGCAGCGACACCAGACATTTCTTCCATTTCAGAAGAGCAGCTTTGGCTAACTTCTGAGAATGGAGCCTTTGTTCGTGCATGCCATTCAACAAGAGTCCCATTGTCTTAAGACCCTGCCGGTAGCGAGCAAGGCATTGCTGGGCCTTTGTTGTGAAGAACTTTGATTGTATTAGGACTTGATGAGGACTTCATTTGAATGGTGGGTAGACAGCTCATGTGCTGCTAGGCCCCTAAGCAGGGAAAACTTTTTAAGTCACCTAATTACCATGACACTCCTTTTCTTCTTCTTACAAATGCTCAAGCACATGCACATACAAAAAGCATTCAGAGAATGAGACCTTGGAGGATTTTTGTGCACTGGACTGTGTCATATTACATATTATAATTTTTGTATAATATTTGCTCCAGGACAAAAACTTAACTCCTCAAATTTCAGGCATATTATTCAAACCGAAGCAACTACTTTCAATGATTTATTTACTGCGATGAAACAAATCTCTAAGGGCATGTAGCTATGAGAGTAATAGTCGTGTGGCCTCACATGCATGCCCTTAGGGTTTAAAACGAAATCCTAAAACTCCTAAGCAAGTAAAAGCTTTCTTTGCAGTCTGTGCACTGGCTGTTCCTTCCTAAGCCTTGTACACTGATGCTCAGCCTAAAATGGACTTCTGCCTTCCCCCCATGTGACGTGTGGTTGGATTGATCTGTAACACCCGCACTTCGTCGCCTCTTCTCTGTAATGTCAATGCTTTCTGTCATGCGTGAGTGCTCGCCTGATCATGATGCCGCTGCCTATCGATCAATACACGTGTATACAATGTTAGACAATGCACAACCAGAAGCACTAAGTGTGCTGGTTTGCCTTGCACGCAATTCAGATTTGCCATTCGTCTTTCCAGTAATCTGAGCTATACAATCTGAGCATGTACTTTTATACCAAAGCAGTCTCACTGGTTAGTAAAGGTGCATGACACCAATAAGTGAGATTCTGAGTCATAAAACTGCTGTTGCGTTGTAATATAAGGCAACTTCAAAGCAGTATCGGGGCAAAATTGGGAGAATTTTTGTGTATTTAGTTTTACATTTTTCCCCCAAATCAGTCTTGATATCTTGAAAGGCTCTTCCTGCTGCCAAGGAGAAAGCGTGGCCCTGGCGATTGAGGCACGGGGCACTATTGTGTGGCAGAGCCGTTGTGGACTGGAATATAAAAGAGAGCACAGACATGAAACGGGACAGCTGTGTCTGTCTGTAGGGGAAAGTTGCTACAGATGGTGAAAGAAGTGGAAAATAAACTACCGTATGGCTGGTAAAATATAGAAGAAAGACTGGGGTTTGGTGTTGAACAGGAGCTTCTTCGCTCGGTTGTGTGTCTCTGTGTGTGTGTGTGTGTGTGTGTGTGTGTGTGTGTGTGTTTAGTACTGTCAGAAGGAATGTGTTACCTCATTTGCTTGTCTGTCCTTATACCCTTTATGCCCATCTGCTCCTCAGTTCTAGACAAATTTATTTCTCTGTGCTGTTACTGACATGTTCTAGTTTTATCAAATCTCTTCAGTTTAATTTGTTTTATATCACTTATATTTGCATCAAAATACCACATTTATGTAGAATGTAAAATTATAACTGTTGCTGGACATGTTTATGCAGATATTTGGCTTGATTAAATAATCAATGTTTTATTAAACAGCAGCATTCTGAATAGACTTCAGACCGTCATAGACCTCCAAAAGCCAGGGCTTTCTTGTTCAGCCCTCTCTTTTACCCAGCAGCTTAGCTTTTTTAAATGGAGGTCAGTTAGCCTGTTGGCTCTGGAGTGTTCAGTTCCTGGTTACTCTGGTAACTCTTCCAGTGACTGAGCAATGAAGGGGTGACCTGGTCCTCTTTGTGATGGCTGGGGGGTATATTCGCAACTCAGCAAGAAAAGTCTTTAGAATCTTCTCTCCTATGTGTCAAGCTGTCGAATATATCAATCTCCGGTGACAGCATGCTGTAGGAGCAAAGGGTGATGCATTCTGGATTTAATTAAGCCAAGATTCGTTCCAGGATTTTAGTAGTAGTGCATGAGACGAGACGGGAGCGACTCTCTGCATACGTTACAAAACTGTCCAACCTTTTTGGACTCTGTCCAGATGGTGGACACTACAAAGCATCCATTTGCTAACAAAGTGTTTGCTCTTTAAGCAAGGTTATATGTCATCTATGTTAATTTTTTGTTGTTTTGTTTTGTTAGTGTTTCTTTTTTTGTCAGATGTTGTTTTTAATAATTAAAATGGGTGAGAGTGGTGGCGGGGTTGCAGGCTAAGCATGGAACTGACTTTAAATTATTGAACTATTTATCCCCAGAAATGCCCTCAGTCTCTCCATCTGTCTGAGTTGGAGAGATATAAATAAATAAGTAAATAGGGATAATAAGACTATGGCACAGTCCAGGCCAAACCACAAGCTCTGGCTTGGCTGCGTTCGGTTGGTTCTGCAGCTATCACAGTCGTCTTTCCAAACAACACTGAGAGCATCCGTGAAATTTGCCACAGATTACATACTTCTGCTTCAGATTGGGGTCAGTTGCAATTTTTTAAGGATGCTGGTGAATGCTGGTAATCTGAGATATAAATTATGGGAAGACACAAGAACAAACACCGGCTGACCCGTAAATAGTTGTGACATGAATGGTCCCCTTTATATCACAATTTTTATATAATACATAACAATCTGTTATTGTTAGTAAAATGAAATCTTACATGAAGAAGGAAAAACATTTTTAACTTTAAATTGAAAATATTTCAGTTTTCCTGGTAGACATTAACCTTTGACTAAGAGAGAAGGGCTGCTATCAATTTTAAATAATGTGGAAGAAAAGAAGAGGTAGGGTTTTGTTCCAACAGACACAATTTTCAGTTATGTCAAGGAAGAACCAATATTATCTTTACAGAACCACTTACGCTGAAACCATTTTAACAACCAGTTGATTTGGCCCATTTTTTCCTACCTGAACCTGACTTAGGCATTAGTGGTAAGTAGAAGAGCAGATATTGTTCAGTTGCTGCTAAGAGGCTTCACTGTACCAGCTGTGAGGTCATCTGAATTCCATCTAAACAGCAGCTTTTTTGTAATCAATACGCTTCCTCCTATATGGTGCCTCATGAATCTTGAATGAACTTCTGCTTTTTTTTTTTTTGTTTGGTCTTTGTGAGATTTCTTGAGAAGTGCATTCTTCATTAGTGGCCATTGGGAGCCTCGTCTATCCCCTACACTTCAACAATAACGCTGTTTTCTCAGGCAAAACAAAAGCGACACTTGATTAGTTGTGAACCATCTGGGAGTGCGGAGCTGTGTGACCAAGCTAATTGGTTAAATCTGTAAAAGAATGGGCAAGAAGGCTCTCCTCACATGCATGTTTTGAATGAGTAGGCTCCTCAGTGAGACCTCTAATCACAGTTTGGGTGCCCCCACCCCTCTTTTTGTTATGTGGGCTGAGTGATGAGCCTGAATCTGTTCACCAGGCCTCAGGGGGAAAGGAAAGCCTATATCCTCTCACGCCTGTGTGGAGAGCATGAGATACGTCACCTTCTGGTAGTCTCTGGCACTTCCAAGACTTGACACTCTGCTGTGAAATATAGAATATTGTTTGAGATTCTTTTGTTAGCAGCAAAATTTGAAATTTCACAAATGAGACTAGAAGTTCGTGTCATGACATGACGGTCAATGGCTCAAAACATATCAGACTCTTTGAGGTCTACAGTTTTTTCCAACTTGAATATGACTGAGGACATAAATGTCATGTTAGACTGTTAGATATCACAATGTTCCTCCGACTGGATGCACTGCAAGTACACACTTCTTATTCCTTGCATTTTATTTTTTTGTGTAAACAGAAATAACAGAATAACTAGCCATATCATTAAGCAGATAGCAAAAGATACAAAAGCTCATTTGAATATTGTGCAAGATAGAAGCGATACCATTACTAGTACCATTACTTATATCAGATTACATTTTTTGTCTAATACATCAATTTTTTAATCTAAAGTGAAATAATTAGGTATGTATTGGTTTCTTTATCGGTCTACAAAAAGAAATACATAGAAAGACATACAAAATTCATATAAAAGCTCCTTGCGACAAGGCAGTTTTGTTCTGACATTGCTATATTTTTACAGGTTACAAGTTTTTTAACTGTGTGTATGTGTTTTGTATGTGTTCTGCTGTGCAAGGGACCCTTTTGGAGCTTATAATGGTTTGCTCCCACCAATTTTAATCTGATTAATTCTGTCATTGCTGCCCTTAACAAGATGCTAATTGCTGAAACTCGAATTGCAGTGACACAAAAACATCTGATTTATTGTACAGCTGTAATTCATTCCTTCTATTTTACTAAACAATACTTTCATTGCATTTTCAAAAGACTGTACCAGTCAAATTCATGGTAAAGTTAATCAGTTGGTCAGATATGCATGCTAAATACACATTTTGTTAGTTTAGCTTATTCTTTGATTCATTGTAGGTAGAAAACCCTTCCTAGAAAGCTGGAACTGCAGTGGAAAAATCTAAACATTGCCCTCCCACCCATGGCTGCAAATAACAAGTTGCAGGAAGCCCTGCTTTGCCTCACTGCTGGAGAGGGGAGTGAAGGTATGGTTCAAAGTCAGATGTACAAAGATAAGGCAACAATCACTCATAGGACCTCTGTGGTGTGTGATCAGCCCTGCCCCTCTTGTTCTTTGTGACCTGGCAGACAAAAATGAGTGACTCTGGTCTCTTGCTTTCTCTCTCTTTCTTTCTTATATTAAAAAAAAATAAAAATTAAATGTAGTCCAGTGACTAATGAATTATAATGTATGGTAGATAATATATTGTAAACAGTCAGATGCTCAAATATTTGTCATTATATTGGTAGTCGTTTCTCTTGTGCTCTACAGCCTAAAACACAATTAACCGACAAATTCCTTCAAATAGAACAGTTCATTTATATATGTGAAAAATATTGAAAATAATTAGCTTATAGCTGGTTTAGCTGAATATATTGCAAATTCATGTCAGGCACCCATGTCACCTCACCCACAAAGTGCAGTGCTTTCCGCATGGTCAGTAAAACTGTAAGAACAGGAGTGCTTTAAATTGTCGGAAGTTAAGAAGAATGCTTCTCACGAAGTTTGTGAACACAGGTTGTTATACCAGGCAGACTGGGTGTTTGATTAATGTTAAACAGGCAAGTTGAGTAATTTAGTTATCCAGCCCTGGTTGATGGAGAGTGGTTTCAGGCCGTTTCATTCTAAGCTTATGGGAGGTCATCTTGTACCACGGTATAACTTAGAACCAAAAAAAAATGTGTATAAATAGTTTTTATGAAATCATGTTAATTTGCGCCTTCAAAGTCAAGAGCTAATGTTGAAAAGGTGCTGTGTGTACCGTTAGTTTTGAGCTATGTTGTAACAGAAAGGCTGCTTAGCCTCATTAACTTTCCCCTTATGTCCTCGAAATAATTAACTGCCTATTACTCTTTATATGCACAAATGTCTCTGTAATCACATGGACATTGGGTTTTCGCAGTGCAGGTACCATAGAAATGAAGAGGCAAGCAAGAGGCTGCCTATGTGATGTATCCTATCTGTTGTACCACGCACACACACACACACACATGCACACAAACGCTTCTGTCCTGCTCCTCTTGTCCCGGGTAATCTTCAGGCCCCCACTCTGCGGCTTCTTGCTAATTAAATTCCAGCGCTGTCCATTAGACGGATAGAGTGAGCACACTGCTGACTCAACACAGGTAGGGCAGCCCGCTGTAATGGTGAGAGAAGCTCAAGTGCCCAAGCAATTCATTTGCCCCCCATTTTACACATCCCTGGGTCACCACATGCTTTCAAGGGTGGAGAGAGAGAGGAGATGCAGGAGTCATGTGGATGGGTGGTGGGGGGTGTGTTTGAATCTAATATCTTCAGAATGCGTTAATTCTGACTCCATGCAAGGCTGTGTCCTCTAAAACAGTCTGACTAGGTCGGGGACTGCCTCGGCTGCAGGATAGGAACAGTCAGCTTCAAACTGCTGCGCTTGATACTGCATTATAAACTCTGGTGGATGAGTAATATCATTTGCTAAGTGGTGGTGTTTCATCTTTGACAGATCAAGTTGGCATTTAACAGATGATACATTGAAACTGGAATGAGTAGCTTTTCCTAATGAATAGTATTAGAAATGTACTCTCAGTGAAGTGAAGGCTAGCCTACAGTATGGTTGGTCAGAGTTTGGACGTAGTCCCAGGCTGACTTGGTGGATGTTGTGGTATTGACTGTGCCAGACATGGAAGCACACTTGCCATTGCTTTTTGAATGGGAGAATTTACCACACGTTTTATTTCATTGATGTCATACTGGCAGGAGTACAGTTTTGGAGAAAACCCTCATATATTTAAATATTAAATGTGTGTTCATCAAGGCCAAGCTTTTACATATCATCTGTTTCAATAAAAATGTTGGCTATTTCGCCAATTCATACTTAGATTATTTTATTTGGTTCAAAATAGTAGTCCAGAATGTGTTATTTTAACTTAATAAAAAGACTATAAAAAGTAGAGCCTGTTAAGATGGTACTTGAATATCGTCTTAATTTAAATGTTTTACCTTTTATTTTTAACATTTACCCTTTTTTTTTTTAAACATTTTCACACACCATCTTGAGTGTCTTCACTTTTTCCTCCAGCTTTAATGAAAGAGTTCATTTGTAAAGAACCGCCGACCATTCACTGGCCAAGCAGATGAGAAACAATTGAAAAATTAGGCAAAAAAAACCACCACCAACAAAACTTCCCGTTGCCTCCTCTTCTCTCATTACCATGTGAATTGCCATTCATTCATTTATTTATGTTCCATTAAATCCTCATGAGTGGCTGTTACTATGGGTCCTGCTCAGCAAGGGCCGCACAGTGAAGCTTCTGCGAAGATTTAACGTCCGGCAGAGAGAAGAGGGAGAGAGAGAGAGAGTCCTTTCACATGTACACTTATTTCTGTTAAAAAGATGTTTGTCAGGTTGAAGTGAGGGTAGGTGTGTCCGTGGCCTGTAGGGCACAAGTGAGCTTGGGGCGGCAGGAAGAGTGAGGGGAGGGGGGCTTGATTAAAGAGGGAGAAGTACAGCTGGCTCCCTCAGTCTCCCATTCCCACACTCTCATTCCAATAGGCTGGTCTGTACTGGTATATTCTAATTCACCATTTGCCTAATTAACATCTCATCTGCATAACTTGTTGCAACCCCCTCTCCTCCCACCTCAAAAACAATGCAAGCCCAATGAAGAGGCTTAATGCTAAGCGTCTCTCGTCAAGATAAAAAAGCAATCTGCACTTTTTCGCAGCCCTTTCCTCTCCAAGCAAATTAAAGCAGCCCTTTAAGAACTGGCTGGTTCTGTTAGTTAGGGTATACATATGTTCCATGAGATTTGCTGTGACATAGTCCTGTGTTCTTAAGTTTGTAAGGTGAAAGTATTTTCTTACTCTGACATTTTGTGTCTCCAATTCTCTGCACTTTCACTAGATGTAGAAATTTTATACATTCCCTAAATTATCATATTGTAGCACATGTATAGTAAATGCAAATTTTGCACAAACATTTTGAGGGAATGGAAATATTAAATGACTTATATCCGGTGCATTTGATTAGCCGCATATTTGGTGTCCATTTTGCGCCATAATTTATTTAGAACTGGAGCTACAAGGCTTATGTTGCTCGCAAACACTAGAAGACAATACTCATCCAAGTCCTTTTTGTAGATAACCATTTGAGCCACATCCAGCTCTCCATTAAGGTAATGCAGATTTGTCAATGTGAGTTAGAACACAGTCTGACTTAACCACGAGCTAAATAACCTGGAGAAAGTGTGCGGAAGTAGAATTGTGGCAAGCTTTTTTTTACGACTGCTTTGCGAATACCAGTCTTGAGGTTGACTTAAATTGGTAACAGCAGCAAAAATAAAAAAAAAACTCAATAGAATAGAAGAAAAACTTTATCAACAATCAAATATAAAATGATGAACAATAATGAACACCTGGATGTGGTTTGAACAGAATAAGAGAAGATTTGGAGGTGTGCTGAAGATATTTGATTACCGAGAAAAGCTAAAGTAGGATACCAATTATTTTTTATTCTTGTTCGTTTGTGTTTGACACGTTTTTTGGGAAATTATGTTTGATATTTGACAATAAAAGATCAGCAGTCTCATCCACAAAAGGCTGATGTAGCTGCAGGTTTATTTTATTTAAAAAAGCGTTAGCTCACCTCACTACTTATTTAATGAGTCTGTTGCAGTCTTTAAATAGTGGATCAGTTATAGGAGGTGGACTCCTACTTAGCTGGAATAAAAAAAACACACTGACCCTTTGTGGATAAGTGACCCTGCTCCAACTCTTCAGCTGAAGTGGAGGCCTCAAACTCTCATCATGAATTGACAGCTTTACTGTTATTACACAGAACGATCTCGAATAAAGGCTTAATCACGCTGGCCTTATTTACTGTGGCGCCAGAACAGAACTGTTTTTTAGAGTGCCAATGAATTATTCCCTGTTTTTGCCCATTAGATACCAGAGGCGGCTTTAGCTGAGAGGGGAAATATGCTGTATATGTTGGTGGTATGTGCTTTGCTGAAGATGTAAACCAGATGTGGAGTCCTCCATCGCTGGCATGGTGTCATATCCTGCTTTGACGTGACAAGACCACAGTGCTTCCCATCGTGCTTTAACTCCCAAGCTTGTTTCAGAACTTTTGCTCAGATAGGCCTGATTCTCTAGTTTGGTGGAAAAAACATGCACAATTAAGAAAAAGACCTTGCATATGGAAATGTGAGGGGGGGGGAAAACTCAAGTAATCCTCATTTTTGGATGCTGTTCCACAACTTGTATGTGCTGGAGGTTATATGCCTGCACGCATGCGTGATTTCTCAGTCAGAAAGCTGGGCACTGATCAAGTTCATGAGGAAAAGTAATGGCCACACTTTAGGGCCATTACATTTGAAAGGAGATATTTCAGATCTGATATGTTTACTATTCCGTCTTCTCTTTATTACACCTGCAATATATGAGGTTTTGTAAATGACGGAGAAAAGAGCATAACATTTTCTGGTCAAGCCCATTTACTAAATTTGTGCAACCTGTCTTTCTCTACACCCTGCTGTGCCTTCACTATGCCACAAAAAATATGGATCCTTTTTCATCAATACCTACAGTGAATCAGCACTGTGAAGTTTGTTTTTTCCAGACCAAAGTCAAATAACAGGCTGTATGGTTTCTGGGTTACTGTCACTCATTCAGACAGCAGCTCATGAAAAGTTAAAAGTGAAGAATTAAGGAAGAAAATGAGAAAAAGAATGAAAGAGTAGTTAGTCTCACATTGCATGGTATAACATAGCCAGTTTTGTTCTGCACTCTTCTCTGCTGCACCAACACCCGTAACTCACCCAACGTTTGTTTGTTTTTCTCCACGGGGAGATAGCTTTGATTCTACTAGCATACTTTCATGGCAGTTCTGACTTATTACCTTCCTTCTATACTTCCATGCTTGAAAACCTGAGTTGAGCCAGGCGTCGTAGTATCATCTTCAAGACTTGTGGAAGAAGAAGCTAAATTAGACACCAGCTTTGAAGATTAGCCACTTTATTCTCTTCTTCCCAATCTCAAAGCCAAGCCTGGCACATAGAAAGCCTCCTCACTGTCTGTTAGCTTCTGGTTTTCAGGGCCTCATCCTTCTCCAGTAGCCAAGTCCAGAACAGGAGCCTGCAGAACTGTGGTTTGGTGTTTGTGATGTGTTGCACAACTCCATCTTGTAATGGAGCTCAGCTGTTCTTGCTCATTGACTGACTGCAGGGGCTCTTCAAACATGCCACGCAGCTGGGAAATGGTAGAATTGTTGGTGTTTTTTGCTGACATGCATTTGACAGTCACCTCTGATTCCATTTGATGGATTCCCAGAGATTCCAGTGTATCTCTGCACAACGTAGCTTTGGAGTAATCAATGGGATGATTGAGCTGATGTGTAATGTGGATGCATGTATTCAGTTATCAGAACAGCATGAGGCATTGATCTGTTTATGGCTACGTGATTCTGGGTGGTAGTCTCCGTGGGGGAGGATTGTACAGTAAATACTGCTTGACTCCCTGGGGAATAGCACACGCAAGTGCTTTTCGGCCTCAGGGAACTAGCTCAGCTTGTCTGTCTGCTTGTATAGCTGGTGAGATAAACATTGAAACAGAATCACCATTTCCCCTGAAAGGGTCGCAGATGGCGTAAAAAAAAAGATAATTGTTGTACAGTGTATTGTTTCATTGACAAGTTGATTAATTTTTTTACCTGAATAATTTACGTATATTGAATTAATCCAGTAACCCATACCACTTCTATTAATGTCTTCGTGCATCAGCTGTGTAGCTGTAAATCTTTAATAGGTCTCTCAGTGTGGTAGTTTACCCCTTTTGTTGTAGTGCCCTCCACCTCAACAGTAAGGTCAGAGCAGATAACTCATTTTCCTTTTTCAGCAAGCTTGGTACAGGTCAGACTGTATACAACATGCTGCTCTTGCACACAGTCTTGCTCACAGTGTGTTCAGCCATGGCAAATGCCTCTCCGTTTTACGGCTCTTCACTTTCTCAATCGTTTAATTGACCTCATTTTGCTGCTCACCATTCTGTCTGGTGTTGTTTGAATTCATAGTGGCATAAAAAATGAAAGCATTTGTATAGAGAAACCCATAAACGGAAGCATGAGGGCATAATTTGAGTTAGTCATTAGATTACGCTCCGTAATTAAGCAGAGTGGATTGGTGGGGTGCACTGGGGATGTCACCAAGGGATGCTCAGGAAATGAAGGCAATGTATTTGTATGTGTTTTTGTGTGTGTGCGCAAGGGAGAGAGGAGGAAAGAGATTCTGTAACTCACTCCAGATCCCTGCATGCCTGTAGAAGATGCTATTTTTGGGAACATCTCTGTTTTCCAAACCTCAGAGATTGTACTACTGTACCCAGGTCTCATGTTCCGGCCCAAAAGCATGTGCCATTTGCCCCAGGAACACAGAATTATCTTTTTTTCCCCTCCGTCCCCTCTGCACGGCACATGATATTTAATCCGTCATCTTTGTTTTCAACAAACACAGCGCAAGCTGTTGCTGGCAGGGCATGAGGCTCAGGGCCCATCTGGAAAGCGGGCTGTGTGCTGGGGAATTAGAGGGGAATTTAAGTAGGGGTTTGCTTGGGAAAGCCTGATAACAGCCCAGTGCCCTGTCCTGTTTGCGTTGCTGCGGCTGCTCTCCCCCTAATCTGCTATGTATTATTGATGCTCTGTGGTACACGAATGGGAGGTGGGGTGGGTATAGGGTTTGGGGAGGGGGCTTTCTTTTGTTTTTGTTTATTGTTGACGTCAATGCCCAATTTGGTGTTGCACTGGCTATGCATATTTTGAATGGTGGAAAGAGTGGGTTGGGGTTGGTCCCTTGGTTCTGGCTATCCAGATATCAGCCCATGTGAGACAGTTCTCGCCCGACTCAGATTAGGCCCGATCTGTTCTCCCCCTGCTGTGGCAGAGCTCACAGTATGCCCATTCTACCACAGACCTCCTGAGGATGCTACCATTTATTCAGTAAACTGTATATAGCATTGCCACTGTGCCATACATTTTGTCAATTGACAGTTACTTTATCTGTGAGTAAAAGAGGTTTGAGCCTCTCAGCCCAGTTCAACCTTCTGTGTATTTGTGTGTATATCTGAGCCTTCGCACATGTACAGAAGATTGCAACCATCTAGATAGGTCTCTTTGTACTCATGTTGGGTAGTTAAAGTTCAGGCTTTAGTTTGATTAGAAGGATTAGCTTTCAATTTGTTGAAACTGATTAAAATTGAAACAGGACTGATTGCAAATAGAATAAAACCCTATTTCTTGCCGCAAGAGCATCTCTTCCTAGGAAGAGATAGAGAGTGGATTACAGCCCTACTTGATGTGAACATCTGTTTGTAATAGCAATTTGATTGTGACAATATTCCTCTTAAAATACATCAAATGCTTATTAAGTTCATCTTATTACAGTATCCTAGTGTGCTGTTGTGCCACTACATATAATAGACAGTAAAGGTAATGTGAGGCAATAAGTGCATGAAAATCGTCTTAACAATTTAAGCTTTGGGATTTCTGACATTTTAATGTGAAGCTGTGGTTTTGCCTCTTGCTGCTGGTCTTTCCCGTCTGAGCTTTTGGTGAGATATAAGAAACATCCATAAAGCGTCAATTTTTTCATTGCCTGAGGGTCTGGGTTACTGCTGTTGTATTAGAACACTATGCCAAGTAAGCCCATCTGCATTTAACTGCTGTGTTGTCCTCAGGCCCTATGGCAATGCTGGGTCATAATGCTGCTTCTTTACAGCTGAGTCTGTTCTAAAATCCCAGTATACACTGTAGTAATTAATTACTCTGCAATACTGGTTAATTTTCTACAGCTCTATGCTACTACTTTTTTATTTGCTACTTGTGAGTTAATACAAATATGTGTCCTTACAGAGTGTCCATACAGTGTCAGCAGTGATGAATCTCCAGTGGGGTGTGTTTTAGTGGATACGCTGTGAAACATAAACGTAAAATGTTGCTCTGTTTTGAATCATGATTATCATTGCTACTGTCCTGGTGCTACTGAGTGGCCACTGGCTGGCCATCTTTTTGTGTCTAGGTTGGTGAGAGGGTAAACTTAGTAAGGGAGACGAATAAGATATGCATATTCATTTTTATTTTTGTTATAATCCTAAGCAACAAAAATATTAGTGATAAACAAATATACTGACAAACCTTCAAATGTTTTAGATTTTGAGTTGAATAATGGCGGCCAACAGTGAAATGCAAGCCCAAGCAGAGGCAACTGGTTTGTATTAATGTAAGTAACATTAATACAATTATTTTACTGATGTATTTTGCGGAATAACCGGCAGATATTTTGGCAGCTAGAGAATCGCGAGCAGTCACAGTTAGTCCGTCACTTCCGCTAAGTGCAAAACATCAGTGTTCCATTTAGGACAGCACTGACCCATGGCTGTGTGCACTACAAAAGGAAGTGCTCAGTGCGCACTACGCACTACATTCCAGTGCACTCACGTAAGTGCGCTATTTCCGACACACCCAAAGGGTTGAGATAGCACATGGGGAGAGAAGGACACTATTTAATTGTGATTTAAATTGTAGCTGTGGTAGCAGCATATAAAGGTGATGCCATTGGAATAAGTGGTGCATTGTCAATTGAGAAGTAGAATCTTCCATTTATTACATGCCAAATATGTCAGACACATGTCCTTCTGCACTAAATGTCAAGCGTAGAGCTAGCTCAGTCAGTAAAGCATGTGACTCTTAATCTCAGGTTTGTGGTTTTGAGCCCCACATTGGGTGGGAGTAAGTGCTTAGGGTGTTAGTAATGGGTAAAACAATTGCCTGTGAACCTGAGGACCACAAAATTGCAGATTTAGACACGCACTTTCTACCACTGTGTTCTTGAGCAACACATGTAACCCCTTAGCTGCTCCAGGGGGACTGTTCCAGTAACTAATACTTGTAAGTTGCTCTAGTAAACCAAATGCTGTAAATGTAGGGAAAGCATTGCTACGTCAGTAATGACAATAGGATGTATGTCATCCAATCATAAAATGTGCTCGCAAAATTGAGCAGTGAAACATTTTTAACCTGAATTGTAATCCAAACATTTACCTTGGTTTGGACTTTCAGTGTAAACTTGAAACAGTGTTTTGTACAATGTAGTCCGGAGGCTATTAATTAGTATTATCATGTCTAGTTATGTTTATCTAGAGCAGGTTTCAGACTGAACTCTGCAGAAGGGTTAATATGGGAGTGGTGACTGCTTTGGAGGTACATGTAATAACACACACACACAAAAGCCATAAGGCCTGCACAGCAAAGAGAAGAACTGTGAGTAAAGCTCAGATTTTGAGAAGAGCCAGACCGATTTATTCCTGTCCACTGTGGAGGACATTATAGTCCTTATATCGTTTTCCCTCTCTGAGGTCATGCAGAAAAAGGAAACATCCTGCAACAGTTTCCCTCAATCTGTTTCTCTTGACCCATTCTCTTTATCTCTTCCTGTCTCCTGTGCTTATCCTACTGGTCAGAGCACGGCCAGAGCAATTGCATTGTGCTGGACATGTCCAGCTGTTTTTGCTCCTGCTGCTAGGAGCTGACTAACTTCTTGACCGCTTATGTCTGGTTCTGTCTCATGCTGGAACAGCTGTAGTGTGTGTGTATGTGTGTGTGTGTGTGTGTGTGTGTGTGTGTGTGTGTGTGTGTTTGTGTGTGTGTGTGTGTGTGTGTGTTTGTGCATGTTTTTGTGTGAATGCCGTCTCCATTCATCTTTTTGTTATCACTACCTCTCATCTCTTAAAGCCCAATGCTTTTCGCTTTCTGCTCATGGCCAGATTCACATGAACTTCATCAAAGAGAGCCAGAGCTGACCTCTACACTGCTGCCTCCATCAAGAATCAGGGAAACCATCCGATAGCTGGTAAAAAGTAAAATACTGCAACTTACCTAAAGAAAAACCAAGAAGTCAGGTCCAGGCTTTAGGAGAGTTTACATACTTACTCACACATGCACACTGTAAATCCTAAGCACTTGAAGAATGCTGTCCTGTGGTGGGTTTGGAAACATGAAAGCAGCATCAACAAAAACGTCGCCTGGTGACAGAAGTCTGCAGCAACAGCAGCCGGTGGAAACCCAGATTACAGTAATAGTTTGGTGAAACAAAAAAATGTGAACAATTTCCCCCTTACCATAGTTGTAGGTACTGTATTCAGTTGTATTTTTATTGTGCAGTAAAGAATACAATGTCAGAATGGCTAGAAATGACCTTATAGTGATTAAGTGTTGTCAATTGATGCTAATTATAAGCTTTCTTTACACATTAGCTACATTATCCAGCAGAGAGACTACAGAAGCACACTTTAGATACTAAACGTGTCTTGGCTGATCAACTTAGTAAAAATTATCACTCAGACTTGGCCCACTGTCGCATCATGACTTCCCCAGCTGAGCCTGCTCTCATTCACAGCTTCAGAATAAACAGTAACAGTGCCGCATGAGTGGACATACATGTGTTACATACATATACAGAATAATATCTTTCAAAACTCAACCAAAGCCAAATTTATTTACTTTGATGCAGAATTTATTTGTATATCATCACATTACTCAAAGTAAGTGAATATGTATTTTCTTTAAGACTTTAAAGGATTAAAATGGAACAAGTCAAAAGAAACTATCAGCATGCTGTGTACTTCACAACTCGTGACATTCAGAAGTGACTTTCTGTTACACTTTTTACTGGTGTGGCAGTCCTGCTGGAAGTATGTAGGGGTCCTGAAGGTGCAAAGAGAGAGTGTGCATGTCAGTGTGAGGCAGGGAGAGAGGGACAATGTGTGTGTCTCTCTGTGAGAGAGAGAGAGCAAAAAAGAAAGCTGTGCCCAGCACTGCAACAGCTGGCTGGCCAATATTAAATGCCGGCTGTCCTCCAGAGTACTGCTCGGATCACCGCTGTGATTAGAGGGCATTCGGTCTGTTCCTTAACCTCGGAACTAGAGACAGGACTTCTCCGGACACACCCTGAGCAAAAACTCCAAAGGACCGCAGCCTCTGTGCCCTATGATGTGGTCAATAAAGGCAATGGATGGGATGCTGTGTATCATGCTTAGCATTAAGATCATTGGCAGGGGGGTGAGGGATGATGGGGGCGACGGTGGTGTTGCACATCCACCCGGTAAGCTGATAAATATTTAAGAGCTTTTGGAGCCAAAGGATGGTACAGTTGGAGCTACTCATCTGGGCTTCTTAATTAGGACGCATTCTGCTCTAGTGCCCTCTGCTTCACGCGCCTAGGGAGACACAGGGTAGAGTGCGCTGCCCAGATCCTCATCAGAGAAAGAGAGAGAGAGACAGAGAGAGAAGCTTGCCAGCGTCTGCAGGGTGACATTAAACATCACCAGATGCTGTGCACATATTGTGGGATGAGGTGCTTTAGCTTTTCACAGAAGGCCCTCTTTCTCTTCTTTTTTTCTTTCTTTTTTCCCTTTATTTGTCGTAATCGCAACATTCGTTCAAACAAATGATGACGAGCTCCACACAGCTCCGGAGTAAACAATTTAAAACAGGTAGCTGAAATTAAAAACAATGACAACAAAAAGCTCCTGCATCTTCCTCCAGCTGGCTGCTCTGCTCTCTCACCTCCAGATTCGTTAGGGGTCTCTCATCCACCTCACTCTCTCTCTCTTTTTTCTCTTCTGGAATGAGGGAGCGGACGCCTCGCTGTTTTTTGGAGATGCTGGTTATTTTGGCTCCTGCTACAGTTGGTCCAGCGCTCTAAATCTATGGCTGCGGGGCATGGGGATAAATATGATGTCTTGCTTTTATCAACTGAAGGGTACAGAAAAGTATAAGACAGAGGAGAATCTCGGAATCTGTAAATCTGCTCATGCATATTAATTGTCATGTTGTTGTAACTAAATGCTGTTTCAACCGTAAAACATGAAAACTGAAAAATACATTGAGTTTGGGCTTTTTGTCTTTCTCTCTTTCTTCCTTGCTGTAGTTTCTAACTTTTGCACTCCTTTACTCTCTTGGTTGTCTTTTTGTTTGCTTCTTTCTTTCTTTCTATCTGTCAGTCTTTCTTTTTTTCTTTCTATCTAATTTATCAGCATCCTTTGCCTGATTTGTAGAACTTCATATTTGAGCTGGTGTGAACTAAGCGCAAGTATGTTGTCATAACACAACTCTTGGGTACCAAATAAGATTCATGTATCTTGTTACCTCTCCTTGTGCTTAACCTGGTTGGTTTTCCCCCATATAACAGCAAAACTGAGAAAGCTCAGCGTCAGCACCTCACACACACTCTTTCCATACTGTCTTAAAATGCATAGCTCCCCAGCATCCCACTATACTGTGTTTCATAAATGATACTGTCAGGGGCTACTGTCCCGTCTGACCCCTTTTATTTAGGAGCCCGGGCCGAGCCGAGCATGGCCACCTCCTCTTCCAGCAGCAGCAGCAGGAGACAGACAGACCATGAGCCGTCAACACACTCTCATGTGCTAAATCAAGGCCTGAGGCTGGGACGTGGCTAGCGGCGGCCTGATTGGATGCTGGTATAAATCTCAGCTCTGTGTCAGCTGTGTTTTATCTCAGCCAGAGCCAGCGCTACAGCTTCTCCGGTTAGAGAAGCAGGCCCAAAGGCTCGATGCTACTTGGCTACTGGAAAGCTCGTCGTCTGCCAGAGTGTGTGCTTAACTTGGTGAGTGGAGCATCGCGGCTGGGCCTGCAAGCTCTGTGGCGCATGGGCAGTAAAGCTATGGAATGTGTAATTAAAAACAAGTGAGCACAAAGAGCCTAGGCTTCGCTCTGTGTGTGTGCCTCAGTGCCCCCACTGCACAGCATGGACAGGCGGCGGTGGAGAGATAGAGAAGGAGAGGGAGGAAGAAAGGGAGAGAGAGTGAGGGAGAGAAGGCCAGGTTAAGCTTGCATTACAACTCATGAATCTTTCAAGCCCACCCAGCCTACTCATCCAGCTCAACAAGTGCACAAGCCCATAAAATGTATTTTTTCCTCTTCCCTACTTAAAATCTTCCTTAAAAATCTTGCATGTTTATCCCTCTTTTAAAAAAAACCCAGCGCTCTGCAGAACAGAGATAGCACTGCAATTTAAAGGACCTCTCGTAGGATCAGGGAGTAGAGTAAATGTAAAAATGTGTGCAACAAAAAAAGGAAGGGAGGATGAGAAGGAAAGAAATAAAATGTGAGTCGTAGCCTTCGAGGCGTGCCCCTGACCTCTGAAGCTCGGCTGCGGTTGTGTTTCAACGCCTCGATCGCTGCAATAAGGAGGCTCCATGTGCGCTGAGCCCGGGGCCATAGCGTCAGGAGCTGAGGACCTCTGCACCAGGAAATGCTTAAGGGATCTGCTCTTTCACACACAGTCTCCCACGGACTCCGGGAGACCGTTTTATCTCCAGTTGCTAGGATAACAACTCTAAGCTTCCAGCAGTCAGAAGGCCTGCTGGGCCCTTTTTCTGCTCAGACAGAAAGAATGCCATTTTTTTCTTGGGTTATTACAAAAATTATTTTGGAAACTCATCACTGATCCGACCATTTGTTTAACTGTTCTATAATGTACACTCTTATTTTTATTATCCTCCTTCCTTTCTGTTCCTTTTCTTCTTTTCTTCTAAATGGGGGGCCTGGTGGGGCAGTAGTGAGGCCTGGAGGAAGTACGTTATACATTATTTGGCACCTATTTCAACAAAAGCCATCTTGCATGCCTATTTTGTTGCCTGAGTTTAATAAGACAAAGGAATCAAAGTTGCTGTGGGGAGCGAGGTACTAATGAAACAGTAAAATAGATAAATGAGAAGAGCCAGGGCCCTCCGCGGCACTGACTGACTGCCCCCCACCGGGATTAAGTGGACTCCTCCTGTTTCTTTGTGACCGTTTCCCAGCAGCACAATCATGGCCCTAGTCGCCAGCACAAGTGGCACGCAGAAAGCAGTGCTGCGGCCACTTTTGCTCCCCATTCTCTCTGCATCCGTGGCGAGACACGTTGGCTTGTAATTACTGTGCTCATTCAGACGGGCCCCAGACGCCTCAGCCACAGCAGGCCTAACAAAGCCAGAGAAATAGCGCACACCTTTAATAAACCAGCATGTTAAATGCTCAAAATGGCCCCATGCCTCCACTAAACCTTTCTCCTGTGGCCAGAACGACACATGCTGGCCTCGAATGACCCCCTCACCTTTCTCTGGTTGCTGTGCTTGTCTTGGGGCCCAGCTCTCTCACCAAGTTAAGTCATTACACATATTGTATTATGGTATGCATTACATGCAGCAACATGCATTAAACAGTTCCAGTAGCATACTTTCACATTTACTTCTGTTGCATTTACAAAAATTGTTCCTTAAAAAAACACTAATTGAAAAGTTCTTTGGAAATGCTTTTTCTATGGTGTTTCTTCAAGAACCTATTACTCAAGTTTGTTGTTGTAAATATCCTGACCATGTAGTTTGCATACTGTTCATATTACAGTACACTTTGTAACTGTATGTTGTGTTTGTTTGTTTTATTTGTTTACTGTTTGCATTCTAAATCGCAAGCACCAATTTCAAAAAGGGTCAGTTATTGGCCAGTCAAGTGATTCTATTTCTTAGTAATCTCTCACTGCACAAATGGCTTTATTTGTACATATATCCTACTTTTAAGCTGTGCAGTAGTTAGGTTTCTCTTCCTGATCAGATTGGATATGAGCTACAAGTTTTTTTTGGTTTTTTTTGCAATCCATGGACCAGGTTAGTATGTCATATGAGAACACATACACACACACACCCACTCAAACACATGCAAAGCGCAGCTCTGGGCTCTCAGCTTGGCCTACTTCGCTGCATGGTCAGTGGGTCGGCTGTCCTGGAGTGAACCCTTCCACTCTACAGCCCCCTTATGTCTAATGATACTTAGAGCCTAATCGCTCTGAACTCTCCAATTACGCCGAGGCTGCTCCTTTATCAGCCGGTGAGATACTGGAGCTTGTCTCTGCTCCATCCTGCTTTAATCTGGTCCACAGTGAGAATGGCGCACACTGCTTGTATGAATACAACAGCTGGGGCGGATTTACAGTAGAGTACATTACATCCCCCATCCATGCAGCCTGTGGGCCAGCACAATTCTCTGAGGGAAAGGAGAGAGAGAGCAACAATGAGAGAGCGAAAGAGAGAGCAAAAGAGAGAGAGAGAGACAACTAGAGACTGCTGTGGGCCCGCAGGGACTAGGGGTCGTGGAGGAGCAGACAAGAGGAACACTCGGTTTTGTGGGGGTGTTGTATTCAGGATGGGGGGTGTAGTTGTTGGGGTGAGAGGGCAGAGTTGGGGGAAGATGAAGGATACGCCACAGGCTGACAGCCGCACAGGAAGCACATCATAGTCAAACCACCCAGAAGAAAAGGCCCTTCTTCCCTCACTCCCTCCCTCCATATTGCCCCACAGCCTACGATAGGACCCTCTCTGGGAGGTCTCTGCACCATATCTCTGCTCTGGGCCACAAGGAAAGGAAGGGAGGAAAAGAGACGCCAAGAAGTCAAAATCACCAACAGATAAATACTTCGATCACTTTTGTTTAGCTCTGGTGTATATTTAGCGGACTTGATGTGTATGTGTATTTTTGAGTTTTGCAGTTCTGAATAAAGTAGCTTGCAGTAGTTTGTGATATAATTTTGATGTTGGGCCTGCAAGCTACTTTTTGTCTTTATTTAACTGTTGCTTCTTGCATCTCTGATTGTTTCAATACTATTCTAATTAACATTTCTGATTTAGAACATTTAACATCCAAACAATCGACCTTCCATCTCAGTCATTTGGCTATTACATCTTGGCCCTTGTCAAAGTTTCTGAGTTTCATATGCTTGCCTATATCTAGAACCTTTTAATGCTCTTCCGGCCAGTCCTTCAACCCTTGACAGTTGCCATTGTAATGAGATGAGTAATGCTTTTCACATCACCTTTCAGTTAATTTTATGTTTTGGCTGAGAAGTGTATATATGTTTGACTGCAAGTGTTGGACAAATGAAAATGCTGTTGCACTTTTTGAGACAAAAACAAACTACCATAAACATTAGAGCGTCAGTTCATCTTGCAAAATCACACATTTTATGTATATACTTACACACTATACACTCATGAATACATATAGTACAGGCCAAAAGTTTGGACACACCTTCTCATTCACTGTGTTTTCTTTATTTCCACTATTTACATCGTAGATCCTCACTGAAGGCATCAAAACTATGAATGCACACATGTGGAGTTATGTACTTAACAAAAAAAGGTGAAATAACTGAAA
>JBBJLR010000040.1:8399100-8414557 GCA_037577145.1 Brachypetersius gabonensis | reverse complement strand
TGTGTGTGTGTGTGTGTGTGTGTGTGTGTGTGTGTGTGTGTGTGTGTGAGACCAGAGAGAGAGACCATATGTATGTGACCGTGTGACAAATGATCTTCAGTAATGTTTTCTTGCTCATTTAATCTCTCTTCTCCCCTTTTCTCTTACTCATACTTCTCCTCCGAGGCTGTGATGTTGAGTGTTATACTCCACATGTGGGTGTGCTGTTGACCTGGTTGTGAGTTTGGTGCCATGTTGTCACTGTTTCCACTTTATCTCCTGGGACTGTCAGTGTGACTGTAGAAATTGATCTTGCAAGGTGGTCAGGCAATAATAGTGTGTGTGTGTGTGTGTGTTTAGGTTAGGGTTAGCCTTGGAAGAATTCTTATTACATATAGGTAATTACAATTATGTAATACCTATTGGACTTCTTTTAATTACATATAGGTTCGTACATAGGTCATGGATCTCAGATTGAAACCTCATATCTCCAAAATGGAAACATTTAAGGAAAGCAAAAAAAAACCTTGCGTGATGTTGATGAAGTAAACACAACAGAAATTCCCAAAATCCTTTAACTTTCGATTTTACGTTAAAGACCATGTTTTGGGAACCAACCATCTTGGAGATACGGATGTTGTTTTTAGGACAGTGGTATATATCACACAACATCTTGGCAAAATCTAAAATAATTTTATACCTTTGTAGGTAGGAATGCCATACAGGACAGTGCTTCTCTACAACCTTAAATTACCCTCTGTCTTACTTGGACAGTGTTTGTTTATCATTAGACCTAATTATGCTTTATACCTATTTTTAAAGATACACACATGGGTTTGATGAAACCAACAACACACCAACTTCTCCATCTACTCTGTGGTGACAAGTGTACCATTGCTCCTACATAGAACTTTGCCTTTAGAAGGCATTGGATTGGTTTAGATATTTCATGTTGCTAATCTAATAACTTTACTTTGTAACCTGCATTTAGAATGAACGGCTTTACATGTGTTTTCCTGAGGCAAATCATTTATCATGCTATTCCTTTAAATCTGCCAGATTTGATCTTCAGAAAGGACCACCCTGTAGCGCTGTGGGCCTCTAAGATTGACATGTGGTGCATGTTCCTCTGTAATGCCTTGCTGGCTTGTATGACCAGGTGGGAGAGCGTGGGCAGGGGGCTAAAACCATTACAACAGCTTTATCCACAGATGATTGAATTGTGCCAGCTAAAGGCATTTACCAGTGTCCGTGTGAACTGGATGGACAGAAAAGAAAAATTAAAGCCTTGCGTGTCCTGTGCCATCTCTATAAAAAGGCATGTAGAAGGGGCTAATAAACTCACAATGTTTCTTTAGGAAATTATTTGATGCACCATGAAATGTCAGTGTTTCACCATGATTGGATTCAATTTGATAACTGATGACTGCTCATCATTTAATGGCTGCAAAGAGACTTTAAATTTAGGTTTAGGTATTTTCAATGAGAGGAAAATGAGAAGGAAAAAGTGAGCAAATATCATACTTTGACACAACATACGCTATTCTAAGCAAGCACTTACAAGGCTGTGGGTCTAATTCACTGTTTCCATGAGCCCTCGCCAGGCCTCAGCGGCTGGTGGGGCTGTCAATGCGAACCCTTTATTCTTTGCTGCAGACACTCTAATGTTCATTTGTTCACCATCTCTCACTCCCATTTGTTTGTCATTGCACTAACACATATATCTGTTTCATCCTTTCAGCCAAAAGACACTGCCCGCAGCTGTATTATTATATTTACCAAGAACAGATCTTTTTTTTTCACACAAGAATTCAACTCATATGAACTGGCATGCCTTATTAGAGACTTCAATTTCAATATCAGGCAAACCCCCAAGGCAAAGGAAGCAGTGGAGGCAGTGGAAGTTGAAAAGCGTGCAAATATGTTAAAATATGTTTTAATGTAAAATAATTAGTCACAGACCTGGTTGTTTTATGCCTAGGACAGTTTCTGAACAGTAGAAATCGTCATTTCTAAATCCCCTTGGAAAACAAATTTTTACATGATATTACAGATACAGAGATATTGATTCCTGATACATAAAAAATATATCGCACATACTTTACCAACAGATGACTATATAAAGTCTGATATATCCTGTGTGTTGACCTTTTAGTACTGCGTCCTCTCCCTCTGTTCTGCCCTTCACCCTCCCTTCTGTTTAGACATACACAAACACGCACACACACACACACACACACACACACACACAAACACACATACATACATAAACACGCACACCTCCTGCACTCTCTGCCGCTCTCTAAACTTTGCGCCAGCATGTGTCTTCATGCCATTTGCCTTATTAAAACTGCGCTTATCAATCATTCTTGCCAGGAATGCCATCGCCCACCACATTAAAGAAGTCAGAGAAGTCTGGTTTCAGCAGCCCCGTGCCTTCGCAGACCAACTCCCCCCGAACGGCATTCACACACCATCATCGGCCAGTCATTACAGGACCCAGAGGTGAGGTCCCCCCCCAAACCCTGCCAGCACTACCCTAAAGACCTCTTCCAGAGCCCCTAAACCCATCCAGGAACGCACGCCTTTTTCCTCCTCCTTCTGCACCCCCCCACACCCCCTCACCCTAAACTGTACTCCCTCCGGTCAGTGCGGATTAAATATGCGGGGGACTCTCTCCTCTGAGGCTGGTTTAAAGCACAGCAGGGCTGGTCTGCTCAGGCTTGGAGGCTGCGTGCGTGTGTGTCTGTGTGTTGGTGTGTGTGTTACAATCATGATTTAGCATTACATTTAGAACATTCTTATTACACATATGTACTTACACATTATTATTCTCTGACAAAATCTCCAAAATGGTTTCTTAATTCTTAATGTGCCATTGAATTATAGGTAGGTAGGTAGGTAGACTATCACACAGATATTTAATTACATATGAGATATTGTTATACATTTAGGTGTGTTTAAATGTAACACTATTATATGTTGTTGATGCAGTGACAAAGCTATCTCCAGAGGTGACCAGTATGCAAGTTCATTTTCACTCTGGATACAGTTAGCACTTTATAGATGTGTTACTAGGATCAGGATATCAGGGCTGTATTGTCACTGGGTGTGAATGATCCTGTCGGTAGATAAGAGCTTTTTACACACAGACTGCACACCCAAAGACACACACTCACACAGACAGCTGAACCTACTCTGCACACATGGAGTCTTCAAGAATTATGTGAGAAACTCACCCTCATACTTGCTTTTATAAAACTTGGCTGCCTCTTGGTTTCTTCAGCTCATATTTGCAGCACTCTTTTGCTCTTGGCCGCCATTCAGGCCTGGTGAAGGTCAACCAGTTATGTGCATTAGTCTGTGATGCACATTAAAATATCCTGTGTAGAGGATGATTTTTTTGTCCATGAGTGGGTTGGACTTGATGTTTCCTAAAATAAAATGAGTTTCTTTGACTTGGTGGCCGCTCTCACAGTCTGAGAGAACCTTAACAGCTCCTGTCAATGCCGTCCATCTGCTGAATAAATACTGGATTTGAGTCAAGAGATTAAATACTTCATATTCACTGACATGTTGACCTAAAAGGACTGTGATAAACCAGAAAGCCTGGTGAGAGGCTTAAAATCTAAGTAAAAGATAGCCTACTCAGATAGACCATTTTAGCTTTTGGACTTTGTGCTTATTTATTTTTACACTTCAAGTGACATGTAATTAAACATAAGGTTGTTACGTTTGTAATTAAGCATGAGGTTCTGAGGGAGGACCTGAAATCTCACCTCCGCCCCTCACAATGCTAAGCCGTTAAAGGGGAATATAGGATGAGCTTTACTCAGTCAGACTAAATAGTTTAGCTGAGCTCCAAAATAAATAAAGTCCCCTTGATGCTTCACTGTTCTAAAATCATCACAAATCATTTAAAATCATCTGATTCTGCGCTATCGTTCAGTTATTCTTGTGTGACTCTGTACTACTTGATTTCCCCTCCCCTTTAACATTATTCAGAACACTTAGTCAGGGACCTGTTGCTAACGCAGCAATCAAATAATGGGATTTCTTTTTTCAATAATCCACCACTGGTATTGTATATCTTCTTCACGAAAAGTTGGCAGCAAAAAAGGGGGGAAAGTGGGGAACAAAGAAAGTCTGGTAGAAAAAACGCGAAAAGACAGATCAGTGAACCAACGCGATTTGTAAAGTGGAACTAATCTGGAGCCCCTTTCTCTCTGGTCTGCACGCGGGCGCCGCCACAATGGCTACAGAGGAAGCTGCTCGCGGCCACAGCTGCTGGAGCTCCGCCTTCATTCAAAGCGCTATTATCGGCCTCATATTTATTCTCTCAGATATGGGTCAAACAGGACTCCCCTCACATTCACTACTGGGCCACCCAGCAGAGAGAGAGAGAGAGAGAGAGAGAGAGAGAGAGAGAGAGAGCGAGAGAAATAATCTCTTATGAATCTCTTAATGGCAATACTACTTGACATTTATCATTTGTGCTATAGATATTTGGAGTTATAAATAGTAAAAGTTTGAGAGATGTTTCTTAACATTTTACATTTCGATTCCTCACTCTCATAACTACATACCCTTCTACTGGAAATTCAGAGCATAGTCAGCCAAGGAAAATGTTTAATTTTTGTTTTTGATTCATAATAAAGACACTTATATTAACATATAATAGACACACGTATATAAAATTTTTTAGCTGTTTTATTTTTTTTTACATGTTTTTATCTGTTACATTGTGGCTACATTTGCTAGTAAGACTTTTTGGAACGGTTTGGGGGGTATAAAGTTTACGGATGAATGGTTTGAGTTTACGAATAGTCCATTTTGGAACTAATTTGGAAACTTTTATAACTAGTAGTGTTGTTTTCATATGACACTTTATAACAATTTACTGACTGTCGTGTTGATGCTTTATGCGAGAGCACGAATGTATGGAGCTCTCCTAAAGAAATCCATTGATTTTAACCTTTTAACTCCTCCACAGTGCCTCCCCCACCAACTCTACACAGCCCAGAGTTACAGACACCCTCTCTCTCTCTCACTCTCTCTCTCTGGCGGCCTGTTGTTTGATGCTGCATTTGGGCCTCTCGTACACAGTGGCGCCACGCTCCTGAGGAGCGTCCTGCTGGTCAGTAGAAGCTGAAAGGCGGGGAAGTGAAGCTCCAGCCTCAGTTTTCTCTCCTGGGGCCTCCGCCCCCCTGCTCTCCTGTTGTCTGCAGTTAAGACATGCTGCTTGTCTCCCAGGCTTTATTATCCCTCTTGTAGCTGTGTGTTCTGGTATTAGCCTTATCCCTCCCCGCCTTTTCTCATGTCTGCCCTCTCACAGGCTTTTCAACATGGAGGATGTGGGTTTCCCCCTTTCATTTCTCCTCAGCGTTATGGAGAACACCCAGACGAGCTTAGAAGCCCTCTGTGGAATTATTTTGTCTGCCCGTCTTAAAGACATCGATCATAATCAAACTTTTTTTTCTTGCTTATTTTCTATGAGAATATCTATCATTAAGTGAATGAGGTTATGTCATGTAAGCAAGTCATTTCAGTAATTGGCAATCATTCCAGAACACTTAGAAACATATCGACTTGTGGGGGGGAAAGTGTGATTTTCTTTTTCTTAGGTCCACTAATTGACTAGGGCAATTTGCATAATTGACACAGGGGGTCTTTTTGAGCATTTGGCCTTTGCTTGGCCTTAGTTGGTGAGCCAGCCACACTCTAAAAGCATTCAAGAAGCTGCAGACCTTTGTACAATAAGGATTTAAGTTACAGACCAGGTAGGACTTTAACCTTAGAAAGGTGAACGTTTTGACAAATTGTTTTGTTTGGCCCGTAGAAAAGGCTGTGAAGTGATCCAGCCTGGACACGTTGCCTCCAGATAAACGTACCGGTGCCAATTGGACCCACTTCTTAGAATAATGGAGCGGGAACCATATGCGGCTCCACTGTTTCATTAAGTGAACGGATGGATTATGGACAAAAAGCTACTTAATGGAGTCTCTCTGCGTTCTGTCCTGGTTTGATCTAAAGTGCTCTGTCCTAATACAGTGTTAATTGTCCATGGAATAAACACTGAGAATCAGTGTGAAAGTGCTTGGATTTATGTATATTTCTTTAGGGGAGTGCATAGGTGTGCATGCACGTGTGCAGAGACTGACTCAGCCTTGCGATAGGGTGTGTCTCACTGGGGGTCAGTCAGTGTGTGTCTCCAGCAGCAGCCACTGCAGTGTTTCCTCTGCATGCAGGACTAATTCAATAGAGGAAAGAAGGACTGTGTGTGTACGCGCGCGCCTATTCTTGTATCCCACTTCCCTCCCCACTCTTAAAGTTCACATTCTTCCTTTTTGGCCAAAAGGACATGGTCATGAAAAAAAGGAACGAAAGAACGAAACGCAACGTCACTTGACGTAAAGACGTGCAGGGAAAAAAGCAATCCATTCTATTATTACTGTAAATACAATGGCTACATCTCAGCCCCAGCACCCAGAGTTTCCAGTCACCCTCTATTGACAGATCCATAAATCAAGGCCAAAGCTAAGTGAATTACTGCAGCAGGGAGCTGTGGCTTTAACAATGTTTATGTAGTATCAGCTTACCATCTCTACTGCGAGAGAGAGAAGGAGAGAGAAAGAGAAAGAGAGAGAGAGATTGCAGGGAGAGAGTGCAGAGTCTTATTAACTCCCCTGCAATACATCACAGGCTTAAAGAGGCAGCACTGCGCACGTCCCGGGCATTATACTAATAACCAATAACCGAATATTACCTCTATTAAGCGCCGTCTAATTAGATTGTGCCGGTTACAATTAAATACTTGATAAGCCTCGATCCATTAAAGGCCTGTCAGTCTCCACAGAGCTCCAGCCACAAAAGGTGTGGGAGCACGCTGGGTCATCACTGTCATCCCTCTTAGTCCCCATTTAGCCTTAGTCTTAGGCTGTCATAATGACTTTAATTCTACAAAAACCTGTGAATCAGCAATGGTGAAAGAAGTTGTTGCATTGCGTATTTCTATTGCCTTTTGTAAGGAAATTCTCATAATCAATACAATTTAAACACAGTAGTTTGATGTGAAATTTGTAGAGAAAAACATCATCTACATGAAGGTTTGAGCTAAAACAAAGTTTTTATCCAACTCTTACCTTGGATTTACCTGTATTTTACCATCATCAACATAGTTTGTATAATCTCTGAAGGTTCACTAGTGGTTTTGGATGGTAAACGGCCATAAGAAATTACTTGCTTATCCATATAATAATTGATCATTTGTGAGTATTAATATTATAAACAAGATTGACAGCTCGAGTTTCTTTTTCCTAGTTTCAGCAGTACTTACAAGCAAAAGAGTGCAAACAAGACAAAATGCAAGCTGGTTTCTTAAGTATTAAAGAAGTATTTGTCCTTGTTGTGTGACTGCGTTTGGAGTATTTGTTCAGTACACAGTTAGTGTTCCCTGGGAGTCTGGTGATATGTGACATCGCTTCAGTTGAATTAGCAATGTTGATGTTTTGAGTGCTGTTGACATAAATGATGTAGTTGCATGGAGTGCGTTGTCATTGTTATGAGCAGGTGCGTGAAGGGCTTCTCCGCGTGAGAATGAGCCTAAAAGTGAGTGTGCGTGTTTGTGTGTGTGTGTGTGTTTGTGTGTCTGTGTGTGTGTCTGTGTGTGTGTGTGTGTGTCACTGACTTAACAGGGTGTGCAAATATTGATCTGTGTTTGTGTATGACAGCAGCTGCTCACAGTGTCACCTCATATCTGTGTGTGTGTTTGTGTGTGTGTGTGTGGGTGTGTGTGTGGGTGTGTGTGTGTGTGAGTGGTGAGAGAGTATGTACGATCAGTTTGGCCACAAAAAGTGCTTTACTCCATCTGCATGTATCCTGATCCTTCTGTGGTCTCACTTTTTCATAGTGTATGTGCATCTGCCACCTGTCCTGAAAAAGTGCTGCATTGAATTTATTAGATTCAAATGTGTGCATCATTTCTACATGAAAGAAATATATTACACTAACATAATCACCGCCTTAAGTAAGTTGGAAATCATATTGAATTTTCATAACATATAATGTTAATCGCAATGTTTCTTCTTCATGAGCTTTGCAAACAGCAGACAAAATTGAGAACATTCAAGGATTTGAAAAAAATGAAACAGTTGGTAAAAATGAAAATAAAATTATGGCTAAATAGACTGACATCCAATCAGCTACTTTTTACTATGGCCTTTATGCAGTTGCTGTACACTGATAATAGGCTCCGTAATTTGAAGTGTGCGGTTATACTGGAGATCACCATAATACATAAAAAAGGTGATATTTTAGGTGATATATTTCATTAATGTAAATGAATGTGCACCCATTTGAATCCAGTAAATTCAGTTCCAAACTTTTTTCAGTGTGGACTTTTCCCTGTGGATCCTCTGTTGTCCCCTCCCTCCTTTCTAACCTGTCTCTCTCTCTCTCTCTCTCTCCGACTCCCCCACCATCTCTCTCTCTCTCTCTCTCTCTCTCTCTCTCTCTCTCGCTCTCTCTCTCTCTCTCTCTCTCTCTCTCTCTCTCTCTCCAGCGAGTCCTCACGCCACGCCGTCAAGTCTTCATTTCCCGACGTCGCCAATCATCCAGCAGCCCGGCTCCTACTTCTCCCACCCCGCCATCCGCTACCACCCACAGGAGACGCTCAAGGAGTTTGTCCAACTTGTCTGTCCTGACAGTGGTCAGCAAGCTGGACAGGTGGGCTTCCTGAACGTAAGGAGCATTTTACATTCATATATCCTCCACCCCCCCACCTGTGTGACCGCAAGCCATTCGCATGCATACACATCCCCGATGGTTAATTGTGTTGTGCTTTTTGCGTTTTAGTAATTGTACAATTATTTGGTTGGTGTGTGTGTGCCAGTTTTGTTATTTTTTTGCAGAAAAATGGCAAATGCCTCAGTGTACACTTTTATAGTAAGTACTGTATTATTGTACATAGCTGAACTCAGCTTTACTGTCCTCTATGGGACACTGTTAGCAGCCAGGTTGCAGTCAGAAAAACATGGATAGAACATGTTTTTTGGATTTCTGTTGTTTAACACATTTTTCTGAATAAATAACAGTATTACTATTGGTTTCCTGAATCTTGGACATGTAACAAGCTTAACAAAACCTGATACATACAAAATGTGTATTAGGAAAGTTTTTTTGTATTGCCCAGGATCATACACAGTGGACATTCATTGTGCTTTACAGAGGTATAATGAGTTTAAAAAGCATTAAAAGTAATCATAAAAATAATATAGAGATATTGAGATCAAACAAAATTTAACAAAAGGTTAACAAAGCAATATAAATGAATACAGATCGAAGTACATGAAGCAAAGCATTTGCTCAAACTAGCAGCATTTGGGGCAGATCAGATCTCCACAGGAAACTGGTTCCAGCAGTGGACTAAATGCCATTTCACTCTGTGCATCATTTATTGACCAGCTCCAGCTGACTTAAAGGACCTCCTGGGCTAATGTTCATCAAAAATCTCAAAGATATTTTAGGTCCCAAACTAATGAGTGACTTATAATTAAGAAAAAATGATGACTGTATTCAACTGTTGCATTAAAGTCTAATGACTGAGGTATATGGAGTGACATAACTGCTTGCAGTATATCAGAAGTAATAGAATGACCACTCTCCACAATGCACACTGTTGCCTTTTTTTGCATTTTGATGCATTCACCTCCGCCTAATGAAGAGGATACTCCATGTTGGCTGTTTTAGCCCTGGGCTTCTGTTGAACCTCAGCGTTTAGTGTATTGGAATACCAGACAAAATTCTTAATCATTGTTTTCATTGCTCATGATAAATTGATCATTATAATATTATTCAGTGTTGCTGTGGTCAGGTCCACATGGTCCTTCTGACAGATTGTGGTTCACTACTGGAAGATATAACATCTGTTGATTAGTCAATTGACAGCCAATAAATAGATTATTATACAAATTATTGTTAGTTGTTGCCCTAGTACATATGAATGTTTCTCTTTAAGTCATATTTGAGCATGACTTTCTTAGTGTGCATGTGTGTGTGTATGTGTGTGTGGGAGAGAGAGAAAATTAGAGAGAGAGAGAGAGAGAGAGCCTCTGCAGTGAAGGCTGACTTGATGGAAACTTGACTGCGTGTCTGCAGATGGATAGCTGATATATTTGCGTCTAGACGTTGAATCGATACGCAGCACGGGCCCCTGCACCACACTCTTCATTTGCACTTTTCATCTGAAACCTGTCTCTGTGTGTACGAGTGTGAAGTCATGTGTTCACACATAACCCCTCAGTTTTACGTGGATCAGTCTAACGCAGATTTTTTTCTGATAACCGAACTGGATTACTGTCACCAGCCAAGCAGTGGCGATAATACACTGAACTGTCAACCGCCGTAAAAAGGAGAAGGAGCCTGCTGCAGCATCTAGCATGACTGCTCTGTGTCTTGTTCTCGTATTTTAGTGTTTTAAACTTTCCCCCCCAAATTTTCAACAGTTGTAGTGGCTAGAGAGAGTTATTTCAGCTATTCTTTTGTGCACTGCTAATGCTAAAGTTTTTTTAAACAATAAAGGTTTCTGATTATTTATTTACCTTTACATTTTCTTTAAGGGTAATGCTTCAATGAAATTAAAGTGTTCTGGGAGCCAAACAAAATGCGGTTTTTCACTGTATGTGGGTGCTTTTGGAACGTATCCCCCGCGGAAAGCAGGGGATTACTGTACATACAAACAAACAAATGCAAAAGAGTGTATTTGTGGCTGTAAGCACTGTAGTTCACTCTATTTTCACAGTTTGGCTACAAGGGTTTGCAATTTTGAAAAAAGGCAAAATCTTGCAATGATTGACATGTCATGCATAATTAACAATGGTAATGGATTCTGAGATTTAAGCCATTTGTTACATGTTTTAATTAATAATTAATGAATCAATTAATCACTGAACAAATATTTGCACTTTCTTAAATTAACACAATTATTCTTACCATTCACTAGTCAAAGCAAATCGTATGGGTGTCTCAATTATGTAGAATTTTTCTTCAATTAAAGAGCAGCTATTGACTCCCTCAAGACACTTAGGGGTGGGCCATGTGGCAAAAAGGTTTACTACACCATCAAGTGTATATAGAGAGGTTTGTCAACAGGCTGAATGAGACAGAATGCATCAGCAAACAGCAGTGACACATTAAAAATGTTTTAAAAAATTGTCTTTGGAAACAGTTCTATGTCTTTGTACAACTTTAGTATCCCAGTGTGACAACACTGCCTATTTGTTTAGTTTATTATCTGTCTAAGTCGGTTATTTTGTATATTTTTCTTATAATTAATCATTTATAAATTTATAAATTGACAGTGGTGGAAATGGAAAGAGTGTGTGTGTGTTTGTGTGTGTGTGTGTGTGTGTGTGTGTTTATATGTTTATGATTGGTAGAGTGGTGATAAATCTGATATATGTGTGTGTGTGTGTGTGTGTGTGTACATGCGTGTGTGTGTGTGTGTGTGTGTGTGTGTGTGCGTGTGTGTGTGTGTAAATGACCCAGCACCTCTGTGCTGTGGACTCGGCTGTGGTTCCTACTGTGGGTAGAGGCAGCACGCTGCTTTGGTAATAGATTATGGACGGCAAAGTGCGCAGAGCAGCAGAATTCTTTATGACCAGGAGCAGTGGAAAATTGCTGAGCACTGTCTCACCAACACTTCCGACATGCACACACACAAACACACACGGGATGCGTAAGATTTGTGGTTTGTGCATGAGATTAGTAGTTTGCTGTTATGCCTGTGCATGTGCTTGTGTGTGTGGTGGGGAGCATATAACCTAAGAGATATGAGGTGGTTTTTTGTTTTTTTTTTCCTTTTCTATATCTTTTCCCCTTTTTATTTTTGTTGTTCTCTTTTTGTTTTCTCTCTCTCTCTCTCTCTCTCTCACACACACACATATACACAGTCTTCACTCTCTTTGCCCCATCTCTCTCTCCAGCCCAATGGGAGCAGTCAGGGGAAGGTTCACAACCCCTTCTTGCCTACCCCGATGTTGCCCCCCCCACCACCCCCGCCCATGGCCCGGCCTGTGCCGTTGCCCGTGCCGGACCCCAAACCACCCTCCACTTCGGCCGAGGGAGGGGGCAACTCCCCCACCTCACCAAGTAAGTTTTGTTAATTTATACAGCCCCCTCTTCCCCTACCCCAAATGTAGTCAATCAGCTGAGATGTGTCTAGTGTTTGAAGTTTGCTGTTTTAGTTTTGCAATGGAATTACAAGCATAACGTTGCTAATAAGCAACGGCAGCTCATGTCCCACCAATATGCATTGTGACATCTGCATACCTAAATCACCAAACACTAACCTCAAACCGCCGTGAGTTGTTCAATTATTCATGATAGACTTGCTTATGGGGTCTATGACCCTGTGTGACACACTTTTATCTGTAAACATCTGTACACATCTGTTTCACATTTGCATTGATAGCCAAACTAGTATAGAAATGTAGATTTTGTCCATGTTTAAATCTAAGTGTGTCATACAGTGTTAGAAACCACAGTCTATATTGCATTAAAGTGGATTATGTTGCTTTAGAGTGTGTGATTGTGTCTGTGTGTGAGAGTGTATGTGTAATGGTATCTCAGTGATGAATTTGATATCTCATCAAACATGTTTGTGTCTGTATAACATAGCCCTGCAGCAGCAAAAAAGAGCCTAACATCAGCTTACCCTCTAGCATGTGTTGCTCCCCACCATGGTACTGATGTTAGTGGTGTGTGTGTGTGTGTGTGTGCGCGCGTTTCCCCTACAGCCTACTCTACACCGAGCACGTCCCCCGCCCAGCGCTTTGTCAGCGTGGGCCCCAGAGATCCCAGCTTTGTAAATATCCCTCAGCAGCCTCAGGTGAGCACACACACACACACACACACATACACACACATATGCACATAGGACTTAAAGTACCGGGCATTCCCCTCTCTCACTCACTCTCAAACACACACACACACACACACAGAATCTTAAAAGCCAAAATGGATCACTGAATAGCGGTGCTTGCACATTGTGGCTGCCATGAGAACACCCCATTTCTCCAAAAAGGGGAAACATGCTTAACTTTAATGTACTTTTATGTAGTTTTATTCTGAGTAATGTTGTCCATGCATTGGGAAATATTATACTGAGCAGCTGTTGAATGTGATAAAAATAAAAGGCCACAGAAAAGGTTTTTGGTGTAATTGAACAGTTTATACGTTCTGATTTATCATATACAATTAGATTATTAAGCAGTATGTGTACTGACGTGTATGTGCAGCTGTAGTTGCTATGAATGTCATAATCTGTTACAACTTCAGGTGCTCGATGACTATATCCTGATAGAAAATGTAACACTGTACAAGCACACACACATAGATACACTCACACTTAGCTGAAGTTTCTGTTGCTGTTTCCAACCTCTCTGAACTATGGCCCAAATTGTATGGCCTAGGCAGCTGGTAGCCTAGTGGTTAGGGCGTTCACTCTGTGATCTGTGGGTTTGATTCCCAAGACTACTAAGCACCACTGAGGTACCCTTGAGCAAGATACTGTCCCCACACACTGCTTCCTGGGCACTCTGTTCCTGGCTACCTGCTGTTAAATCTGTTAAATGCGGAGAAAGATTTTTTTGCTGTTCATGTATGACAGAATGGGCACTTTACTAAAAGCTCGTCCTCTGTATTCGGACAGAATATGTGTTTGTATAATGTTTGTGTATGTTCATTGTGTGTGTGTGTGTGTGCATTATGGCTGCAGTGTGTGCACAGGCTTGCTGCAGCCTCTGTGTGTCGATTTATTGACTCTGTCACAGGGTGCGAGACACACTTTCCTGAGAAGAATGGAGGCAGGTGTTTGTCACAGTGGCCGGTGGTGGTGGTGGGGGGTGTTATCATGTATTGTTTGGATTTATTTATTTCTCCTTCTACCATCTCTCTCGGCATGTCTATCTTTCTCTCTGTCACACCCTTCTCTCTATCTCTCTCTCATCCTCTCTATCTTTTTCCTTGCTCTTTCTTTTTCCATCTCTCTCTTTCCCTCTATTTCTCTCTCTCTCTCTCTCTCTCTCTCTCTCTCTCTCTCTCTCTCTCTCTCTCTCTCTCTCACACTCTTGCATACTCTCTCTTTCTCACACTTTATGTTTTTCTGTCCCCCCTTCTCTTTGAGGTGGTAGCTAGGTGGTTAAGCCTCTCTTTCTCGCTGTGCGTCTCACTGTGGTGTCTTAAAGAATTAATCCTTCATTATTCATTACCTCAGACTACTTGATGTTTGTGTGTGTGTGAGGGGGGCGGTATGTTAGTGTATGTTTGTAAGTAAATGGAAATACATTAACACAGAAGTCATTGTACACCCTTTTCCACTGACTTGTCTTTGAAAGCGAGGTATAGTGCACAAGGGATAATACACATTTTCTACTGTTTTAAAAAGAAATTGCACTGTTGCACTGTTTTCCAAATTGCAAGTTTTCCAAATATCTACAAAATTTAGTAGTTAAGATGTAAACTGAGCCATTCAAAGTGCTTTAATATGATATTCTACAATAGTTCTGAAATAATACCTTGTTGTGTGTTTTTTAATACATTCATGGTGTAGGGGCATATGCAAAATAGCCCCAAAGAAATTATTTATCATTTGATGATAAATCTGATCGTAGCACATAGTGAATAAAAGGACTATATGTGGGCATGGTGAGGTCTGATATGTTTAGTCTTTTTTATTTATTTTATTTTACAACATTTCAAAAACTAGTATTGGATCTAATTCATGTTTACTTTTTAACACATATTTAACCTAAACTGTGTTAAAATATCAGACATAGTTTTTGGGAGCAGCTGATTGTATAGCTTTTCTAAGGTCAGCATTCCTCTCTCCCACACTTTCCCATTATAACAGCAGACACAAAGCTGGTCTTTAGCCAGCTGTGAGAGTCATCACCAGTCAGCTCATTTTCCATAGAGAGTAAAGTAATCTCAGTGTGATTCTTGATGGTGATGTGACAATTGCACTGAACCTGCAAATATTAAAACCCTGTATGTGTTCTGTAGATGAAGAGAGAGAAAGAGAGAAGGTTTGAGGCACCTTAGACCTTTCAGCAGGAGCTCGGTCACACTGTTTGATTCCCTAGCAAAGGACCCTGGAGCGATGAGGACAAAAGTTACCCCCAGCGGCCCGAATGGAGGGGAGGGGAGGTTAAAGAAAGAGCCAGACGGCCAGACGAGAGAGGGATGAGTGCAACAGTAAACATTCCCCATTGCTAGGCCATGGTAACCATGCACTGGCAGGGGTGGGGGCTCTGGGAGAGGAGGGGGCGAGAGAGAGACAGAGAGTTGGAGAGAGGGCACAGAATGAAAGAGAGTGGTGGGACTGTGGAACTGCTTCCATTGGAGCTTTTGGCAGTGGGCCTCGGAGGGGGAGAGAATTGTACAGTGCACAAAGGGGTACTTCAAACACACATGATATGCA
>JBBJLR010000040.1:8377876-8390434 GCA_037577145.1 Brachypetersius gabonensis | reverse complement strand
TCTCTCTCTCTCTCTCTCTCTCTCTCTCTCTCTCTCTCTCTCTCTCTCTCTCTCTCTCTCTCTCTCTCTCTCTTCTGCGTATCTCCTGACTAAATCATACCTGTCAGCACACTGCGCCGGGCCGTAACACTACCCCACTGTCTGCACACATGCAGGGGAAATAAGGGAGACAACCTTTCACGCTTATTCTATCCCTCTCTGTCTCTGTCTGTGTCTCTCTCTCTTTCTCTCTCTCTCTCTCTCTCTTGCTCTCTCTTTCACTTTCCCTCAGTCTGTGTCTTTTTGTTTCTCTGTTACACTCTGTATCCCAGCCTGCAGAACCCCATCTCCAGAAGTCTTCTCAGGACAAGGGAGAGGGAGGCTGTGTGTGTGTGAGAGAAAAAGGAGAGAGGCTGAGTGTGTGTGTGAGAGAGAGAGAGAGAGAGAGAGAGAGAGAGTGTAAGAGAGAGGGGGGAAAGTTTGAGAGCAGACGAGCAGCTAGACAAAGACACAGAGAAGCTGCAGTGAGGCTGAGAGCAGAAGTCCCGAGTCAGCAACTTCTATTGATTAAAAACTAACCTTCCACTCTCTCCGCCATGCTCACGGCCAGCCCGAGAATTTAAACAAGTCCTGAGCTCAGGCACTCAGTTTGTGTGTGTGTGTGTGTGAGTGTGTGTGTGTGTGTGTGTGTGTGTGCGCACATTTGTTTGTGTGCGTGTTTGGGTTCCAAGCTGCTAACATTCAAGAACCACTCACTGATATTTTAAAACTACTTACTGACAAACTAAAACCATTCAGTGATATACTCACCGACGTTCTCGACTCACTGACATTGTAGAACCACTAACTTTTCTAACGTTATAATTGAAATGAATTTAGATTATGTCTTTATTGTACCACAATCCCAAATTAAACCCTTTCTTAAGTAGGGCTGGTCCAACAAATAAGCAAATTAAACACCTGCTTCTGGCCGTCATGGGCCAGAGAGCCCGTAAGAGTACTTAAGATGTTCCACAAATAACTTTAATCATTTTTTAGTTTGGTGTGGTTTTATCATATTACATAATGACAGTGCTAATTTTTCAAAAGAACATTATAATGGCTGGCTGGCAAATGCTGGATTAATCAATTCCTGCTGCCTCCGTCAGACCTGGCATGACATTCACTGATGTGCACACTTTACCTGGATTTTGACACTAGACATAATACGGATGTATCAAAAGGTGACAGTGGTTCACTGTAGCTAAAAACAATAAGCTGCGAACAAGATACAGGAAAAATAAGTCAAGTCTAACATTCATGGGGGAATCTGAAGTTGCTCCATTCTCCCTCCATTCTGCCTGTCCGTCATGAAATTACGATTTTATTATGATTTTTATTATGAAAGCTGTAACTATGAAAACAAGTAAAAAGTAATCATATGGTAGTAGTAATAGACAAATAGTCATGAGTATCTGGGTCAAGTAAGTAAACATGACACAAGAACTACTTTCGTTTTTGGTGAGAGGGCCCCAAGACAAGTTCTGCTTTAGGGCCCTGGGAAGGTTATGGCCACCAATGCTTCCAGGTGTAATTAAAACTGCCTTTGGATTGGTGAGGGCTGTGTGTGTGTGTGTGTAGCAAGAACTAGGTGATAGGGCGAGGGGGGTGGCTTGTATGTGTGCATTATTGTGAATCAATAGAGTGTGTGAGTGAGTGCACATGCGCGGTTTTTTTTGGCCAGGCCTGGGCCGGGTGGATCAGGGCTGGGACACTGGCCTGTGAGAGCAGAGCGATAAAGGGATGGAAAGGAGCTGAGAAAGAGGGATAAAAAAGGGGGAGTGGGGGAGAGGAAGAAAGAAGGATGGCAAGAGCCGCAGTCTTGCTAATGATAGTCACGTATGCGGGTGTCTGGTTGTCCCTGGCAACCAGACATGATGTAACACCAGGATGAACTTGAACTTGGAGGGAGGGGAGGGTATGGAAGATCTGAGAGAGGGAGCATGAGGAGGGGAAGGTGGATGGTGGGGGGCAAGGAGGAGGGGGAGGGAGAGCTCTTTGCTCACTCACTGGAAACGTGAACAATGGAGCAGAGCGATCAATAAAGCCCATTTCACTGAAGGATTACAGAGGTGCAGCAGGCTAACCTTGCCCACCAGGCAGTAGACTAGACCGCCAGTGGAAACGGCCTTTTCCCTGCTTCTGCAGTGAGAGCAAGCAAGGCAGAAGGCAGTAGAGAGAGGCGGGAGGGAGCAGCTGTAGAGATGCAGGCCCTGCTGTCCAGAGGGGGAAAGAGAGAGTGAGAGAGATGGAAAGTGAAAGATCATATATGTAAAACTGGTTTGCAGTACAATGCATACAATATGAGCTAGTTTTAATGCTTGTGCATCCCAATAAAGGGTCTTGAAAATGAATTGGACATTGGACAATAGGGGAACACAAACCATCACAAAGATAAGTCGCAACAGACCTACAGTGAGGGGTCCAGCAGACCACAGCCTTGTGCACTTATCTTAGCACTGCTTATCAAGTAATCCAGTCTATTAGACTGGAAGAGGATCATGTTCTCTACAGTTTCAAAGCCTTATTGTACTGTTATGATGATGCTTGATTTTTGTCTGGAAAACCATGCAGCTTTCACCTGGGAAGATGTTTACTAGAATTCTGTTACAGAATAGTGTTTACATCTCTTGTAATGATCTTCTGTAAATTCTGTTGTTTTGTGCTTGGTGCAATTCTGTCATCTTCAAGATTAACAAAGTTTCTACATATCCCTCTGTTGGTCTAAATAGAGATAGACAGACAGAGAGTTAAACAGACAGATTGGTAAACATCCACACAGATTTTCTCTCCTGACTGTGATGTTTCTCTTTCTTTTTTCTCCCTCCATTTCTTGCACAGTGGTACCTGGGCTAAGGACTCCAGACTCGGACCGGCCACCCCCGAGCTCAGTTGCCCCCCACTGTCTCCCCTGAGTGTGACCCGCAAACATGTCCACCAGTGTGACGCGCCAGGAGCCGCTCGTTGCCCCAGCACCCGACAGACCCATAGCATGGCTACAGCAGAACCCTGCCCTGCCCTGGAAACAAAAACCAGTCAACTCAACTCGCTTACAACCAACACACTATATATCTATATAGCCCACATGTATTCCTTCAGATGTATGGTTTCAATGCCTATATCCATATATAATAACTGCCCAGTTCCTTTCTCTTTTAGAGATGGAGCTTTAAGAAGGAGCGCTATAATTTACTCAGAAACATGCATGATTTGGGTTTTTTTGTTTTGATTTTTTTCCTCTTGTTTTTTGTTTTGTTTATTTTTTTTTGGTTTGCCCTCTTGGCCAGAGAAGGAAAACAATCAGAAAGCTTCCTTCTGTCCGTCACGGCCAAGAGGTCCCAAGGCCAAGCCTCTTCAGCACTGTTTTCTGAATTTGGTGCAGTTTCCTGAATTTCGTGCTCACGACCATCCTGGATCAAGTCTGTTGGCACTTTCTGTGCCCAGCCATGCTTGGCAGGATCTGACGGAGTTGGATTTTCGGGTACCAACTTTGGTTCTGGAGGTTGACATCATACAGATTTTTTTTACCTGGATCAGACAGCACCAGCTAAAGCGTCTCTCTGACTCATTAAGTCTGCTCTGGCCAGGACACTTCACCCCCACTTCCATCTTCATCGCCATGCACACTGTCCAGAAAGCCCTCTGAGAACTTCATGCGCTGGCAAAAAGCAACTACAGGAAGACCCCCACCCCCTACCCAAAAAAAAAAAAATACACACACATACATACATACACACACACACTTCTGTGTTTTCTGTCATGGGGCAAGGAGTGGAAGATCACAGATGGATGGTGATGATGTTTAATATTAGTCACCCAGGTGAATTAACATGAGCTCAGAAGGCTACAAAGTGAAGTATTCAAATGGGAGATTTTTGTGCTTATAGAAAAAAAAGATCTCCCAAATGTGGGAGTCATGTTCATATTTTGTTTTTGTATAGTAATTTCAGTTGTTTCTAAAACACCACAGGTCTGTACAACACTATAGAGAGAAAGAAAGGACAGATAGAAAAGAGTGAGCTTCCATTTACTGACAAAACATAGGACAACCACGATTGAAGGTACACAGTGGAATTCTGAATTGAGGAAAGTGCAATTTTGTTGGATAGCTGATGTATTGTTAAATATCTTTGTAAGATAGATCGTTGCAACGATTGTTGAAAAGTATATATATATATATATTTTTTCTTCCTAGTCCGATCACACCTCTGGGACTCTAAAATACCGGGGTACAAAAAATAGAACAAAAAGCCTTGTGAGAAATAAGGGGAGCTGTACTTTTTGTTTAGTTTTTTTACGTTCGTTTGTTCATCTTTGTAAATTTGTTAGTATTGTAGAACAAATATCCCTTTAAGAAGTATTGCCATTTAAACAATCAATTTTTAAACATTAAAGTTAGAGTGCTGTGCTAGGTTGTTTCTAAAAAAACACTAAGCTAATTAATTTATTTTAATGAAGCACATAATCTAGGAGCTGTAGCCCTTCTTAATTTTTCATCAGGCGAAAGCCAGTCCATATAACATGAGAAGAATTGAACCGTATCAGCAGCTTATTGCCAGCTTTCTGCAGAAACGTTAAAACTCTGGTTAGCCTGTTTCTTTCAGACACTCACTCTCGTGTCAGAACAGGAACATTAATCTGGGGACAGGTTTTGTCTTTCATATCCTAATGAATAGAATAATGTGGATGGGGAGGAGCTGGTCCCGAAACAACGCTCGAACCCTGAGCCCCTCTACGCACACACACACACACACACGCACACACGCACACACGCACACACACACACACACACACACACAATCACATACACAGAATGCTCCTCATTCTGCTGCCTTTCTCAGGCAAGAGCTCTTGTGCCTGTGGTGTAACTGCAGGCTGGTGGTCAGTGTCGGTGTTAGAGACACAGATACAGCCATTTCCTTTCAAGAACTGAAAACAAATGTGATCCGACAAAACAGACAGGAATGCAACCAGACAGCGAAGCTCGTTTTTAATTAATTTGCTTCGCATGCAGTTCAACCTTTATTCTTTGTCTCATTTGATATTTTTATTGAATTTTCTTTTGCTTCAAACAACATTTATATAATACACGACTGACTCATCCACTGTTGATCAAATCTCAAAAAATAAAAAAAAGCATTCAAAAAGAATAAAAAAATGCATGTTGTAGTGTTAGTGACAAATTTTTTACTTAGATCATGTAGAGGTAAGGTAGTGTGAATAAAGACACAATATTGTAATCCCAACACCAGGCACTTGCCAACAGAGTAATTGTTTGGCCCCTTAGAAAGAAGGGTATTTTTACTGCTGTCCTCACAATCAACCAGCCGAACGTCTTTGTGACTCTCCTTCACTTCTTCTCTTTTCTGTACGTTCACCCACACTTCTTTGTCCCCAGTCATTCTTTTTCCCTTTCCAAGAGCATTGCTTTTCACTTTCTCCTCTCAGATTGCACGGAAACATTTGTTCCTCATCGATGTGCCTTGAGCGATGGTCTAGTCCTGAGTTGATGCACAAGTTGCAATATGGAGAACCTCTTTTTTTTATTTCCAGCTCTTTCTCATTCGTCTTCTGCAGCAGAGAGCGAAACAGTTGCGAATGTTAATAGCCTTCGCTAACAGTAACACAAAGGATTAGTACCTGCCCTCCCACCCCTTTTTTTTTTTTCTTCTGCTCAGCGTGTGTTCCTGGCCTCATGATGCAACATCCTGGTGCTGTGTGTGTACAAGACTGTAAAATCTAACCCCAGTTGTACTGTGGGTCAATCAGTCCAGTGTCAATCCCCCATTTGTGCCCAGTAGCTGTACTGTGAAGTAGATATTTACTAGTGTAACTGTTAGAGTTATAGCCCTAGGCCCTATTCGAGCCCCCTTTTCTGGTAGTGTTAACACTAGTGTATTGATATTTATGGATGTTGCTGCAATTTCTAAATTGAAACTACTTTTTTTTAGTCTTCCTATTTTCGTTCCCAGAACAATAAGGAAAAAAAAACATTAATATGCAATACTTGCTTGCACTCATGACATTGTTTTTTCTTTTGTACAATTTTTTTTTTTTTTTTTACCAAAGTGAGTGTTGCACTTGACTGGCTGAACGCTGGTCGTACGTCAGTTTTTGATTAAAATCCCACATGGTGGAGTCCTGACGTCCACACCAGCCTCGGTTCGGGGTCTTCTACTTTCTTTGTGCTTGGCATTAATGACCATTCATGTATTATTCATGTATGAGGATCACTCTTTCTTTCTATTTCTTCTTTGTTTTGGTCACAAGCAAGCCTTAAAACAAGGAAACTTCCTCTCCATCACAACAAACCACATTTTAACATCCAAGATGAGTTAAAAAAAAAAAAAAGGTCCAGGATAAAAATGAATATGCCCACTTTTATGTACATTTTGACTTCCATGTTATATTAACTGTTTACCTGTTCTCTTGTCTATTGCATATATATCATTTAATAGGAAGAAAGAGGAAAAAAATCCCAGACGTCTGATGGTTTAGTAGTTACACCTGTGTGATTTGGTTTTTTTTTTGGGCGTTTTCTTTTACTAGTGTGACAATTTTCATTGTTCTTGCCTACCCTTTAGTAATGAGTTGGGCATTACTTTCTTAATTATCTGCACTAAATATGAAATAATGACAATTGTGAAAATTAAAAACAAATAATCAAAAAGAAAAAAAAAAAAAACAGCTACCAGGGCTTACAAGAGCGAAGGGAAAAAATGTGATTGCACGGACATTTTATGTCATGAAACCTTGTTTAGAGCAGCCTAGCATCTAATCAGCAAGATATCTGGCTGTGCGTGTGTAAGATAATGACAAAATTGCACCCTTTTTAAAGAAAGATAAAAAAGAGAAAAAGAATATAAAGCAATAGTTTGGGCAGTCTGTTTTGTTCTTGTGTTGTGTGTGTAATTTTAGTTGTTTGTTTCTTTTTTTCGGAGGGGGGTACAGGAGTAGAGTCGGGGAGAAGCTGAACAAATCCAATTCAGAATTCAGACAGAGAAGAGAGTGAGGACACAAGCCTCTGAGTATGGGAGATGTGTTGTTTGTATATTGTATAGTTTTATTAATTACACTGATTTTAAAGCTGCCCTATTTTATAATGCAGGACTTTTGTAACATTGATTAAATGAGGAAAAACTAGTGTTGTGAATTTTCTCATCGTTTGTAATAAGGCCACATTAATAGAACTGGTTTTGTTTGTTCTCTGGGGAACTGGATTTAAGTTGAAAACTTTCCTGTTTCCTGATTTATCTTTTTTTTTTCTTTTGCTTCCCTTTTTTTGTATGTATTTAAAGACTTTTTTCTTCTTTTGATGGTATAGAGTATTCCTATACTTGAAAAGTATAAGGTATTGAGGTGAAAGCCCCATTGTAAATGGATGTTACAAGTATGCTTGCTGTATGTTTTGAAGGTTATTTGTTGCATCAGTGTTGATGAAGCTAAATCTAGGTAATTCTGAGGATGTTGGTAAGAAAAGAGAGCGTTTTTATGCATTTTAAAATTAGTTTTAGGCAGAAGACAATGACATAGACAGCCAAAGGATGCCCCTATTATAAATGCATCTAGGCATCTTTTTTGTGTTCACCATTCCATGCAGGAAAATAAACAGCTTGATATGCAACATGATTCTTTTTCTTTTCAACATGATCCCTCTATTTATCTTGCTCTCTCTCTTCTCTCCCTCTCTCTTTCTCTCTTTTCTCCACCTCTGCTAACAAAGCATGGTGTCACAGCAAGCTGGGAAGCATTCTCTCCATTTCACCACACACTGCAGCAGGTCTCTTAATGGACTACACACACATTCTCTTACACAATTAGCCGATATTCAGTTGTAGTGAGTACACATTGATTCAAAGAAGGGGAAACACATAGCCTTTCCCCATTTACTACAAAGCATTCTGTGCAGCCAAGATTATTAATCATTTTTTAATATAATTCAATTAATAATATTTAATAAGGCAGTGCAAAGCCCATAGGTCAGCTGGGCCTATTAAGACTGATGATGCCTATAAAACTGCTTAAGTGGTTTACTCTGAGGATAGAAAGGACAGAAAAGTAAGCTACAGTGATCTTAAGTCTGAAGCATGGATGGCCAGAATGGTGTCCAGATGTTTTTTCACGCTGCACTGCACTCGTGAGAATTTCTAAAGCTGCCATCACCACCTCTCCACACTACAACTGCATACACGCATACAGCATTTCCATCAGTATGACATTTTCAGCTCAGTTTCTCATTCCACCGCCTCTGTTAGATATAAAGCATGTGTTCATGTTCAGATTACATAACTTTAACACAATTTTGCAAACTCTCCATTCAAGTGTTCTCTTACAGCTACAGTCAATGTCCACTTCAGTTGCTATTTAAGTGAGGGGTTTGGAGGTGTGTGTGTGTGTGTGTGTGTGTGTGTGTGTGTGTGTGTGAGTGAGTGGGGGGGCAGTAGTAGTGTGCTGGGTGAGTCGTGTACAATGACTGTACACTAAGGAGAATCTTCCCAGCATTGCTCATATTCTACATACCCTACCATTACTTTCCATTTCCAGCAACTGAATATACAAATTAAAAAGCTCTTTTAAAATGATAATATAGTAATAATAATAATTTTTGAAGCTCTACCACCCATGAAACAGGGTTGAATGGCAGGCCTTTGTCATCATTGATTTGTCCCCATTCTTGTGGGCGTGATGAACTGTTTCCCTTTGCTTACTTGGAGGGAAACAAAGCTTTGAGCAGTTTTAAGGCAAAACAGGCAGAGCTTGCAAGACTAGTGTCATGTCTGACTATTATCAGGGTAAAGCTTAATCGCGGTATTATACTGAAAATCTAGCGTAAAATGCCAAAAACACAGAAGGAGTACGATAAATTACTGCAGTTACGATACCTACTTTTGTTTTTGGAGGGCTTCAGTCTCACTGGACCAGGCAGTGCATGGGAAAGTGCATGTGGGAGAGTAACGCTCCCCTTTATCGTGGACAATCAGCACTTACTAACAACCTTCTCACATAATCTCAGTTCACTGATTTCTGGTTTCTTATCCTATTATAATATAATGGTTGTGTTAGAAACTATAAGATAACAGTGTTGATAGCAAGTGTTGCTTAATTGGACAAAACATTTGAACAAAACGCTTGCAAACATCCCATTCAGCATAATCAGTTTAGAAGTTCACTCCATGCCATTAAGAATGCAACACTTCTAACCTGAACTCTTTACTAGACAAGCTGGAAATGGCAAAGAAATTGCTACCACGCTAATGCTAACTCGATTACATGATGATGGAACCATATCTGGTTTGTTCTGGTGCTGTGATAGTTCAGATATTTATAAAGTGAACAGCGTTTGGACAACATGTGAGTGCGCTCACCAACTGTGTATCTTGTCCCACCTAGCAACAACTGGAAAGGCATTTGTGGGCGGGGCTTCAATAGATCAGAAAGTAATACATGACACATCTTAATGAAGGCCTCTGGTTCAGTGTGTTTAAAGAACAGCAGAACAGATTGAGGGCAGGTAGCTCAGTACTATCGCCATCACTGCTAATCCTGAGCGAAAGACATTCGTCTTCTTTTGAGAAATTGTTGGTGCTACCTTGGTTGAAGCGATGGAGACTAACTAGAGCCAAGACCATTGCGAGTGATCCTGCTTTTTTGACCGCCTAGCAGTCTTATCTGCATGAAAACTATGCACTGATAATATCAAAATGAAACGAAATGCTATTCTTCACGAAGTCGACGTTTGGTTTCTACTTTCAGCCTTTACCTTTTTTTTTCCTTTTTTTCTTCAGTTCAAGTTATACTGAAATCAAAGATAAACGAAGAATAAAAAGCAAACCAGCATTTTAACTGATATATTTAAAAAGATCAATTGTAGTGCCTGTGAAAACCTGTATTATACTGCTCCTCTGAATAACAAATACTACAATTGTTTATAACTGTTTGGAGTTTCTTCTCTCAACACCAATAGCCTTTGCTGTCTGTCAGAGCCCTTTGAATATCGCTTATGTACAATAACCACGGACTATAAACTGCATGCTCCTCCATACTCACCTACTAAAGCTGTCGATGAATATGACTAAAGAAAAAATGTGAAAAATATGCTATTTAATTCTGTTTTTTTTTTTTACCTTCCTTCTCATTTGTTAGTTGACTGGATTTTCAGAAAATGTTCAATCTAGTCAAATGCCAGCTACCTTTATGTCTTTCTGTACACACTTCCATTGGTTCAGATTTTTGCTTAGAAATATTTTACCTTTTCATGTACATTCTTAACCATCTTCTCCACATTTTCATCGCCATCCTAACTGAGACCAGCTCAGACCCTCAGTCCAAACCATTCCCACCATTCCAAATGCAGTCTTTACCAAAAAAAATGGGCAAAGGGGGGGCCAAGGGAGGGATTCATTTGATGAAGCAGTGTGTGCTCAAGCTGTGGAGAGCAAAAAGAAATCCGATAAGTGATTTTACTGAAGATGTTCGCTAGCGCTAGCCTCAAGTGGATCGTGGATCAATGTTGCTGTCGTATTCGGTGTGTTCAGCACTATCGGGGACAAAAGAACCTCAATGAAGTGTGTGGGGTTTGGGGAAGTGTTTGGGGTGAGAGGGGGGTTTGGGTTGCTCTCGGGAAAGCACTTCAAATGAGCAGTTCCTGTCTGAAAGCTAACATCAATGCTGCGAGGCGAACCTCAGAGAGAGACCAGCTCGATGGAGCTAAGCTCCAGATTGCCGCTTCACTTCACCAGCGCACTTGAATCAAACCCAGATTTACAGAGTGTGTCAATAGTCATCCTCCTAGATGTTTCCAGTGAGGAGATCACTTGGTTTACCCTCAGGTGTTCCATAAGCTGCCTGAAGCCACATATATAAAATAAACATTGTTTGAAATAGGTAACACTCTAATCCTTTATTTGTACAAAGATTTGCACTACAGTTATTCTTCAGAATGTATGAGATTTTGCCAGTTTCTTTTAAAGAGTGTCTAATCTAGCCGATGTCGTCTGTGGGCGGAGCTCTGTTAGATCAGTTGTTGTCCATGTTGTCTATGAATTTGGGTTGTTTTAAAAGGTACTTTTACTCATTTTTCAATCAATGAATCAAAAGCATAGTTTGATGTGAAATAGTGTTTAGTAGAGAAACTCACCAACTGATTCTTTCCAATGATAGTGAATGGAACCGGGGGTTGTGATGTCTGTAACACAAATACAGCCATTTTATTTACTTTGAGTGGCCATTTTACTATATGAAACAATCAGTGAAGCTACAAATGTCTTCTGTGTGTTTATGTGTAATGTTCAGAATGATAATAATAATAATGATAAATAATTTTTTGGATTCTATTTTGACTTATTTTTCATTTACCCGTCTACCATGCATGGATTAAACAGATATCATAGTTAGGATAAAACCTTCTAAAACTATTGCAAAACAATTTCAGGTAAAAGATTTATAACCATATCATATGAGGCTTTAGAGGCAGATGTCTGGTTCCATTGACCACCACTGAGAATGAACCACTTTGAATGGCTTTGTTACATCTTAAAAAAATAAATTGCTGAAATTCTCCATCAACAGTGCGCTTTAAATCATGTACTCCAGTGGTTCTCTATCCTCGTGTGAAACATCTGGGGGTCTGTAAGGACCAATCTGAACACCACCAGGCATCAGTGTGCCTAGATAGTTGTATATGTCACTGCTGCAAACACTTAAAAGTGAGAAAATGACCCTTTGTAGTTAAGAGTGTGTGTGATTTTTGGTTTGCTGAATAGAAGAGTGAGGCTTTGAATTGATTTGATACACAAATGTACATTATGTCCGTATAAATAAAGCCTGTTACATCAGTACAGCTTCAGTTCACTTATGTTTGGCAGGAACTGTGCTGCTGTAATGTGTTTTGTTCATGTGGAAATTATGTTCTCCAGTCTGTGTTTTGGGGCCTCCGTAACTGATCCTGATCTAGAAGACAATCCTGCTTGTCCGAGTGGTGGAATGAGACTGAACCTCTGCTGCTGTCTCACAAACACCATCCTCCAAAACATCTCCACACATCTTCATCTTCGCCCCCCCCCCCCTTTCGTCCTCCTTCCTGCAGTACTATTAGAATAGCATAATAAAGCATCAGTTGACATCTCAAAAAGTGGAACTAAAACTAAAACCTAGTGCCTCTTATTACACATGCTGAAGAGAAAGTGTCATTCAGAGCAGCCGGTGTTTGTTGTTTGATGTTTCGGGCTCCGTCACTGATTTGACTTCATTGTGTTCCTGTGTTAAATCCTCTGTGACTGGAGTGTCTTGTAGTAATTTCCTCTCTTTTCTCCCGGGGTTGTATGTACACACCGTTCTAGTGCGAGAGCGCTGATCTCGGATCAGTTTTTTGTCTGTTTTATCCCAGTGAATACAGTCCGTGGGCCCGAGGGAGCTGAGCCTAGAATTATTTTTTTTTAACTCTGTGTATTTTGATACATATGGACTGTTGTTCCTTCAGTCTATGTAGTGCCATCTCTCGCTCCCTCTATCTCTCTCTCTCCTTCTTTCTTTCACCCCTCT
>JBBJLR010000040.1:8340862-8367831 GCA_037577145.1 Brachypetersius gabonensis | reverse complement strand
GTGTGTGTGTGTGTGTGTGTGTGTGTGTGTGTGTGTGTGTGTGTGTGTGTATGTGTGTGTGTGTGTGTGTGTGTGTTTGTGCATCTCATTGTCTTTCTGATACCCACATCTCTGTCTGTATAGTTGGGCTAAAACTGTAAACTGACACCAAGCAACAGCACAACTGAGGAGAACCTATTGACTCTATATGACAAGTACACACAGGGAACAGGGACACAAAGAGAAAACCTCACATATACAGCCCAGAGAGGAAAGACCCTTATCAAAGAGTTCGATATAATCCTCCAGCTCCTGCCAATCCACTTAAAATAGGGCAGGCTGCGTGAAATGAGCAACACCTGTTCAGCAACACCTCACACACACATTAATTCTGTACCGTATCAATACATACTTTTCTTATCTGTGTAATAAATGTGCAGATATCTATATTTATAATTATATATGTCCTAATGTACATGTGTATATGTAACAGCATTTTGTATCTATATATGTAATAATATACCATATTGTATTATACATATGTGATCATCTATATTACACAACAATAGCAGTACGCCCCATATGGATTATAAATAGTGTGTGTAAGAAATATAAAACACATTTTTGCAGCAGCGAAGTTCACAAAACTTGAGGACGTTGAAGTCCTTCACAAATAAAAAATAATAATGCAACAGTACAAAGTTCAGTAGTCCACTTGGAAAAATAGGTGGAATTTAAGGTTATTTCTTGGTATAATACAAATGATCTAGAGCACTCTGTATTAAGCATTTCTTCTATAACATTCCAGACCAGCTTTTACTCTGGTTGATGGCCTGTGTGGTGTGGTCAGTACTTTCCAAGTGTTTTACCATAAAATATCTTGATTTCCAGGTCTAAAGAACTCTCACAAGACATTTGAGGAAAGGTTGTGCAGCTGCTCCGTTTCGCCAGCTGCAAATACAGTTTGTCTATGGAAATCTCATAGTTCCACTATTAGTCAGTTCTAATATCCAACCAAATTTTCAGAAAATGCTGCAAGACTTATTTTAGGGAAGGTGATGAAGAGCCCCAGAGCAACGAGGGCAAAGATCCAGAAAGATTTGGAGGCAGCTGTAACAGTGGTAAGCAAGAACATGATCAGATGAGTGTTTCACCACAAAGGATTTCACTCTTGAGCACCCAGGAGAAATTCTATGTTGAAGTGTAGACATGTTCAAGCTCTACTAAAGTTCACTTTCGGAAGTCTACAACATTTCAGAACTCTCATCTGATGTGGTCAGATGGGACCAAAACAGAACTTTTTGGATGAAACATGGGGAGATATGAAAGGAGGAGGAAAAACTGCCTATATACCGAAGAATACCATCCTGACAGTGAAGTTTGGTGGTGGCAGCATTAAGTTACCCCGTTGTTTCTCATCAGGAGGTACCAGTGCACTTCACTTTATACATGGAAGGAAGAGCGATGCTGCATATGTGTTCTGCAGTTGTCTGCCAGAACCCAGAAACCTTGTCTCTAGAAGAAGAAAAAAAAGATCAAGATTCTATAATGGTCTAGTCAATCGCCTGATTTATATCCCATGAAGAATTTATAGTGCCAATGAAAAATCAAGGTTTAACAAAGAGAACCTAGCTGATTTCCAAAGAGTTTGCAAAAAAGAATCAACCAAAATATCTCCTGACGACTGCAGAAAGCTGTAACAGACACTGTATATTTAGTACAGACATGTGCTAAAACATTGGAAGCTGTAAGAGCCAGTAAAACCTGCACTACCATTGATTAAATAAATATTTTAAAGTGCATCAACTATTAGAGGCAGAGGTTGTTATGAATATTTGTACATTTTAAGTCATTGTTAGAATTTTTTCTAAACATGTCTGGGTTATGTGATCCAGGCTGTGCAAATGTTTTTTAAAAAAAGTAGTTTTTGCAATGTGTTGTGCATGCAAGCACTTATAAGTAATTATGTGCCCTATATGTATTATGTATTTATGTAAATACTAATAGTTTTCAAAGCCATGAAATCATAATTTTACTGAAATAATTTATTTTACTTTTACGGCACATGTACAAAATACAAATATTCTTTTATGATTCTCTTTACATTTTCTTCAACTCATTTTTAGATGGTTCTATATATTCTGAAAGAACTGAGGACATTGATGAATTATGTTGTATTTAAAATGCTAAAAAACACTTTGATAAAAAAAACACAAGTAATCAAGAAATTACCACATTCTCCTTGCTTTTCCTCTTTTTCTTGGTTTCTGTATGTTCCCTATTTATTTTTCCTTTGTTTTCTTGTCTATGTTGTTGTTTACATTTTACATGTGTCTTTGTATCCATGTGAGTCTGTTGTTGTTTTGGTATTAGCCCTCCCTTTAGCCCCGCCCCCTTGTCATGCTGCACACCTGTGTCTTGTTCCTGCCTCTTCCCCTGCCCAGGTGTTCTTGCTTCCCTAGTTGGTAGAAAAAACCCTGTTTCAGTCTCTTTTGGAGGAATCTTTCAAAAATCATGCATTTTTCTTGTTGGCTCTTTTCTTGTATTATTAATGTTAAAAAATATCCCTGTTTTTTTCCTTGTCTTTGTTTAATTTCATAATTTCTTCAGTTTGTTTTGACATTTAGAATTGTTCTTTGTTTTTTAAATAATTTTAATTGTAATGAGAATTCCCTAAATCTAATCTCAACTATTTTTTTATTTTCTCTTTCAATTTTTAACAATGGAAGACACATGCACACACACACACAAACACACTTTCTTATATTGCAGATGATTGTAAAATAAAATAATCTAGACATCAAATGTGAATGTACCAGCCTACATGCAAACACAGATACACACATCGGAAGACCTTTTCAAGGCTTTGTGCGGATAGTTCTGGCCACCCAAAGCAGCAGCAGCTTTCTCTGGCAGGGAAGCAGAGCATCAGCTCAGGTTGGATGGTGAACACACACACACACATTGGCCAGGCTTATCGGAGGCGACACCAGCACCCAATGAGAAAATTAAAAAAAAGGATTAAGGAGAAGCTCAGGCGTTTATATATATTTATTTCTCAATCAACATTTCCTGAAGCCTGTCACCTTATCGTTAATTCCTCTTGACACTTTTAGTTCCAAACGACACAACTGCAATTTCATGGGCTTCTGTAACCTGCACAGGAGCGAGGAAAAGATCTGCGTGTGTGTGTGTGTGTGTTTGTGTGTGTGTATTTTCTCTGGCAAGATCAGGGTGTGGGGGTGCCGCTGCTGTGTGAATAAACAAGCTCATGAAGACAGTGATTAAACATTTTCATCCACGACTCCAGTCATTTCAGAGGTTTCAGGGATGACCAGTGTAAATCTGCCAGCTGCAGAATATTAATCCCTCTTGAGCAGATTGGGCTGAATAGCAGCTTGTATTAGCTGCACTTTGGAAAATGTGATTTGAAATGGAGAGTCAAGAGTAACAAAGCAGTGCCGTGCATGCATGAGATCCAGAGACGGACACGAGTCAATTTCAAGCCTCTAAGGTATGAGTCAAGTCTTTGAGATGTGAGTCCAAATCAAGATTCACGTCTCTGAGGTCCGAGTTCAAGACAAGATTTGAGCCTCTGAGGTGCAAATCTGAGTCAAGTCTCGTGTCTCTCAAGTCTCTGGGTTATGAGTCTGAGTGGAGTCTCGATCAAGTCTCTGAGATTAGTTTCTGAGTTAAGGGAATTATAAGTGGATAATAAGCCAGAGGGGAGGCTTGAGTCAAACCTTTAGGTCAGTGGTTCCCAACCTGGGGTCCTGGGGTCCGGGGTCCGCTAGAGATCGCAGGGGGTGCGCACAATTTTGTCTGCCCTGAGGTTACCAAAATTATATTTGTAGACATTAAATTCATAAAATCCATGAATGTGTGTATTCGTAAGTATAAGAACAAAAACCTACAACTGCTGTTTAATTTTGTGAAATAAATAACACTTTATTCTGTTTGTGTGTCTATGCAGGTAGGAGTTTGGGGTTGGGGGGGCCTGGCTTGTCTTGGACACAGGCAAGGGGGGGCTTCAGAGAAAAAAGGTTGGGAACCACTGCTCTAGGTGACAGTTCAAGTCCATTTTTGAGTCTCTGTGGTTCGAGTCTGAGCGCAGTCAAGTTGTGTGTCTCAGGTTTCTAGATATGTTACATCATTACAATTATAGCTGAAAGCTAAATACTGTAAAAGACAAAACAATATAGATTTTATTCACAGGGAAATGACAAATGCATGTGAAATACATTCAATGCATCACTTTTGTCAGTGTCTTTGTCTGATGGCAGAAATAAGACATCCTACAGAAAATGCCCTGCTCTGCCAGCCAGGTCACCATCCAGATTTGGCAATGAGTCCTGGCAGCATAACAGCTGTGTTTAACATGGAACAAGTTTTTAAAACAACACAGCTTTTAAACAGCATCCTGTAGACTGAGGAGAGTGATGTAACTATGAGAGCGACAGAATGAGAGAGATAAAAAACAGAAAGCAGGAGAGAGAGAGAGAGAGAGAGAGAGAGAGAGAGAGAGAGAGAGAGAGAGAGAGAGAAAGAGAGGGATTGTGGGATAAATAAAGACAGAGCTATAGAAGGAGAGAGTTGGGAGTGAGACAAGACAGAAAGTGAAAGACAGAGCTAAATGGAGATAAAGAGATAAAGACAGAGATAAAAAAAAGAGAGATAGCCTGGGGAGAGAGAGATAAGAGAATGACAGCGAGGGGAGAAAGAGAATGACAGACCTAAAGAGAGAGAGATAAAGAAAGAGGTAAGGGCAGAAAGGTGAGAGAGAGAGAGGTGGATGAGGGGACAGTACACTCACATAGCCCAGAGAAAGCTCCAACACAGGAAGCGATTTATCATAACATGTTGGGGAGATATTGGCTCCATACTGAACCAATTAAGGCCCGGGTCTGTATCATCATACTTCATAACCTGGGCCGAGTGCGCTGCAGCGCAGTAATTGAATTTTGATTAAACACACATGGCGTGTGACCCTGCGCCGCTACAGCCTGAGCCCGGACCCCAGTCTAGCCGAATTTCTCCTCTACAAGAAGTTGCCAAAAAACAGGATGTGCTTAAACGGAGCAGGAGAGAAAGAGAGAGAAAGAGAGAGAGACAGAGAGAGAGAGAGAGAGAGAGAGAGAGAGAGAGAGAGAGAGAGAGAGAGAGAGGGCAACGAGAGAGACAGAATAAAATGGGTGCAAAATCAGACACAGCTGGTGAACAAAGATTTCTCTGTGCTCCAGCAGCCGCTCGGGCGTGTCCTGCTCAGGCCCTTCCGCCCAGCATGCAGGCTAAATTACTGTAGCATCAGCGGAGAAACAACCAGTCGTGCAGGTGGGCCAGTCATCTATGGGCCATAAGTGTAATATACAGCAACTATGATGAAACAGACACTTACAACAAGGTTGTCTTTTTTCATGCATGTTTAATTGATCTTCTCCTGTCTTTTTGTCTGTAGCACCCATAGCGATTGGGCCACCTAACAATTTATATGCAATTGTTACATTACTCCTGGGTAGCTACAATATCTAACTCCACCCATTAACCATATTATAGCACCAACCTGGTTGAAACATGTGCAACAATAAAGCAGATCATATTGTCCTTTGCTATTCATGTACAATAATTGGGCCACACAATTTACATAGTGGCCTATAAAATCATTGCTTGCCATTGTGTGGCACGCACACATACACACACACACACACACACACACACACACACACACAGGATCGTAGCACTCAGCACTATAGAGCTGAAGAGGTAGACTGATTCCATTTCTGCTGAGTCATGCTGTAGACTGCACCAGAGACGAGCACAGCATGTGAGAAACCGCACTCACACACACACACACACACACACACACACACACACGCACACACACACACACACACGTAAACATGCATATATATATATAGATTTCAGTGATACATATTAAGCAGAACGTGAACAGTCAGATCTTAAAGTTGATGTGTTAGAAGTTTCTTTCTGCAGGATAATGTGCCCTAAAACACTGTTCAGGAATGGTTTAAGGAACATGACACTTGTTCTCTTGACCTCTAAATCACAACTCCACCGAGGATCTGTGGGATGTGCTGGACAAACTAGTCCAATTCATGGGGGCTCCTCTTCACAACTTACACAACGTATCTTAATGGTGATTGGTGCTGTCAGTGCTGTCAAGAAAAGAAAAAATCTGTGTTAATTTGCAGTTATGGTTAACCTGTGTTAACATAACAGATACTTTTGGGCCATTTTGAAGTCTTTACATGTTCTCATATGAAAGGCAGTTTTGCCAGATATATCTGTATAGAGGGAACCCTTGCCTTAGAAATATTGTACCTGCAGTATCACACACACACACACACACACACACACACACACACACACACACACACACACACACACACACACACTCACAAGCTGCATAGACCACAGCATGGCAGATACGCTTACACAGCCATCTCTCAGACTGAAGGTCACACACTCTTAGTAAACAGTGAGATTGATACCCTGCTGTGTGAAGGAGTGTGACCTGTATCACTCCACACTACAGATGAATCTGACACAAAAGAGACAGACTATTTTGGCACCCTTGCTCTTGTTAAACAAGTACAGATGTCTCAGTGATTGCTTATAAAAAGCAATTCGATGCCCCAACAAAAAATATTGGTTATTTCTTTCATGTTTATAGATACCAGTGTGTCATACGATGGGAGAAACAACATAAGCAGGTCTGTTAGAGATCACTGCACATCTCCACAGGGTTTAATGATTTAAGCATGCAATTTGTACTGCTCTAATTGGGCGGTATGAACTTCTGTATGAACAGAAGCATTTGAGCTTAAAGGTGTCTCGGCTGGTCATCCACAGTCATCTTACGCAGAGACTTTATGGTGTTTATGGTCTTTACTCCAGCTTGGTTCCAGCTCAACCAGGAGTGCTTGTCAGTTCTAGCAGTGTGGGAGCCTCACAATCTGAGTTCCAGCAGGAGAACCTCTTTAGAATCAAATGCTCTGGTTGTGAAGTGGAGCTGGGTGTATATAAGAATGCACTAATCCATTATAATGCACTGATCTGACCTGCGTGAATCGGACTGCAGGTTAGTATGATTATGATCCACATCAGTTTAATTGACTTCAAATGTCTTTGACTATTTTTTTAAATTGTTAAATGTGCAAATCGCAGTGTTATTTTTATAAATCATTCTGAAAATTACCCAAGAGTTAGACTGATTCTTCTATGATTCGCTCTATTGTTCATTGTGTCTGTTTCACTGTGTCTGTTTCATTGTGTCTGTTTCACTGTCTGTTTCATTGTGTCTGTTTCTCTGTGCCTGTTTCTCTGTTTCACTGTGTCAGTTTCTCTGTCTCTGTTTCACTGTGTCAGTTTCTCTGTCTCTGTTTCACTGTGTCAGTTTCTCTGTCTCTGTTTCACTGTGTCAGTTTCACTGTGTCAGTTTCTCTGTGTCTGTTTCTCTGTGTCTGTTTCACTGTGTCAGTTTCTCTGTGTCAGTTTCACTGTGTCAGTTTCTCTGTGTCTGTTTCACTGTGTCAGTTTCTCTGTGTCTGTTTCACTGTGCCTGTATTTCTCATTGTCAGTTTCTCAGGGCCTGTGTTTCCCTTCATGTTTCTCTGTGTCTGTGTGTGTCTGTGTTTGTTAATGTGTATGTAGCTCTCTCTCAGAGAATAAGTGAAAGATTGTTTGGATCTGTTCGTTTTAGACATGGCTAAAAGCGTTGGACTACATCTGTCACTACAACCTGACAAAACGGCATAAACGGACTCACACATACTGTACCTCCGCCCCCCCCACACACACACACACACTGCAGAACAACTATTGTCTTATAATTTTTCATCCTCCCTCTCTGCTTCTGGCCTGTGCTGATGGAGGCTGGGAGCAATCGATGCCTTCTGCAATGCAGGATTATCTCTTTACAGGCTGGCAGAGCAAGTTTAGGGCTGAGCGGAAGGGTCGACCCACAGAGAAAGAGAGAAACCTTTTTTTACTTTTTAAAGTTCTGCTTTACATTCTTTTTACTTTAAAAATTTGCATTTTTAAAAGAACATTTAAAAAGCATTTTGCATCAATTGAACAATGACACACTTGTGTAAATAAACCCTAAATCAATATAACTTTATTTTCTTAAATTAACATGGGACAGGAAAAGGGGGGAGAGAGATAGAGAGAGAGAGAGAGAGAGAGAGAGAGAGAGAGAGAGAGAGAGAGAGAGAGAGAGAGAGCAGGAGAGGGTGAGAGAGAGACAGAAAAGAGATGGGGAGTGAGAAAGAGGTCGAGAGAGAGAGGGAAGGATGAGAGAAAAGTGGGAGAGAAAAGAAAGAAGGAGCAAGAAGAAAGTGAAAAGAGAGAGATGAGAGATAGTAAAGAGAGAGAAGAGGAAGAGAAAGAAAGAAAGAAAGAGTGAAAGAGAGAGAACGAGAGAGAAGGGAAAGTGAAAAAGAGAGAGACATAGAGACAAAGAGAAGAGAAAGTGAGCGAGGGAAAGAGAAAAGGGAGAGAGAGAGAGAGAGAGAGAAGGGAGACAGAAAGTGTGTGTGTGAGAGAGAGAGACAGAGAGAGAGATAGTGAAATGGAGAGAGAGAGAGAGAAGAGGGCGAGCGAGAGAGGGGGCACCCATAAAGCACTGAGTCTGGATGAGAAATGGCTCTCAGTGTGCTGCGGCTCTCTCTCCTGGGGGAGAGCACTATAAATCTCCTGCCTCTTATCCTGCTGTTGTATTGATAAACCCTCCTCTGGTGGAGGAAGAGCAAAGACTGGCCGGAGAGAATAGAGGCCAAGTACTAACAGCCAAGTTGGGGTGAGGGAAATAACCTGACCACTGCTTAGATGATTATATATTTAGGCTTTAAGTATAAAAAGTTTTAAGCATAAAAAAACTTTAGTAGATGAAGATGGTCTTTAACTGTTCAGCACACACATAATCTGCAGACCCCCTTTTTTTGTAAGGGCCAGTATCAGGAAAAAAAACATTTTCCAATGCTTTTGTTCTTGTAGGAAAAATAGCTGTTGTTGGAGTAAAAAAATCTCATTGTTGGAGTATCACCATGTTCCCTTCACACATCTGTGCATACAGTAATTCCTTTTTGAATTCATCATGCTTGTGATATCACAAAATGGACACATTTACACATAGGTTCCTATTTGGTGTTTGCCAGTGTATGCAGTTTACTTACAATAAGGTGAGAAGAGTTGTTACTCCATATTTCAGCTTGAGGCACAATAGAGGGTGGCTACAGTGGTAATTCACTGTCAAAGACCTCCTAAGGCATTATCCTATAGTCAGTGCCACACAAAATTGATAAAAAAAAATTGTTAGGAATTTTGTATCAAATTTGAAACATTTTGCTTTTTTTTGCTTTTTGTTAATCACAGGCCTGTGCTACACTTATACAAGCAACACACATACTATTACAAAGGTTCCAAGAAAATATATGTATGAGCAAGACTGAAAGAGCATGCCACTATTTTCAATTATTTAATTATTTATCTATAGTATTTAATACCACCTCTCTTACTGATTACAGCATTTTGTGTATATTGCATTGTGTATCCAAGTACTATTCTTGAGAGTTTGACATTTATTTAATTTTATGTTGTCGTTTTCTGATTCTGAAAGACAGGGAATGAAAATCAAATCCATGTTTTAAATAAAAAATAAAAAACAGAACTGGTGCGAGCTGGCCTTTAGACACAGAGCTCCTATATGACTGTTACTATATAATGATGAACTTTAAAGGTCCACCCGCAACATCCTCATTGATTTCAAAGGAAACTCTGCAGAATCAAAAATCTGCCTCATCATGCAGTTTCTGCCTTTATGCACTGCATTTAGTCTATGGTTTCAGTGGCTGGTCCACATCCCAAAGAACCACAACTTTCTCCCAGGGTGAGGACAAACAGCTGTTCTCTGACTCCAGGACAGTTTTACATGTACATGTTAAAAATATCTGGTTTCATACAGAACTGCTGGCAGAGGAGATTCTGAGGGAAGATGTTCAAGTTTACAAGGTAAAGTTTAAACCACACACAGTGCAGTTGCAGCATAAGGTATGAAGACAGTTTAATAAATGGTCACTTGAAGATAAACGCTGATGGATTTTGGTGTAAAATGAAACCCATCAGCCGTTAAGTGGGGCCGAGGAGGTGAGACAAAATACGAGAAAACATAAAAAGTGGGACCCGATTTTTAGACTAATCCAAGGTACTGAATTTTCAATGTCAAGGTGTGGTCAAGACTCATATAGATGGAAGACCTGCCGCACGGGACTTGAGTGAGTGTCCCATGCCAGCGCTGGTAACTTATCATCGACTCTAGGGGAACGGACTAAATCTATTTCCACATGCCCAAGCTGAGCTGTGCATGTTGTGGCAAGGACACTGCAGTTTGTAAAAGATGCTCGCTCTACTCACACACACACACACGCGCACGTGCACACGCAGTGGGTGCAGTCTGACAGGCCTATGCAGCAATCACTTGAGTGTGATGAAGTGGCTGACTGTATTGGAGGTTGTATTAACGACAGGCAGAGCGAGCCGGTGGACACAGACCAGCAGACGCACTCTAGTGAAATTGAAGGAGCACTTGACATTGTACTGACACAGATTGTCTGAAGATCACAGGGGTGGGGGGGGGAAGGTGGGCACATTTTTATACAGGAGGCTTCGTTAAGATAAACATTTCTCTGCTACCTGAGGGCTGCAGTGCCAAGATGCAAAGTGTTTTATATGAAATTAGGTCTTAGTTGGTTATATAAATCTGATTGGTTAAACCCTGTTTAAAGCAGCCATATTCAACACAGACGTGAGTTTAGATGAAAAAAATGTTTAAAAAGTGGAAAGTAATTTCCTAATTTCCAAATTTAAAACAGAAAAGGGAAGGTTTTGTCTTAAGAATATTATAAAGCGTTTCTAAAAGTGGAAAATTCTGCAACTGGTATTTCTTATGTCTTTATAACATTTGTAACCAGACAGTAGTATTAATATTCATAATAATAATAATATCCATATTGTAACACACCATCACTAAACCGGTTACTCTGAGACACAATCAGGGTGAAGAGAGCATTGTTGATGAAAGTAAAATTTTATTTACATTGTTTAAATAACAAAGGCAACACGATAAACACAAAAAAGAGGACTTTTTAAAAAAATAAGCCTCAGTGTGAGGTGTAACTAATTGAGTGATGTGTCTCTGGAGTCTGAGTGCTGCACTGAAGCAGTAAAACAGAAACTCAATTCAATTAGGTTACTTAAATAACAAACACACCAGAGAGTCAGATATATTGCACAGGAACCGTGGGATTAAGTGTTTGGTAGTTTTGGGAATGACTATATAGAAGAGACGATGAATAGAAGGATGGAGGTTTAAGAAGGACAGAAAGATGCAGAGATGGGGCTCTGTAGAGTTTCTGTGCACAAACTCAACATACTTTCCATAGTTATAGCTCCGGCTCATTTTTGCACTTTCACTCACACAGCATGATAGATGTCTGGCGTGTTATTTTATCTTCCCGTTTGGAAGGAGGAAAAAAAAGTAGATTTACAGGACACAGTTCTGGATGTCAGCTCCTCTGCCCCATGTGCTCTGTCCACCTAAAGGCAGAGAAAGAGGAGAGTTAGTTATGTTTGGAAGCAGGTCCAGAATAATACACACTGAAAAGATAAATGCGTTTTTTCCACAAGTTTGGAAAAGACACACATGGCCGGGTATGACTCCCATGCTAAAAATGTAGTGGTGATTTTTTCCCCTTTGTGAGAAAGAACATCTTCACACGGAACTACTGACTCACTTTCATCTTTGAGGCGAACCCTGAGAAACTCAGGCAGGACAGAATTACATTAGAAAGCCAAAGGAGTCTTTCTTTAGAAACTCGTGAATGTGTAGGAATTTCTTTGTTCTTAGCATTTTGACCGACAGACAGACAAACTAAAGAGAAGCAGAGAGAAAATATTGAGGGGGTGGAGAGAAAACAGTGAAAATAGAGTGACAGACAGAATGAGAAATTACAGTGAGAGGAGACACATTGAGAGAGAAAGGGGGGGGGGGGGGAGAAGAGCAGGCGGAGCAGAAAGGGAGAGCTGTTTTTTTGGATGTAGATAAGATCAGACTGTGTTTGCGGGGTGTTGCAGACAGACAGATGCCGCTCAGGAGACGACTGTAATAAGTGCGGTGTCACGGCCCCTCCCTGCTGTCCCCCAACCTTTGCTTTGCAGGGTCTGACATTTAATCGCTATATCCCCTGAGTGGAGGGGCTCCTCCTGGGGGCCGGAGAGCAAGGGGATGTCCTGCAGCAGCACAGCTGAAGGTGTCCTTGCTCCGTCAGTTTGCTTTTGTACCCCAGGAGGTAATCAAACCTTCATTCAGAGGCCACCATCCTAAATTACTTTGTACACTAGCAGCCAAAAAAATGGAAAACACCACCCTAAACCAGCACATCATGAAATGTATCCACAATTTAATTGGACTATAGGGTATGATTCACTTTTTTTAAAAATACAGTTAATGTAAACAATAAATCAGTACAACAGGGGTTTTTTTTTTTACTTCAAGAAACAAACAAATGCATACTTTAAATCAGAGAAGAGTAACTGAGGGCCAAATACATGAAGTAACCCCTACAATTAACTGAGGAGTTGAATTAGGACTGTTTGAGAAGGGAAAAAAAAATCACAAAAGAGTCCAGGAATTTTATAGATTACTGATTATTATCTATTAAAATAATTTGTGACAATACAGATTCGATACAGATTAATTAGTGCTCATCAAAGCATATATACTTTGACCAGTGGAAAGGGAAAAATAACATTAAACAAATAATCAAGAGAAAATTCCCAGCTGGTTGTAGTCACAGTTTTACAATGACGAACAGTTAACAAGAAACAATACGGTTTGATTAAATGTGTGCTGCAATAAAGTCTGTGCACAAAATCAAAAATTCAATCCAAAAAGAAATGTTGGCATCTTAATACATCACAAATAAAGAGTCCCTGAATGCATCCACATGTTAATGTTGTATCCCATGTTGACAACAGGCATGCATGCTGGGGGTAAAACAAGGGGGGATAAAATTAAATCCTGAGGTCACCATTTAATCTAATTTCACACAATGCATATTGGTTTGACTCAAACATACATAAGCTTTTCAATGCCTGCTGTGTTGCCCTCCAACAAAATAAACCCCAAAAATAACAAATATTCATAATTGGTTAAGAAATCACCGTCGTGGGTCCATGCCCCGCCCTCTTCACCCAGATTCCACAGAAAGACGACAAATAAGAGATCACTGAAATAACAGAGTTCTGCATTTTGATGTGCTGTTTTTGTGCTTATCCTAATCACTACACTTTGTTTTCTGTGGACTACTACTTCAGCTCCTACAGAGTTTTATTGCAGCTCTAATTAGATTGACCTGAAGCCTTTATCAACTCAGTCAGTATTACATTAGCAGCCTGAAAATAATTTAAATCTGCTTGATATAAATGACTGCTAGTGACTATAAATGATGAGTGGGAGGATTTTCCTACAGCCTGCAAACCACCTAAATAAAGGATTCTTTGGCTAAAAGAAATGTAACCAGTTTTTTTGGTCAATGGAATAGTGAAGTATTTACATAAAAAAACAAAACAACATACAGTGCATGCAACCATATCTTTGTCCTATAGTGTGCAGAAGTCTGCCACTTTCCCATAAGCTTTCGAGCATCTGGCTCAGTCATCCTGTTTTATGTAATAGATTTTATCACTTAAGCCCTATACAAATAGTGGGTAATTGCTTCACAGCTGTAGGGGCTCCTCACCTCCTCCTCAGCTTTGTGTCCGTCTGAAAGTTTCATTTGTTATGGAGAGCCGCACGAGTCTCGCTCCGTAGTAATCCACAATGTAATCTGACCCGTCTGACGGACCTACGATCTGAAGACAAACAAGAAGCAGCATTTAGACAAGCAGACAGAGTTCATTACTTGCCTATGATTTACACTACAATTCAAAAGGCTGGTATATAGAACATTATGGTTTTTAGATCATTTTTATCCTTGCCTTTATTTATTGTCTTATTTTTTCTCCTATTACCTTTTATTTGATCATGTCTTAAGTCTTCTACATAATTTTCACCATTTATCACCATCTTATTGTTGACCCATGTAATACTCAGCTACACTAAACCAGATTTAAAATAAAGAATGATATATTACAATAACAAATGCTCTTAAATACTTTTGGACAACAGCAAGACTTAATGATAAAGCTGGTGGCCCAGATGTTAGGGAGTGGCCTGTGTGATTGGAACACCGTGGGTTATTTGCCCCTTTGTAAGAGTCCGAAATGTTCTTGTTCATCACTTCATGCCACTTGGGATATTATGCTTATATTACCTTATTATAACTTCTACTTATACTGCTTTACTTTGATCATTAATGGAGTATTCATCGTCATGAACACATCTAAATCGTCTTCATTTTTCATCCAGCTTGCTAACTTACAACTAATAATCACAAAACTTGCATATTTATCCACAAGCTGAAACTATTCACCCCTAAGTAAGTTCACAAACAAACAGAAATAAAACTGACGTTGATAATAGATGACAGCTGGCTGCAGCAAGGATTTCAAAGGAATGAGAGCGTACACTTACATAATCAAAGCTTTTATATACTATAAATTAAATGATTTATCCACCGTTTCAATTTGGTTCAGGAAATTATTCAGAGATTGACAGAGAATCCGCTAAAAATAAAAATGCAAAAAAGGTCCTGTGAAGTCAGTGCAGTGGTTACACGGACTCCAGAAGTTCTTGTGTTTGTTTAGAGGGTTTTTGAGTCGCGAGGTCAGTGAGATGAGCTCATGGCCAGTCCTGGGCCGTGTCCAGCTCTGAGACGGGCTGCTGTCAGTGCCGCGTGGGACTGGTGTGTACAGACAGTGTAATGGCTTCCTGCTGGCCTGTGCGCTCAGCACCTGGCCCGGCCGCCTCTGTTCTGTTTCAGGACATGGCTGATAATGAGAACACACGGCTGGGGCAGGCCCAGACATACAGAGCACTGATTCCGGACCCTACCACGAACAGATTAGAACTCATCTGGCCAGAAACCAACACATGTTTTGGATGTGTTCATCCGGGCTGTTCATTTAAATGAAACCAGTACAAATGACGGGTATTCAAGACAATGCAAGATAAAAAAAAGGTCAAAACTATTCACCTTAAAATTTAAGGGAAGAAGGGTAAGGACACGCAGCCATTACTGATTAACGGGGACTTTGTAGAGAGGGTTTCAGACTTCCGTTTCCTGGGAGTTCATATTACAGAGGACCTAACCTGGGGTGTGAACACAGCTGATTGGGTGAAAAAGGCCCAGCAGAGACTTTATTTTCTGAGAGTGCTCAGGAAAAACAACATCCCCCAAAAACTGCTAAGGTCCTTCGACCACTGCTCAATAGAAAGCCTGCTGACCGACTGTCTCTGTGTGTGGTTTTGCAGCTGCACAGTGGCACAGAGGAAAGCGATCCAGAAGGTTATAAAGGTTGCCCAGGAAATCATTGGTTGCCCTCTCCCCTCTTTGGAACAACTTCACAAAACTCGTTGTCTCAGAAAAGCTCACAACATTTTGTATGACTCCTCACACCCAAGTCATAATCTTTTTGAACTGCTGCCATCAGGCAAACGATACAGGATCATAAAATCAAGGACTAATACACTAAAAAACAGTTTTTACCCTACAGTCATTAAAGCATTAAACACTACTAAATAATAGTGATGTATGGATGGAACTGGTGTAAATTATGGCTGAAGAACTGACTGCTCTGTTTTATGTTTTATTTTATATTTAGATTAGCCTTATTTTTTTATTATGTATTTTTTTGGTGTATTAATTTATTTCTCTTTTATATCTTTTTTAACACCGTAAAGACGGCACTTAATTTCATTGTACTTGTACAATGACAATAAATGTATTCTATTCTATTCTATTCTATTAAAAGAAGAGTTTACTGGCTGTAAAACCTCCTTACAGAAAGTTGTTACATGTCATGGTTATGAATGCACTGCTTGATGTTTTGAAAGGGTTGAATTTCATCAATTCATGAGTTTTGATTTATAAATTAATCAATTCATGGAAGGACAAAGCTTGATGGGACTATTTTCCCATCATTAGCATGAAATATAACCAACCAAAAGGACTTACCAACTGACCTATACTCATTTTTTAATAAAATAGTTGTATGTAAACAATGTTTGTTTCAAAATATCCCATCGAGTCCATACACTAAGACCAAGTAAAAATGTCCTGAGAACCAGCCCTAGTTTGAATTTATTAGTACTTGCAATAAGACTTAACTCTAACATTAACCTCAGTAACCAATAAGAAACTGCTTTGCTCTTTCAGTTAAAAAAACAAATACAGAGCTTTCAAAAAAGATTATTGTTCTGATATTGTTTTTCTCTGTTATCAACAAAGTGAAGATACTTTTGTCCTGCTAAGGAACCTAAACACACAAACACGTGTGCAAACACTCCCCATCCCACCAGAACGCAAATCGAAAAGTTACATTTTGTCATTTATCTACACGTGTTAGCTGGAAAGCCCTGGATGATGCCCGAGTCATTAGGCAGAATCGATGAATATAAATAATAACAGCATGTTGTAGGTGTTTATTCATTACTTTTGAGAGGCAGGCATGCTCTTAGCGGAGGTAGTTGGATGTAAAATATGGTGCTATAAGGCAGAGCGCTGTGCGTAAATGGGCTCTCAGGGGAAGCGATAGTCTTTATCAAAAGTGTCACGCTTTAAAAACAGAGTGCCCGGACAGTGTACAGCTAATTGAGAGTGTAAGTGTGCGGCGGCCCGCCGTGCCAGCCGCACTTCTTAAAAGCATTGCTCTCTCAGGGCCTTCAATAAGACATTAAGAGAACAATAAACGCTCGGAGAGTCACAGTTAATCAAAGTGTTGGGGCCATTTAAAAAAATAATAAATAAAAAAAATAAGTCTCTTGCTTTATCCCTCACTTGCCAGCAGCAGACTGTGGGCACCTTAGAGAAGCCAAAGCAAAGGAAAGGGAGAAGAGATAAATGTGTTGTTTCATTTGAAAGGCTGAAAGGGATTCTATACCTTACAGGGAGTTTCTCCAAATGAGTCCAGTATCTAGATTAAAGTAACACAAGAGTTTTCCAGATGCTGATCATATGGCTAGCTGTAGACTACAGAGGGTTTCTGCAGAGATTCCTTACTGACAGAGTAATTTAGTTCACAAACAGGTAATAAATGTTATAAATCTTTGCTACAATGCCACGAGTCTTCATGACTGGAGTATATATCAAGACGAACTAGCACACAATGTCAGAAGTACATTTGTACGAAAAATATATTAAGACATAAAACGTTTTTATTAACAATATATAAATATAAATATCAATAATGTGTATATATAAAAACTACACACATTACAAGGATTTCTTGTTTTCAATAAAGCACTGATGAAGATCAGTTATCAATCAGTTATCAAAATGATTTGTATTTATTTCCAATTATTATACAGTGTATTTAGTCTAATTTGCAATCATTTTTCATTATTATATAATGATTCTATATTTTGTTCTAAAGGGAAAGAAGCAGGTGATCAGTCATCAGTATCAGTACTTACAATTTTTTGTATTATTGTGTATATTAATGTTTCTGTGCAAACAATCTCACTGAAACACTGTAAAAAAGGAGTAAATCAACAATTACACAGCAAAAATCTACAATAAGCAGATTTCATTGAAATATTGATTCAACATGTTTGTTTGAGAAATAAATAAGCTTCTGGTTTAAAAGTGTGAAAGGTTAAAATGCAGGAAAATTAAAACAAGCAAGCAAACCCATCCTGCTTATTTATTTATCATATTCTGAAAAGCTAGGTGTCCAGCCCATTGACAGGTAATGTTTATGCAGCACATGTTTACAACAAATCATCCACAGACCTTCTCAAAGTGAAATGATTACTTCAACCCAGGCGCCTAGGACAGTCCATAAACAGCTCAAACCTCTAAAATGTGTATATTTTCAGTAATAGTCAAGGTGTCGTGTTTTGAAACATTACTGAACTCTTTGCAGTATTTCACGCTTCTAATTCCCAGAATTAACAGTCAGTGTGTACCGAAGCCTGTGATAAATGTGTCACTGAGGTGGCGAGTGTGGAGAGTACATGGTTCTGCCATGTATAGCTTCATTCAGGCCCAGAGAATCTAATGAGGATGGAGAGGTTAGACCTAATGAAATGACAAATGGAACAGCTTTTTATCCTCCCTGTCAGGCTCAGGGGCTCTTAGTGCGGGCCAGGAGGGGGTCTTGTGAGAGCAGGGGGGGACGGGGAGGAGAAAACAAACCACACATTCATTAAACGCTTTCACAGAGCTGGAAGCACCAGAGGAGACAGCACAGAGACACAGGTGCTATTGAACACACATATAAACATGTGCTTAAATAACATCTATATCTGACAGCCAGTCAAATATATTTTGTCCCATTTCAACAATTACCAAACTAGTATCTACTGCTCTGAATAAAAAAAAGGATACATGGATGACATGAAACACACCCGTATTAATAACATTAAATGATAATATAATAATATAACCCCCATATATAGCAAACTCAAGAATTTTTTGCATCCTTACTAAAGTTGGCTGTGAAATGGCCATGAACATTTTTATATTTATATTTAATTCACACAAGTAACATGAGAACAAATCTAACATATTAATGTCTTTTATTGACTCAAATCAGTTTATTTTGACCTCTACTTTTTTCCATTTGGATTGATCTATGCAGACTGAGTATACAGACAGTGTGATCAATCTACATGGAGTTTTGTGCTAAATCACCACATCATTTTCAATATTATGTAATGATTCTTTATTGTGTTCTAAAAAGGAAGGAAGCAGATGATCCGTCATCATTATAATGGTGCTCACTTAGGGTTGTATGACATATTACTATAATATCACCCTTACTAATATACACATAATAGAAACCTTGGTGTAACAAAACTGGCCTTCATTATGTTCGAACAAAATGATTAATGCTGGTTGGATGGGCGCATAGTAAAATATATGATTGTTTAGAGGGTTCTATTGCATGTTGTGTTCTTCTGCAATATTAGTATTAGTCTAATATGATAATGACTGTGCAGCCCTAGCTTCATTATGTAGTATGAACAACTTCACAAACACACAAAGAGATCCTGCATCAAACGTACGTACCTGCATGGATATTAACATGAAGTCCACCAGACTTCCGATTCCACAGAACCCCACTGTGCAGAACTTAAGCAGTCCTAGAAAGACACACAGCACTTATCACTTACCTCCACACACACCACAGCACTGTTTAACTGCAACCTGCCAACATGACCAACTGCCAAACTCCTCTATTCTCTGTGGGGCCATATGAGGTCCACATAAACTATTAGGAGGGTCAGTGTGCTCCATACAGAATGGAGCTCAGAGGTAATACTGGTCTATGGCTGGGGTTTGTTTGATTGCTTGTATTGTGGTCGGCTGCTGCTGAGGCTTTGAAGACAGTCAGCTGCAGGTTTTTCAGGTCATAGAAATTACACAGCCCTTTGCAGGTGAAATAAGGGGAATGAGAATGAAAAGCTGGCACTCAACACAATACCTTTTGAACAGCTTGTCGCCTGCCGGACCATTGTCTGCAAAATGCCTTCAAAACGAGAACATGAGCCAAAACGGTGTGACGTTCAGAAAATGGGTCATTATTTTTCGATAATGATGTGTTAACTTGTTTCCGTGAATGAAAAAAGTCAACATTTTTCATTTCCAACCTTATTCATTTGGCTACACACGGGGGTCCAAAAGAATTGAAATTAATTAATCCTCCTCCATCTAGTAATTTAAACATAATTACTGTTAATCGTCAGTAATAGCACTGATAATTGGTCATTGAAGGGCTTAAGCATGTTGATTCCAGCACTGATATCAAAAGAGCTGCCTGCAGAGAGCCCGTTCAGCTCGGCCAGGCTGGGTCTTTAGAGCTGAATGGTGCAGTAGCTTGGAGGTCAGGCTGGACCAGGTGCAAATCTCAGGGAGAAAGCCTGCAGAACTGGCTCAGGCTCCGTGTAGGCTCGCCTTTCACCTGCTCCACTCACAAAAAAAGCCCAGGAAGAGGGGAAGCCTTCAGTCTCTGGGGTCTTTTGTACTTCTGCAGGTGCTCAATTGGTAAGAACGCCTTCAAAACATGAAGAGAAGAAGAAAAGGAGCACCTCATGCCACATCCTGCTTGACCCTGGATTTCATATATAAAGCCTGAGCTCCTCCAGGTGAGATAATGTTAGAAGTGTTTGTTTTCTGAAAGCAAATGCCAGTCCCCCTTGGCTCTATTCACTGGGTCGGATGTGGCTCCAGAGAACAAACTCACAAGAAAATAAGTGGACACTCACTGATACATTTTGTTAAGAATCACAAAGGGAGCAAAGCCGAAAACAGTATGATGGTTTCTGACTGAGCTGTGTGAAAAACAGGTTATCAATCAAAGTCTGCAAAACAGTCGAACTAATTATAAAAGTAGTTACATTTCCTGTTATATTTATAAGTAAATGTAATTGAATTTAAATAATAACTGTATGCATATTTATCAGAAAAGTAATCTATTTTTTATTTAATGTTTAGGATGTTTTCCATAAAGCAATAGGATACAAAGAATATGAGAATACAAGTCCATAAAAATATGCAGACAGTACACTAATATCCCGGCAGAAGAAGAGGAAAACATGCATTGGTCCTCTTGTTTGGTGTGGACTATCATAAAAATCTTCCCACCAGCAAAACAGAGCACCAGGATTCACTTACAAGCAGACCAATACCTTTGATGTGTGCTGGTTCACAGTTGGTGTGAGTGGCAGTGAGTATGGCTGCAGAGTTTGATGGATCATTTCCATACAAGGCAAGTGTAAAAACACCCTTAGATCCTTTTCATGTGTAACTTTATTCTATTATGCTTAGTGGCCAGCATGTGTGATGGCGACAGTGTCTCGGCTGACAGGTGCTGGATGTACTAAAGCTTGACAGCAGTTAAACCTTTAGAGCATCCAGATTCCAAGTTCTATAGAGAGACTTTATTGATCTGTCAACATTTACAGAAAGACAGTTTATCTTTTTCTTGGGTGACCACTTCACTGACTCTTTTACTTGAGAACAGCACCATTACCAACACTTGTACTTGGTTTTGGGTTACTTGAAGCAAAGCTAAAGGCCACTACACACAGCAAGAAACTGTTTATTTATTAAGGAGATATGGGAAAGGGGTGTCTATAAAGTGGAGGTAAAGCAGAATAACTCCAGTTGTAAAACGTGGCTATTCCTATTTATTTATACTTGGAGGGTTACAAAACACTTTAATGCTACAAAATGTGCCATAAATTCATTCCGATTAGTGACTTCAATCTCTTGATTACCAGAATTTGAGAATCTACATAAGACCTCTCCTCTGTACATAAAGCATAAATAGCAGCCTTCATTAGAAACATATTACTTATAAGAAGCTGAGATATACTGTATGTGTAACTTAAAAAGGAATGACCTGACCATAAGCAAAATGCAATTTTTGTATGCTTGCATCTGCTTGTGGATAAAACCATAAAAGAGCAAAGAAGGATGATCTTGCACAGGAGAAACATGTAACTTATTCCGTGTCCTGAATAAATCAGAAGCTAGCAGTTTCAGGGCTCTGTGGGTCATACACTTACCTAAAGCTGGATAGCCCAGATAGAAGCGATCTGCACCCAACCACCCCAGGAAGAGAGATAACGCAACAGCTACTTTGTATGAATACCCAGTCCTAGTTGAACACAAAACAACAAACTCTCCTCATACGCTGGTCAGAAAAAACATGCCTTACATTTATTACCTGGCTATACAAAGTGAAGAAACTTACACATTCCGACATGGGATACTTTTATTAAATCCAACCTCTTCCCCGCTGAATTTGTACTTGGTCCCATTTGGAAGCAGGCAGATGACATTGGGTGCAGGAAGGCATTCCACTATAACAACGAAACATAAATTAACTATCAGAAAACAACAAAGCAGACTCTACCAAAAATCTTCCCATATATGTTAGTGATGAATTTTACATACTCACCCCATGCTATCAGATCCTTGCAGTTCTCTGGCTCTTGAGTTGCATCATCAATTTTAGGGCTTTTGCAAAGATACTTGGACATGGTTAGGATAAACAAACTCTTAACTGTAAAGACTTTTTACGAGTAGAGCAAAAACACTAACAGACATTTTTATTTATTTTTTGCCTACTTTTGTTGATCTTTTTTCCATTGCACTGTACACTACATTAAATGTTTAATACAGATATATAAAAGTATTATTATTATTATTACTATTATTATTCACATTGTTACAGCTAGATAGTTTTTTTTTCCCTTATGTAGTTACTTACTAGTCTGTGTTTGTTACATTTACTGTTAGTCTGCGTTAAATACATTCACTTAGTCGGAGTTTGTACCTAGTTATGTTTACATTTACTGCTACAGTCTGTGTTTACTGTAAGTTTACGTTTGCATTTGCTACCATTACTGTTAGCTTGTATTTGTTACATTTTCGGTTACAGTTTACTGTGTTAACTGTTACAGTTGGAATAACGAACATAACACACAATACTTAAATGCAATTCTCCATCATATTTAATACGTTTATTTTCAGATCTGTTCGGTTTGACAGTGAACAGCATTATATTGACAACCATCACTGGCTAAGCTAGGCTAGGCTAAGCTAAACAGCTTCCCCTTCACCCTAATAGAACAGATAAACAACACTTTACCATTAGAAAAGGAAAGGATATTGTCCTGGCAGGAGGTTTGCACAGCCGTCCGTGTCCTCAGCGAAGCTGTGGATGAAGGTCCAATAAAGACAGAAGAGGAAAAGGATGAGATTTTTAGAGCACAAACAGAACCGACAGCTCCAGGGAGAAGCCATGTTGGAGACCGCTATCATGTGACCTGAACAGATTTTTTTTTTATTTAAAGAGACAATTATTCTCGGGGAGAGAACGTGTAATAGTTTAACACTCTAAACGTCTCGTTTTTGTTGTTGTTTACAACTCTTTGTTTTGTCAGCACCGCGACATGAACCTCGTCACGGTGTTAGGTGAACAAAAAGGTTAAAACCAACTTTTAATGAAGTTTTTTAGTGCACCAACTTCCACCAGTTGTAGCACAGCTAGTGGAGCTAGCGTGTTGAAACACCTGTTAAAAAAAGACTGGACGTGAGAAACAAACTGCAGGTTTGTGCCTTCAGTTAGTGAACAGCTCTTTCAAACAGTTTCTGTTGTCTTTCCAAGTCGAATGTGTGTTTACTGACGTGTGGAAGCCTGTCACGGTTGTTTGGTAACAGTGTTGCACAGTGACTCACGCACCTGTTGTTTGTGTACCTCACTTTTTAGTGGAAAATATACATCTGCATACACGTTACAGCCAAATTTGCCGGTCTTTAAAAGGCGGTGGGGTTGTTCCCTTACGGTTTAGGTCTGTTTATTTTGCTCGAGATGTGTTTTAAGCCCTTAAAATGGTAAGTTTCGCCTGAGGTTACTTTAACGTGCTTCCTGGTTTCAGGTGAGGCTAGCACCTTTCGTCACACAGGTGAGCCCAGCCTGATGAAAACAGATAAATCTCAGTCTAAACAAGCTCAACTTTGGTGTAAGGCTAATCGTCCTTGTTTCCGGAGAATCTTTAGGTAATTTCTAACCCCTAACTGAACTGGACATTCAGATACGCTGTAAGTAGTCGAAAATCCTGCTTTGCTTTGTTTTGTTTTGTTTTTTTCTCGTGGCTAATAGTGTTAGCTTGTCTCCCAGCACTACTGTGTCTGTGGCATAAAGGTACAGAAGACATTTGGAGATGTCCAACAGTCCAAATTATATCGAATATGTCAAACTGTCCTTATATAGCTTTCGGAGTTATCATGAAGAGCTTTCTCATCTCATCCTGTATGCGCCACTTCTACTGACGGGCTTCTTTGTGATCGATATATATGTAGCTACAGGATTAAACATGTACTGATTACTAAGTGTGTTGTGTTCCCACCAGGACTGTCCTGACACAGTGCACTTTGTCAGGCCCTCGAAGCAAGAGCAATGTATGAAAATGTGCCAACAGGTATTGATATTTATCCTTATTTTTCATCAGATTGAAAACAGATGTTCATGTTTAGTATGAGATTAATGTTTTACGTTTCATGTTCAATATGAGTGAATATTCGGTTTGTTTTATTTTTAATCACTTTTTAGTGCACTTTTTAGTGCATAATTACTGTTTATTTGCCTTACTGTTAATTTAACATACTGGGAGGAAAAATGCAATTTTTTTTAACACACTGAAATTGTTACACTCTTACTGTGTGTGTGTGTTTGTGTGTGTGTGTGTGTGTGTGTGTGTGTGTGCTTTTTTTAGTGTCTGCAACAGAGCGGCAGCAGGTGCTTCAGGCCTTGGAGAGGCTGCAGTCCAAACTGGTGCAGCGTGAGGAATGGACCCATAGTGAGCGCCTGGGAGCGCTGAAGGAAGCACTGCAGAGCCCACTGCTCGGCCATATATTAACCCTGCAGCACTCTGTCAAACAGCTCCGAGACCAGGTCAGCCTTGGCTCAGCATAACAACAGACATAATGCCCAACTATGCCAGAGCTGTTGTAGCTGTATTTGTCATATATCATCAGTGTAGTTTGTTGGGTCTGGTACATATCACTGTCCAAAGAAAGCACTGCATCTCAATTATTATTTTTCTACATAATATGAGCACAGTTTGTGACTTTTATCATGAGTGACCCTTCTTACATTTTTCAAAATTTTTTGGAACAAAAATTAACTTGCGTTAGGAGAATATGAACTTTTGAGGAAACTTTCGTTGGAGGTAACATTCAGTTGCATTGATTTTGAATAGATAGTTTGTTTTTGTTTTTTTTGTTGAAATCATTTTTATTATCTACATTCCAGATTATGTCTCTAGTTCCTATTGTTACATTTGAATATTTAGTATATTTTAAAATGTAATGATGACCTGAGCTATTTAATAATGATCAGATCTAATCATGGGGAAATGACTGTATGAGTATCAGTATGAATCCTTGTGAAGATTTACACCCCTAGTAATAATTTGTGTATAGACAGTTAGCAATTAGGTTACTGCTATATTTAAATGGCTCATATTATGGGAGGCCCAGAAATGTCTTTATGCATGAGTATGTAAACAACACAAAGTTTCAAAACTCACCAGATTCCCTAGTCAATAAATGGAATTTTACGTTGCTCACAATGGATGTTGTTTTTGTGATGTCACAAAAACCAGTGCATTAACATCCACTGAACTCTGTTTAGCAGTTTAGCTCTGCCCAATTATGTTGTCGCTATAATGACTACTTATCCAAACTGCTTTTTAAGTACAAGGCAGCCAATCAGAACAAAGATTATTTACACATCAGTCTTAAAATATCAATAACACTAAAGCAAACATCAGCCTTAGACAAAATGTGGAAAATGACAGTGTATGGGCCCTTTAAGCCTTTAAGATAAAGGTGAACCGTTGAGTTTCCACTGCAGTCTGTGGGTATGGGCATGCGTCATACTTCTCTACTGCTGAGCTGAGACATTGAAACCCCCTTGTTGCTATTTGTATTCAGAGCGAGTTTTTATTGACACAAGAAACCTCTCCACAATAAACAATCCACATGCCAAATTAAGGTAATGGCAATAACGGAAGCTTGCCTTCATATTCTAAGTGCTGGGAAGGTCAGGCGAGTGCCTATGAATGCGTCAGGTGAAAACCTATTGTGTGTACAGAGGCGGGGGGCTGCGAATTTCTTTTTTGTGGATCTATCAAGCCTTAATATCTACTGTCTTGGTTTGAGTAACTGCCTTGTCTGAAATATATTGATGAAATGGCCAGGAACCTGCTCCGTCAGCCTGGGCTAAATAAGCAGAAGACTGATAAGTTTCCACAATGTGAGTCTAAAGGTCATTAATACATTACCTGTTTGGGAGTAGGGAGAACTGCAGAGGAATGTATTGATTTTCCCCAAGCTTTTCTTTCTTTTCTTTTTTTCCCCTGCCTCAAGCTATAGGGCACGGTTGCTCTCGCCTTGCTTTATGTTGTAAACACTTACGTTTGACATGTGAAGTGCATTTTGAATGCCTGGTGTAATGCGTTGTATTGCACAATCAGCAACTGTTCAAAATTAGGTTTAATTAATTTCTAACATGATGTGTTTCTGATCTTTATAGATGTTTATAGACTCTCACCCCTCCCTGTCCCGTACATAATGATTAAATTATACATAAGAATCCATTCTGTCTCTTTTTCCGTCTTGCAGCTCAACAGTATGCCTCCAGATGCAAGCAGTGAGTTCAGCTTCTCCAGAAAAGGCCAGCTGATTGTGAGTGCAAGTCGTCCCGGGAGCAGCCTGGGCTCTGTAGTGTCCAATGGCACAAACATGTCCTCATTGTCCTCAGAGCAGCTACAGAGATGGCTGCACGCATCAGCAAAGGTTAGGAACACACTCTTTTCACACACAGCATTGATGTGTTTCAGTGATAAAGCAACCCATGCCTTATCAGTGACCTTGCGTAGGTTGTTTTGCTTTTTTGAGTCAAAGAGTTTTGCTACTTGTGTCTAACAGGTTTGGTTAGTTGAATTTTGTTTGCTATGTACTCATTTGTTAGTTTTGAATCATTAGTAATAATCTCGTTAATAATCTTAACGTGAGATGCACCTAACCAATATACTTTAATTCATTATAGGGCTGCAACTATCGAAAATTTTTGGAATTGAGTATTCTGTCTTTTTTTTTCATCGAGTAATTGGATAAATCATACTTTTGTGTTTTTAAACAACTATGTCAATAGTGGGTTATGCAACATGAAAGGCCTCTAAAATGAGCAGCAATTGTCTGTTATTCCTCACAAAAAAAGGTTTTTATTCAAAC
>JBBJLR010000040.1:8296398-8323467 GCA_037577145.1 Brachypetersius gabonensis | reverse complement strand
CAAAACATACAGCAAAGGCAACAAAGGAGTGGCTCAAGAAGAAGCACATTAAGGTCATGGAGTGGCCTAGTCAGTCTTCGGACCTTAATCCAATAGAAAACCTTTGGAGGGAGCTGAAGCTCAAAGTTGCACAGAGACAGCCTCGCAACCTTAGTGATTTAGAGATGATCTGCAAAGAGGAGCGGAACAAAGTTCCTCCTAAAACTTTTTTAGTCATCAATTACAAGAAACGGTTGACCGCTGTGCTTGCAAACAAGGGTTTTGCGACTAAGTTTTAAGTCTTTTTTTGTTTGAGCCTATCAAACCTACCATTAAAATGATACTGTTCTAAGACTTTTGTTTTCTTTGTCATTGGACAAACTTACAAAATCAATGAGGGGTCAAATAATTATTTCCTCCACTGTACGTGAGACACCAGACCTACATATTTATTCAACACACTCTCGTCTCCTGGTCTTCCTCAGGATGGAAGACTTCGGACAGGTGACCACATCCTGCGTATCGGGGACACGCCCACGAGGGGATTGACCAGTGAGCAGGTGGTGCAGGTGTTGCAGGCCTGTGGGACTTGCGTCCGCATGCTAATTGCACGGGAGCCGCTGGGAGAAAAACAACCTCCACCGCTTCCCCCACCTGCACTGACCTCCGCACCAGTCACATCCCTGCCTCCACCAATACCAGCCCGCAGAACCAGCAGAACAGTAGGGGCCCTTATATTTTCACACCAATGCTCAAATGTTTGGAATCACTTGTTATATTAATATGCTTGTTAATACCTTATGTAAAGTTTCAGTTTAAAATCAGACATTGACAGGGATTTTTGGGTGTTTTATTCGATATTATCAGTATTTGAGAGCAAGAAAACAGTGATTCTAATGTTTTGCTTGATATTTAAATTCTGCATTTATGCCTTAATGTACCAGCTGCAGAACCTTTTCAAGACTTTGTGCCTGCTCCTAGGAGCCATAACCATCAACTGATATGAAAGTTATACATTCTTATGCTGTGGTAAAGTGGACTGATTCTGAACTGGTTATAAAGATATATTGTTTAACCATTTAGCTAACACAGTCACATTTAAACTGTGAGTAACACAGTCACATTTAAACTGTGAGTAGATCAGGAAAGAGCAGGAAAGATTTCATTACGCATTCTACGCTACGCTATAATTGGGAATAATTGAGACCTTCCTGAAGTCGGGATGCCCTATGCAGTTGTTGCTTAATGTACGTAGTTCGGGAGCATTTGCACATCATTGTCAACCATGTAATCAGATGTTTGATTGGACTGTGCAGCCCAACCTGGAAGGCTATGAGATTCACGAAGTGTCTTTGATGAAGAGGGAAGGGCAGAGTGTTGGGATTTCTATCGTCGGTCGCAACACATCAATCAGCGAAGGTAAAGAAACACATTTACCCCTCTCTGTCATGTTCTTACTGTCATCTACTAGTGCATTTAGTTTCTGCATTGTCTTTCTGTCTGTCTTTCTGTCGCTGTCTCTCACGCAGATGGTCTGGGAATTTTTGTGAAGAGCGTGGTCCCAGGCAGTGCTGCCGAGCAGAGCGGGAATATCAGGGTCAATGACAGAATAATAGCGGTGAGCTACTAATTACTCTTTAATGAGTTCCACCTCAATCAACCCTACATGTGTATGTCTTCACAAACACTCACAGGCACGCACATGCACAGCGCAGGACACCAGCTGAGGAGGCTGTCTCCTTCTCCTCAGATAATGAGGTGGCTCTTCTGTTGTGTGTTGGAATTAGCTAATAAGTTGTACTGGTCACTCGCACAAAAGCATCACATAGTTACACATATTTGTGGTGGACTTTCTTTTCTGAGAGTTTTTCACTTGCACTCACTTTTGTATTTCCACTCTCTCTGAGCAGCTAAATGAAGTGAACCTCCAGGGCTTTACTAACCAGGAGGTCTTGGATGTGATGAAGCAGACGGGCCAGAATGTGTACCTCACCCTCGTGCGCAAGATTGCCTCCCCAAAGAAGTCGGCCGTGGAGAAATCTCTGGATAAAGGTGGGCACCCTGCACTGTAAAGGGTACCACTTAGGAGTGATGCATTCTGAACTGAGCGCAGGTCTTGCTGATAAATTGTGCCGTAACAGACGTGCAATAGTCAGTAAACCGTCCAAGAGCAACTACACAATATGTTTATTATTCATGCTAAAAAGGAGAGTGAGTTGGTGAAATCTGCAAAGCTTAATTTGTGTTATGTTTAACAGTATTAGGGAGACACAGCCAAGTCTTACACATGGTCTGTCTTGTCATCTCTTAACTTGATGTCATTTTGTAGAAAGGCCTGTAAAATTATTGGACCATTGCACTTCATGCCTGCTTGACTCTGACTGGACCTGAAGGGGATTTCCCTCCCAACACAGTAGCTGGACTTGACCGGAGTAGCTGTATAACAGTTTTAAAGAAGCGTGTCTTTTCAACAAGCTGTGTTTTTATTCCGTGTTGACAGTAACAAGATTTCTTTCTCTCTAGGGAATCATGATTTTTCATTATTTAGATTAAGATTCAAAAATCTTTATTGATCCTGGTGGAAATTATAATACAACTGCAAAGAAACACAATGACACAAAAATATAAAATTAGTATGTCAAAACATTATTATTTTTATGCAAGATATTTACAGCATTAATAATTTAAATTTACATTGCTTATTCCTGATTAAATAATGTCTGTCTGTAATTTTAAAATGATGGGCATTCTTTTAAATTAAAATGTGGTTTTAGCAACTGACCCAAGACAAAATGAGGCAAAGGCAAAATGAGTATAGAAGTGTAATTTGTGTGTGTATGTGTAGTTCAGCGAGAGTCATCACGTGTGTCTCTGAGGAGGTCTGCGGAGATCAAGGTGCGGGCGGACGTTCAGACGGCCTCTGTGGTGGAGCCAGTGAAGTCGCCTCTGACTGCGATCAAACAGCAGCTGTCTGCAAGAGGTGAACTCATAGTTTTTGGTCAGCTTTTTTTCCACACACCCAAACACCACAAACACAAGTTTGTTTGTCGACCCATAGGTACAAACTATATACATTTTATAACATACTGTATGTAATTGTCAGCGGTTTTCCAGAAAGAGATTAATACTAGCCTGAGACTATGCAGGATTCTCCACTGATTTTAAATTTAAAGAATTGTATATTCCATAACTAGGCTTAATCCCTGTTTGGGGTATGACTGTATGCATTCTTAATCTGTACTTTATTTTTCTTTGTAAAAGTAAAATGGACCACAATTTTTGCGGCAGGATTCATTCATCATTCTTCCATTTGTTTGTTCAACTGGCCACATCAGCGTTCCCCAGATACACTTTCGGCAGTGAAGGGAATAAGAGCTTTATCTACTTGAAGACATGTAAAAGCAGAATTATGTTTTTGTGGGCCACAGACACAGCAAGGCATCCAGCACCACCTGTATAGAGCCTGTTTTGCTCATTTTGTACTCATTCAGGGCAAATACTTGACTGCACCCACTGTGCACACTGGGACTTTGAGCAACAAACAGTGCCAGTAATGTACCTGTATCGTAAAATCACAACAGCTATCAAACCAAACATGTGCCTTTGTGGTTTGAACATCAGAGACTAAGACCAGAGTACCACTTATTCCCATGTCCTTGTTCATCCTTCACTTCAGCACACGAACCTCTTCCACAAGTTTTCCGTCATGCCAGCCTGCAGTTCATGTGATAACGCTAAGGCTGGGAGCGGAAGAGCAATCCCACTAAAGGCCCAGAACCAGCTAGAGGCTCGAGTTACACTCTGACCTAATTAATCCAGACAAGCCCCGTTACCTGCCAAACTTCTAAATAAGGTGTTCTGTTGCACTGGGCTAATACAAGCCATGGATAACAATGATTGCTTGTCAGAGGCTTATTTCCCCACGGGGGTGGCTGTAGTGCGCGTAAAGCGATAGCTGTCTTAAACCGTAACAGTCTCTCTTTTAATCTTACCTTCACATTGTATTTTTCACCTTCCTTTCTGTGATGTCAAGAAAACTGGTCCTTCTGACAAGATTTGAAAGTCTACATGTGTGTTAAATGTTTTCTCTTTGGGTAACAGCCTGTTCAATTGGCTTCATGAAGCCGACATGAACTGAGGATGCTGAGAGATTTTTTTGCCTCTCTGTTTGTTTAAAGGTGATTTCTTTGAAAGCACAATTACATGTGAGCGTTCCTGTGTGTCATGTGAAGTCGAAGGTCTCTGGAAACAGATGTTGAATGAGCTTTGTTCCTGCCATGAAAACCGATTAGGATGTTGGCCTTCTTCCACTCTGAGCCAGTTTTCCAGGGTTTTGCCTCAATTTCCTCTAAGACTTATGCCCCACTAATGTGCCCAGAACCTGAGAGCAAGAGCTTTTCAGTCACTTTTCAAGTGTGGTAAATGCCATAGATTAACTTGATTGGCATTAGGGCTTTTGCTATCAATCATATTTGTAATCAAGTACTCTAATAATCGTCTTGATTTGTTAATTGAGCTTTTTAAAAAGGCCTTACAATGAAAATGAACTTGACCATACGAAGGTTGTCAAAGATGATAAAATACCACATTACATAAGACTACTCCTTTAATAGGTTTGTGAAGAGTTTAGTTATACAGTAGTTATAAAAGCTATGATCTTGCTGGTTACATCAGATAGAACATTTCACTTTTGACTTTTCTATTTATAATTATAGTTTAACAATTTTTTACCCAACTGATAATAATGTGTACCATATATAAACCCTTATTATAAATCCTTATTGCAAAATTATTTAAAAGTTATGTAATTACAAAAATGGTTTTAAAAAATGCAGTGCTGTCCAGAAGTCTTATGCAACTTTAAAGCCATTAATCTCTTTACAGTGAGTGTTTTTCTGCCCGTAACAACACAAGTAAACCTTAGAATTAACATTAGAATAACTGTCGTGCAAAAAGCAGTACAAAATATTTGCTTTTAAAAAGTAGTTGATGTTTTGTGAACTGGTTTGGCTCCAGATTTTGCTTGATGCCCCCAGCCATTGCATGTGTCTGTGAAAGTCCATTGGTCACCTGATTTCATCTAATGAAGTATTGATTGAACCAAACCAGATATTTGATGGAAGCCACGGGTCATACTGAGCTTCCATGTGGAGAAATTTGGAAATGGTTAAACACACACATTGACATACACAAAATCATTATTTACTGCCTTCATTTTATTTGTATTTACTCTAATATTGATGGATTTGAGGGAAATAACACCTGGCTTAATATCTTTGAATAGAATCTGTTTAGATGCACTGATCTGCATAAAAATACTTTGTGATTCAAAACTATATTTTGCAGTAGGAGAGTTTAAAACATGCATCATCATCATCATCATACAGACTGTAATAAAGCTAACAAACAAATCACCAATGTATGAGGCAGTACTGATCAGTTTAATCAATTAATGATTTTTAATTCATTGTGACCTAATATATTGTAATAGCACTTAACAACAACACAAATGTGGTTTAACGGTATTTGTTGTGCTGTCAGGGGTGTTTTTATGCATCCGAACTTTCACAATACAAAAATATCATGGTGTGCATAATGGAAAATAGTCACTGTATGAATCATGATGTCTAATGCTGTTGCATTGTTGGAATACCGAAGTTTAAAAGCAGCTCTCATCAGGTTTGTTCTCATTTAGACATCAAAATGTCATTAGAGTGCTGAATGAAGGTCCCAGTATCGTGAATCAAATCGTGCTAGGCATGTTGTTACACCCTTGGACTCATTCTTAGGTCCTGAGGTTTGTGTTGCGAGGATGTTTAACAAATCAGTAAAGGAACATAAGCTGTCAGTCCAGAAGCTTTTCACTCCTTGATGCATGAACAGTGAGGAAACGCTCCCCTCATGTCCAGCTTGTCCTCATGGCTGCAGCTGGCCTGCAGATGTTGGCTGGAGTTTGACGTGCTGAAGCTGAAAACGATGCATTGCTGTATTAATGTAGGCAAACACTTATGATGAATGGTGTTGTGAGTGGGGGTGTAGAAATGCTAATTTAATCAGTCCTATGTGCTGAAGGCCATTGTGTATGTGAGTGTGATACTCGCTCTCTCTCTCCTACTCATGCACATTCTCCCTCTCTTGTCAGAGAGATGACTGAAATGGTTACATGTGTAAAGCAAGGGTGTTGCTTGTTGTCCTGGAAGGCTTAAATTACTGTAGAAGCTCTTTTGCACTCGTCTGCAGTGTTCACATCACCCCCTCCCCCCTTGCTGGTTCATGCGTGATGCCCTCTATAGACTTGTCATCTTGTCATTTAATCTTCCCTTCTAGTGTGTTTTTCATGCAACTCCGCACGTAATTCTGGTGCTTTTTTCTTCATGTCCATGTTTGACCCCTCACTTTAGCATTGCCTTCTGACTCATTTATTATTCTCATCAGTCAAAATGACGTCCATTCCCCAACGCTGCCACAGCACCTAAAGCTTTTTCTCAACAGTTCCAGTTTCAGGCATCTAAATGACTGTAATTTGCTTTAAACCCAGCTATTATATCATTCTCTTTATTTTTTTGCAGTCCAAGAGCAAGTCCTTCTGACAGAACTGGAGTTGCGTACCAAGTGGGAACAGGCACTTGGGCCCCAGTATGAAGTTATGGTAAGACAAAAATGGCTACGGAAAAAATAAATTGATTAACAAAGTCAGTTCAGTCGGAGCACTACTCTCAAATAAGTCACTTGGAAAGAAGGAAGAACTAACTTTTTTTTTTAGCTTTTAAAGAACAGTATCAAGAGTTTGCTCTAAGAGAAGTCCAGTTTTGCCAGTTGGGGGGTAATTCTATCAGTTTAATTGTTAAGATGCAAGAAAAGTCATTCAGAGTGGTCTAATGTGAAAAGGTGTTTTATTTTTTCTAAGGTAAAAATGCATCTTTGTTTTAAACATACTTTCTGTGGCGCTCTACAGGGTGCAAAATAGAATCCAATGTGTTTTAGATCATGAAACAAAGTTTCGGCCGGTGTAGTTGTAGGCATTTAGTGTAAAATCGTTCTGTTAGGGTGCTTGTAGATGGGTTACATGTTTCAGACATCTGGTTCCTATCACCACCACTGTGAAAAATTCTGATGCTTAATCTCCCTACTACAGAGCATTACACATCAAAGCACTCTGAATAATGTTTTTTACATGTTTACATACATGTGTTTTTATTAAGCATAAATTCAGGGAAAAAACAGCAGCTGTCCTGTCTTAGCTAGATTACTGTAAACTGTGATTACTGTAAGTATTGTAAGGATTAAAGATAAATATTATTTAATTGAATTTTACATCTTTTAAAGAAATCTGCTGACTTATATATTTGTTATAACCATCAATAAAAGTGTGACTGTGATGCCCCACCTCCTTTTTTTTTCTAGGTGGTTGAACTGGATCCTGTCATAGAGGATGATGCTGAGCTGCAGAAATATTCAAAGGTAGTGGAAAAGCGAAGTAGAAATATATTGTCATTTAGATCATATACTCACTACACAGTGAATCAGGACAACATTTCACTCTTTGTGGTATGAAAAGAGCATTTATTACACAGTGTTATTGCAGATTATTAAATAGATTTTTCTCTTTCCAGCTGCTGCCAATACACACCATGCGTTTGGGTGTGGAGCTTGATTCATTTGATGGACACCATTACATCTCCACTGTGGCCCCTGAAGGCCCTGTGGCCAATCATGGTTTGCTTCGGCCGGAGGATGAACTTCTGGAGGTAAACATGTTAAAAGCAAACACGCCAGTCTGAATCTTCGCTCATAAGCTTTAACACCTCCATTCTCGCTCCCATTGGCATTATGGTCAGGTGGTCCCACAGCTTGGCCAGACTTCAGATTGGTTTTTGGCCGGCGTTTGGTGCGGCTTCACTCTGTTCCCCTAATAAGGCTGACCTTTGCGTCCTGCCAGCCCCAGGTCTTCAGGAAGACGTACTGCTGCCGCCGCTGCTGGCGCATGGATGTTTTAGCGGGAGGGCCCCTGAGTCTGACCGAAGCCATCTGTATGGCAGTACGCTGTTCTAAACCCCCCCACTGCCTCTGCTTCCTGGCCCCTCTGCTGCCCTTCCACCCCCACCTGGTCTGGTGGCCATGGGCTGCTGTGCCTACAGCCTGTTGCTGTTGGCAGCAACCCTGATAGAGCATGGCCCGGGAGATGCTGCTGTGTTGCTGTCTTATTCAATGCTTTGGCAGTGCTAAATTTGTAAATGATGAGGGTTCAGAACACTGAGAGTGAGTGATTATTATATGTTGTAGTCAAGCGGATTAGGGCTTGTACTCACAGATTGGTGCACAAAGTTATTTCTAATATGAGTGAAGTGAAGGATCTGCTGAAATAGACGTTGAATGTAAACTGGGAAGACCCAGAACCGTATGTGACTGACTGTTCTGGCACAAATTAAGCCATGCGTACAGGGTTGCTGCATTGAGTTTGTCCTCAAAGGACTCTTTCATTTATATGCATGTTTGAAATGCCATTCTTCGGTGCTAGTGCACTGCTACTGTTAACTCCTTATGGAGAATTCCTGAAGAGACACCACATACACATGAGCCCACTGTTGTGCACTGATGCTAGGGTGAGCAGTGTGGGGAGGTAGAGTAGCCATGGCATCCCCTGGTCTGACCAGATGGCACAATGCGTGTCCAACTTCCTGCTGACACCATAAAGTGCCAGTAAAGAGGTCTGGTAAAAGGGAGAGGTGGTTTGGCAAGCAAATCTCAGCAAAATTACTGTGTGGATTTTCAGCTTATTACAGTTGCTTAATGCCCGTAGCAGAACTGTTCTTTTTGGGAGAAATAGTGGCAATATTAAGTGGATATAGTATTGTTTCATTAGCTTGTTGTGTTTTACACAATGGTAATCATGCTTAAGTACTTATATATACTAATAGCAAAAGTGCATGTGTAAACGCAAATAAGCCTCGGATTTTAATCGTGGAGAATTTTTAAAACATGTACATTCAGAGCAGGAATAAGTCGACTGCAGCAGAGGTTTACTGCAATAAAAACAAACAAACAAAAGACACCTCACTGTACTAAGGTTGGGCAGTGTGACTACCACTATATCTATAAATTACATGGACACAGTCATTGCTAAAGATTACTGAAAAACTGCATCCTTCACAAAGAGCTTTTTATCAGCAAAAATTCTGATAGTATTTTTAAAAGAAATATCGCATTGCAAATTGAGCTGAAAATGTTTTGCAGTATTGTTGTTTTTTAACATATCACACACCCCTAAGGTGCACTGCTTGTGATTTGAGGGGTAATATTGTGTTGTTTGTGTGTAGGTGAATGGAGTGCAGTTGTATGGAAAGTCCAGACGGGAAGCAGTAGCTTTTCTGCGTGAAGTCCCCCCTCCCTTCACTCTGGTGTGCTGTAGACGCTTCACTGAAGAGGGTATGGAGTACCAACCTGAGGAGTGGTGCTCCAGCAGCCCTACAGCCAGCTTAAATGAACAGGTCACACACGCACGCACGCGCGCGCGCGCGCACACACACACACACACACACACATACACACACACACACACACTAGGGATGTTTACATAATGCACTGCAACATAAACTGCTATGAACTTGATGGGTGTAGATTTATGACTTGGACAGTGGAACTGAATCACTTATTGATAAGGTGACTGGGTCTGTTCAATTTAAAATTTAGTGGCAAACAAATTCTTTGTCATTCAAAATAGTTTGCCTCGTTACAGGAAAATGACCCAAAACATACTTCAAAAGCAAGCATGTAGGCTTTGAGGGCCAAAATGTAGCCTTGGCCAGTGGTGCAGTCTTGTCCTTTAAAAGGACAAAGGTCTATATCTGTATAAAGAAAGAGCCCATGCTGCTCCCTTTCTCTTGTTTGTTTTCAGAACAATTATTTTCAGAGTTCTTTGCAGAACTACACAGTACCTTTACTTACAGACTAAATAAGAATCTGAAGAAAATACCTTATTGTCTTTGGTTGCTGTCCCATCGGGCACAGGTGATCCAGCAGGAGGTTGCTGAGCCAAGAAAAGTTCCAGAACAAAGCTCTCAAGTGAGAGATGAGGAGAGACAGGGGAAAACTGGGGAAGACGAAGAAGGCGATGATGAGGAAGAACTGGCTCTCTGGTCTCCAGAAGTACAGGTGCTGGAGTTGGAGAAGGGAGAACAGGGCCTCGGCTTCAGCATACTGGATTACCAGGTGTGTGTGCCTCGGTTTGTCTCTCTCAGTGTCTCTGATTCTCATCTTGCAGTCTGATCTCTAGGAGCCAGAGCACATATATACACAGCAGCACTGCTCTTTCAAAGAGTACAGTCTGCCTGGAGAACACCATAAATGTACAAAATGATAAATGGTGGCTAGGAGTGTTTGAATAAATCAACACAAAATGCATTCTCCTATAAAAATACTTTACTTCTATAATGTATTATCACTGTCAGAACACTCTTCCTTTCATTTCAAATCTTCATTTTTCTTTTTGCTTTACTTTTATTTACATCAATTGATTCTAATGACACTGTCAGTATTTCATGGCAAACAAATCATTAGAAATGGTCTGGAAAGGCTCCATATAAAATAGTGTTACATTAGCTTAAATTTATGCCATTTATGCTATGAATGCCTGTGGTTTGGGATAGGCACAATGCAAAGCCTCAAAATGAAAATGCAACAAAATGTACAAGAAGCAAATTGATGGATTTCATTTTAATTTCATCATTAACAATAACTGCTCTTAAGAAACGATTCCTCATTGTTTTGGTCTTTGTGTGCTTGACAACAATATCCTACTGTTAAAGTTTTGTCCAGGACTTCCATCTAAGTGTTGGTCCTATTATTGGGAGATTATTCTTGGCGATACCACAGCCATCCATAAGCACCAAATAGACAAAAGTAATGGAACACCTGAGCATTACACCAAAAGAGAATTTAATAACAGAACTTAACTGAAAGAAAGCGAATCTCTTATTCACTCTTAAACAAAATGGCAACAATTACCTTTGACCAACTTCTAGTAGTGTTTTACCACTCAACTGGTCTCATTGCGAGAGGAGAGTGTTGATTACAGCAGTGTTTTTATACTTTTCTTCAATAAATGAGATGTAATTCAGGTGGTCACTAATCAGTGCCTCATAAAACAGAATGTGGTGCTTGTGTGGGAATTTAACAGACACTGGCATTGAATGGTTGTCATACTACTAGAGATGCTGATTTAAAATAAATTGCAGTGCTCTTTTCAGGAGCTGTATGTATCTACATATGTACGTGTGTTTGCATTAGGTACACAGTCTAGGCTCATGTGTCTCAGAGAATGCAAATAAAGGACTTTATTATCCTAGCTAGTTACAAGAAAGTGGCCACAAATAAACTGAAGTAAAAAGTAAAAATCTGTTAAACTTGCTGCATCTTTGCAGAATTTTGTGTGTGTACAATAAATATATTGCAGTGTTTTGAAAAGCATCAATCAGATCATAGAGCGGGCACATATTTATATGTATGTGTGACTTTTTGCAGACAAAGACCTGATTCAATTCTATTAATGTTCAATTAATACTGTTTAACGATCCTGAACACAGGCCTGATCACTGGAAACGTGTGCCGATGTCACAAGTCATTGAGCGCAGAACAAAAAGAAACCATGATACATCTCTGGTGAGGCCCACTGCTGTCAGTTGGCCCAGTGCCAAAAATCAAAACCCTTTGCTCTGCTCACTTACTGTGAAAAGCTGCTTTTTCTCTTCCATTCATTAGCCTCTACTCACAGAGCCCACCAACTGGCATGCAAGTGGCTGATCTGAAATCAGGCGACGAGGCACCTTAGAATTCAAACCCCAGCCTATATCCCTCTCCTCTGGGTTCTATAATAACTACAAGGAATCCCAATTGATTTCAGGCTGGGGTGACCGTGTCAGAAGAAGAGATGCTGCTTCAAAGCTGAAGCTTTCGCAGCTTTATCAGGGAGATAATAAATGATGACGGAGGTGACAGTGCAGCTCCTGAAATGAGCGAAATTGAAGGGAGATCACATTTTAATGGTGCGACATGCTTCTTCCCCTGTCAGGGGCCGCTCTGACTGATGGCGCTGCGGTTTCCACAGACAGAATTACATTGGTGCTTAATAGCAGTAACCTGAGCAGTGATCCCTTAAACTCTGCCTTTCCCCTCACCTCTGTGAGGAATGAAGAAATAAAGACGGAAGAACGCTGAGGGAGCGACAGGCATTTTGTGTGCATGCGTGTGTGCGTGCGCGCATGTGTGTGCGTGCGCGTGTGTGTGTGTGTGTGTGTGTGTGTGTGTGTGAGTGAAGACTGTGTGTTTTGCTGACTTGAGTGCACATTTTCTGAGGATCTTTTTTTTTGAGGAAAGATTGCAGCTTCAATGTTGGAGAGATGCAAAGTTTCCTTTTTGGTAATGGTTTTCTTCATGTTTTACTAGAGTAAATTTGAAGCAGACAAAACTACAAACACTGCTGCATATTGTAAGACTCAATCAAAACAATGTTTTGATTTAAGTTGTTTACTCAGTTTAAAAATTACTGTTGATATAATTTACTTTGCCAGTGAATATGCAGTGACTGCATTCTCTTAGTAGCTTGCTAATAGCGACCGGAGCTAGCGGAAATTGGAGTCTGAGGTGTGCCTGCTGCAAACTGTGCTAAAATCGCTCACAGAATCTTTTTTTTTTTTTTTTTTAAACCGGCGGTAGCAAGTAAACCAGAAATCATTGTGCATTTGTCGACCAGTGCTCCACTTTAAGCCAGATTTTTGTTGCACACATATTCTGTGATTGGTCATTTTGCATGTCAGAATCAGAAAACTGCATTGATCCCGAAAGGAAATTGCTCATGCAACGACTGCAAAGAGTCACAGAGACAGGGACAATCTACAATTTAAAATAAAGTCACAATAAAACTCTCCGGAAAGTGCTCTGAAAATATTAAATACAAATATGCTACATACACAAAAAGGGTCTTTATGAAAGGTGCATATAAAGACTGGTCCTTATCTCATGTAGTTCTTTGGGCTTTGTGATTTGCATTTTTTTCACTTCTCTCCTCCTGTCTGTTTTCTGCTGTTTATGCCATCAGTGTGTTTTAGACACTGTCCTTAACTCATCAACTTTTTAAGTTGACTAGTAGAGTAAAAGTGGTAATCTGTACAGAATTGATCCTGTTCAATGTTTTTATTTGAGAAGCACAGTAGAGACTGGTAGTAGAGATAAATGCAATGTTGTGTATTGTGAAGACTGCACACCCATGAGCATTCATAAGTTTTTATATTGTGTTTTTTTGTGTTGTTCAGAAATCCTCATCAAAGAGAAGTGAGTAGTGTTTGTGTTGCAGTTGATTTGACTCATAGTGTGTCTTGGGCTTTGACGGAGGCCATATTGACCTGTGTGAACCGCCCTCAGTCATGAACTCACTATCTGTCTGCTCAGCACCAGCTGAGCCCCTCTTACCTACTGCCGTCTTCCTGCTTATCTTCACCGCCGTCTCCGCTGCTCTGCCCTGAGGCCTGAGGGCAAGCGGAGCAGCATGTGGGAATTCATTTAGGGTGTGTTTTTGTGTGAACGCATATCTACAGTATCTGTCTCCGGGGTTGAAGTATCAAGATGTCATTATACAGTAGGTAGGACTAATAATAGACAGAGAAGACTGCCTTAAAACGAAGTAGTGGAACAGCGAGATTGATCCTGTGCTGGAATCTTTTGTTTTTTTTCCCTTTTGCTCTCGTTCATGCGGTCTGTCCTCTTTTCTTTCTTGTTTTGCTGTGGCCAGCAGGCAGGCAGGCATGGAGCTCTGTGGTCTGCTGTGAGGGGGAAATTGATTTTGCTTTAGTGTCTCCAGCAAAAGCTCGAGCTGATAAGGCTGAGTGGGCAAGAGCAGGACCTTCAGACATGCCTGCAGCTTTCTGGCCCCTTCCGTATATGCTCTGTGAGGGGTAGGCGATCATGATGTCATATCATCATCATCATCATCATCATAAGTTTTAAATACCCTGTGCTTGAATATTTATTTTGTACTACCTTTTAAAAGCAGCAGTATGTACATTTCATAATTAGTACAAAAATACTAAATGTATTTTATTTTTTTATAGTTTTACATGCCAAATTGCTGAAGAGAATACTAGTTTTGATAGTAAGGTGTTGGAAAGCAGTGTGTTGTTTCTATGTGTAGGGCTGAGTAGCCTATGCTCTCCACCAGCCAGAGTGCTCACAATGGTTCTGTGAGTGTCAGAACTGGATCATGGAGCAGTGGAAGATCTGGTCTGATGAAACAGTATTTTCTACTGGCAGTGGCCTCTTCAGCATATCAAACCATTGTTCAGGAATAGTTTTATGAACTTGAATGATAGAGATCTGATCAGACATGTGTGTCAGACTAGCTCAATCCATTGTGACTACACCTCACAGCTTCTGAGATCTTATGGAGTCCATGCCTTATAACTTTTTTGGTGGCTTGAGGGGCACCTACATAATATTATGCAGGTGTTTTTATGTTGTGGAGGATTGGTCTATACTGGTCTATACTAAAATGCTGTCACAAAGCAACAGATTTTGTTTTTGTTTTAGTGGTGTTCAGTAAAGTTGCATAAATGATGTGCTTCCGTTCTGAAAATGTGTTGTTTTTTTTTTATGTTTTTAAAAAGTGCTCTAAATGTGTAGTACCGTCATGGTTTTGAGATTGTTAGAATGTTAAAGGTTTTGTGAGGCTTGCAAGGGGCTTAGCTGTACTAGGTTTAGCGCTGTTACCGCAGTAGTTACCGCATCATCATGTTTAACGCAGCTTGTAAAAAGTTTGAATTGTTGTTTTGAATTTCGTTTTCAAATGTGACACTGTCACAAATCAGAAAAGTGTAAGATTATAATGTGAATATGTTTTCAGGTATCGCATAAATATAATGATATCTAATAAAAAGGTATGTCACCGTATTGAACCCGCACAGTATGTAGATGAGCTCTAGTGTCACAGGGTCCCACTACGCTGTCACACTGTGATCCCATGCACTCTTTAATGTTTGTACAGCTGTTTTAGTGTTTTATCAGTCTGAGCACCTTCACGGCTTACTGAAATGGTCACAGTGCTGTCCTTTCATACTCTGTGTGCTAGCTAGAGGTTCTGCCATCCAAAAATTACAGGAAACCAAAGACATGATACCCAGTAGGACTGTTCTTAATGAAAACTGCTGTTGTTCAAGTTTATTTTTTCTTCTCATATATTCCATAAAGGTAGAACAAGCAGCACATTATGGCTGTACATAGGTTTGGGCACCCCTGGTGATGCATAGAAGTGAAAATGCATAGAAGTTCCCCATATCCTCTTTGGGGAACACTTCTAATTAATTGCCGTTTATTTACTGCGCTTTAACATGTGGCAACACGCTTTGTTTAATTAAACATGTTTCAACATAATATATTCCTAAAACTGGCAAAACATGCCATATACAAATTTTCTGTAGATTTGTACATATTTGTTTGTTTACATAGAAAATCAGTCATTTGAGCAGCTTAAAACTATAATAAACACAGATATAATAAACATTGATGAAGAGGTAGGACGTTATCATATTAATTGTTTGTTTGATCATTTTAATATAGTTTTTGCAACATTGCCCACCACTAGGCTCAAGTACTCTTTCTGTCTTTTTCTCCTTTCACCTGTTTGCCTCCATCAGCTAGAGTTACCACAAAGTCTGGGGCTGTGCAAGCCAACCCCGTAACTGTAGCCAGATTGATGGGAGCCCACCGCGGCCCTGGCGGCCGGACACTTGGTATTTTTCACCAATAAATGACACCCCCAACTGCCAGAGTGCCAAAAAAGAGACGAGAATGAAATCATTTGTGTCTTTTTTGTGTGGCTTGGACTTGGATCTCAGAATGAGCATGATGCCATGGTTTTCAGCCACATGTATATGAATGTGAGGGACTCCTTTGGTGATGTGTGCTCATGCTGTGCCGCTAATGGAGATTAATGAAGACCCCCTGAGCTAAACACCTGATCTGAAGGCTCGGGTCAAGATGGATTCGCCTTAAGTAGGATCGGATTTGCGCGAGCGTTTAAACTTTATTACGGTGTGTTTTTTCCTCTGACAACGAGGTCAGGCGTGAAGTCATGCTGTAATGCTGCTCTGAAAAGAAGAATGATCGAGGAGCTCTCCTGCGGTGGGTGGTTCTTGTAAGTCTACAGGGGGAATTAAAGGGTGACTGTAACCAGGCTTTATGATATTTTGTTTACAGGAACTGTCAGCCTAACCAAAAAAAAACCTGAACAGTAAAAAAAAAACAAAAAACCAATATAATTAAAGTGAAACAAGATAATTAAAATGCTGGGGTGGTGGAGTTCCCTGAAGACACGTTTGTTGCTTTTCTATATGAGAACAATTACATTTCTATAAAAACTATGTGAAAAGAGGTCAGATTCTTTACAGAGTATTTCCCGCTGCCTGTGCTGGGGATACAAATTTATTTCCTCCACCGAATACGTGGCACAAATAATTCATTCTAGTCACTGCCTGCCAAGAAAAAGAAATCTGAAATCTAAGAGCATGCATTTTAGATTTTTCTCCTTTTTGGCAGTTAAAATAGCCTTACCTTCACATCAGTACACTATTTAGTGTGAATGTTTTAAGAGTGAGGCATAAATCATCCCTTGTGATTTATTAATTATTTTCTCTTTGTTTATTTATCCTGTGGCTTTGCAGCACCAGAAACTGACCAGGGGAAATTTTATTGCCGTGACGGGGAAAGCATTTGATTGAAAGCAGCGTACATCCAAAACCTGACGCTGATGTCTCCAGACGGAGAGAACATCAAGGTCTTCTTCTGAAGCGTGGAGTTTTCATGGTTGTGCCTTATGCAGGCTTTTCTGATGTGGAGGTCCAGACTCCAGACTTTTTGTGGATCTGAGGTGCTGAAGGCTGAGGAAGCAGTAAATTTCAGCATTGTCTGTGAAAGGCTGCTTAGATGAACCTGACCACCACTGCCAGCTTTATTATAAACACAATCTTTTCCCCTTTAGCTTAGAACACTACTGGTCATGGATATGCTTTTCCTATAAAGGCCATCTAGAAGCTTATTCACTTATTCAGAGGACTGAGAGGTTGAAATGTTGCTGGTGTTTTGGTGCTGGCCTAATGATGCCTGTGTGTTAGCTTTCATGTTGCAGTATCCATATTTCTACTATTTTTACTACTTAACTTGCTCATAAATCAGAGGATCCTATGAGCCACACTGGACAAAAGACCCCGGAACATTTTTTGAGTAACTCATTTTCGAAAACAGTATTGACTGGAGAAAGAATTCTTAGACCCACAGGTCCAAATACAGGCATGTGGCTCCGTGTAAAATGATAACAGGACTTCAGAGATCTATAGCTGCTAAGCATGTTTGAGTTATATCTAATACTTAGCACATTTGTAGTTTCTCTTAAAGGCCTGTGTAATGATAAGTAAAACAATACAGCCATTGTCCTTGGCTCTTAAGCAGGGGAGGGGTTAAGAGGGATTTCAGCATTTCCCGTAATCATGTTGGTTTCGGTCACTGCTAGCGGATTGGTCATGCACGTCGTGAGAACGGCGGTCCATCCGGACCTCAGTTTCCCTCCAGAGACGAGTGCACAGCGAGGCGGTGGTGGTTGTGGAGGGGGCTGTGTTGTCAAAAAAGTTTGAGAAAGAGTTCTTGGAATTTGGTTCAGCAAGAGGAGGTGAATTGTTGCACAGCATATGATTCCAACGCAGACTGTAGATTTACTGTCCACCTGAAACCATGCTGGAGAATTTGAACCCCTCGACACACAGGGCCAGCCCGGGAGCAATCACAGCTTAGAGCAGGCGGTTTTATCTGCTTAAGCAGATGGCAATGGCACACCAGCCTTAACTAAACCCCTTCTCCTGCCTTTCTTCAAATAAATAAAGAAATGCATAAATAAATAAATAAATAAATAAAAGTCTAGCGCAACATCCCAGTGGCCTGCTCTGCCCTGTCTGTCAGCCACAGGACAGTCCATACTGGTTGTATCTAGGCCAAAAAAGAATATACAACATCAGAGACGTGGTAGTGTTGTACAGGTTTAGCCCGAGTTCAAGTGACTCTTTTTAGCTTTGTACTTCTTGATGCATTTCAGAATGCAGACGAAGGCTTTGTTGTTTTTGAGGAAACCAGCGTAGATTCTGGCCAACCAAAAGCAACCTATCGTGGGTAAACATGCATCAGTTTGTGTACAGTAGTTACACCACTGAGACTGTTGTTGTTTTTTAGTGTCCTTAAAGCTCCTGCACAGAGCATGGAAGCAGCTGTGTCCCCTGATGAGTGCTGGATTATACGGAGTCTTAAATCAAAACTGCGCTCGGCCAGAAACATCAGCAAGAAACAGGAAACGCTCTTTCTTTCATATCTCCATGTTCGTTCCCTCGCTCGCCTTCATTCTTTATTCATGTCTCTGTCTTTGTCTTTCTCTCTGCCTGTTTTTTGTTTTATTTTTCTTTCTGTCTGTCTTTCTGTCTCTCTCTTCCTGCCTCTCTGATGTAGGAATATACCCTCCCAGTCTCCATGTGGCCCCTCCGGCCTGCTCTGTCCGCTCCGCTCCCCTTGCTTTGCTTTGCTTTTTCCAGCTGCACTGCTGACATCACCAGCCATGTGGGATGAGAGAGGGTTTGGATAGAGGAGCGCGCTTGGCTGTGGCTCGGCAGCTGGACAATGCAGCCAGTGTCCTCCAAAAAGGCCAGCTGGAGTGGAACTTCAAATCCCCTCTCCAACTTTTCCTGTTCACCTTTTCTTTTTTGTGTTCCTTTCATTTTCTTTGTTTCTGTTGCTCTCAGTTTCTCTCCCTCCTCTTTCCCTCTTTGGGTTTTCTCTTTCTGTCTTTCTTTGCTTTCTTGCTTTGTCTGTCTCTCTCTCTGTCTGTCTCTCTCTCTCTGTCTCTCACTCACTCACACTCTGTGTTTATGTTCTCTCTCAGCAGGCCTCGTTTCACTCCCTTTTCTGAGATTGCTTTTCTCTGCTTACTCTGCAGCACTGCATTGTGTAATCAGAAGCCTGTAATGGCTCTGAACGGTCAACCAGACTCTTCCAAACTCTGCAGCTGTCCTACAGGGTAAAGACACCTGTCTGACCCGATGTGAGCGTGATTTGGGCTGTCCAGGGCTCAGGTCACGGCCCAAGGCCTCTTCTGCTCTCCTGTGGAGAAACAGGAAAGTGATTACTCGCTACTGACAGTACGTTTTCCAGCAATGTATTACCATGATCAGAACTGGAATCAGAAAACTTTATCGATCCTGGAGGAAATTGCTTATGCAGTGACTGCACAGATACACAGAGACTCAAAGACAAGAGCGATAAAGTCAATACTCAGGAAATGCTTAGTACTAAATACACTTGGCTATAAACAAACTGCTGTGGTCAATAAAAAAACCTGCTATTTTACTAGTTAAGACCCATAGTGATTTGGAGTTCAGTATTACATGTAATAGTGACTAAAGTAGTGATATTGCACACACTATACACTTCAGTTTGTGGAGTATTTCTCTGTGGGGTGTAGTTCTGTCACCGTTGTTTATTTTAACTGGTAAATAATGATCTTCAAAAAAAAAAACAAAAAAAAAATAGCAAACCTGTCATTGCTTTCAGTGTCTTGTAAAGATGCAAAAAATGCATATTGGAGAACCATAAAATCTAAAATATTTTATATAGTCCACATGTAACTTATCACCTTAACTTCAGCCTTAACTTTAATTTTAACTGATTAATTGAAAGTTATTTTTAATCTGTGTACTTTATACTTTAATACTTTATACTTTCCTCACACTCTGCTTTCCTTCACAAGAGTTTGATAAGCATAAACTATCTGTTCCACTCTCAGTGCCTATTACTTCAAAGTGGATGATGACGATCGTAAATATATCTCTTTGACGGAGTCAGATGGATGTTCTCACTAATGATACTGTGCCTGCTTTAGCTTTTATACTTAAATAACCACTTGTTAATCACTTTTTTATTGTTGCTCGTCGCATAAAAGCTGCCCATATGGGTCATCAAATATATTGTCAGAGACATCAAATCGAAGCAGAATTGCGGTTTTATGGTGTAGCTTGCTGGAACCATGATTGATACCGTGACACATTTGCTTTGTGTTCATTCAGCTCAGTGGCACTTCTCTCTACCTTAGAGTTATAGCTAGAATCCAAGATGGCCCCTCTTTTGTCTTTCCAGCAGTTCTGCTGTATCTGCTCTTGCAGGTGGGATATGGGTTCTGAGCATGTTACTACTCTGTTCTGTTATGAAAAGTGTTACAAAATGCAACTTTGTTGAACAAGGAGAAGCATTCTTAATGTTAATATAAATTTATCCAGGTAATTTTGGACCAGTTAATCTTGAAATAAAGGATCGCTACAAATTAAGCAGAGTAAAATATAGAAAGTTGTGGATTTTTGATGGTTGCTCTGTATGCAAGGCCTAAAGAAATTACTCACTTTTGCTGGCGATTTGGGCTAAATCTTTTATGTACCATATCATGTGACCATCAGACCAAAATCAGTAAAATATTTTTCTTCTGTCTTTCTGTGTGGCCTGTTACCAAATGACTTACGGACTGATACCAGTCCAGGTCCCGTGGTTTGGGACCACTGATCTATAGGATTAGATTAAGACTGTTAATTCAAACACTTGCCACAACTTTGTGTGTGTGTGTGTGTGTGTGTGTGTGTGTGTGTGTGTGTGTGTGTGTGTGTGTGTGTGTGTGATGCTGCTAAACATGCTTGCTGTGGTCTGTGTTGCCCTCTGCAGGACCCTTTGGACATTACACGCTCTGTGATAGTGATCCGCTCTCTGGTGGCCGGAGGGGTGGCTGAGAGTTATGGGGGCCTGTTGCCTGGGGATCAATTGGTGTTTGTTAACAACACACACCTGGACAGCTGCACTCTGGCCCAAGCTGTGGAGGTGCTCAAAGCTGCTCCAGTTGGGAAAGTGTACCTGGGCATCAAGAAACCTTTGGGGGTAAGAACAAAGTCCTACTGAGGATTTTTTTTTTGTTATTGAGTTTTTGTCTGTCTGTATGTCAATGGTGCACCTGATTTTTTTTCTTTGTATCTTTACCCTCCGCCACCAGATCCTTAAGTACGACTGGAGGTGCTTTGTTGGCAGTTTAGACATCCATTTGTTTAATTAATTCCACCACTTTGAAAAGAGGGGGGAAATACAATAAATCGTTTTTTTTATATTGGCTGATTAAAGAAGACATGTATCCAAATATATTTGTCCCACATTAATGCCCCTTCAACTGCCTTTGCTTTCAATCACTTTCACGTGGGGCCCTAGTGTGGATGTAAATATCAAATGTGTCACCAGGCATCCTTAACATAAAGATGGGAACTGAACTATACGATTTGGTCAACTGTAGTAGATTATTAAATTAGTGAGTAGGCTGGCTTGCTTCTTGTGTGTTTTTAGACTAAGTGAACACGGAGATGTCAATATGGTTCCTGCATGTAAAATGTGGTGTCTTGTCAGAAGATATAAATGATGGTGTTTGTGTTTATTTCCTTGTTGTGTTGACGTCAGAGGTGGGACTGAATGCAGCATAGCTCTGAACCTAACTCTGGGTTTTACCCTACACAGCTGCTAGCACCACCTGTAGGTTAGCCAGTGTCCCGACTGGTTTTTATTCAAGTAGCAGTGTTTTGACTTGCCTCTAAATCTCTTGGTAATGATCTCTTGGTTCAGATTTCAATGTAATCACATTTAGTGCAGAAGAAGAGTTAGTTACATATGCCCTTTACGTAACCCCGTGAAGCTGATGAAGGAATACTGCAGTATTTTTCAGTTTGATGTCTACCTGCCGCATCTTTATAGTGCAGTCATTACCACAGTACTTCTGGTGCGTTTCCCTGTTCTCAAAATTTGTGAAATATACTTATTATAATTACTTTAACAATTGTCTGATGTCTACTATGGATGGGCATTTTAAGATATTATTTGCTAATCATTGAGAACTATTTGACTGTTCTGATGTTTATTCTTTCAAACCACTATTTTATTTTTCGTTTCATTTTCTTGTTCCTCTTCTGTGTGTCTGTCTCCAGGCAGAAGAGCGAAGCAGTGTGGAGCCATCAGTAGATCTACAGGAACAGGAGCACTTCTCCAGCCTTTCTCAACTACCCGTGCCAAAGGTATCCACCCACAGGGCTTTTTTTCCCCTTTATTTAATATTTAGTATTTTTCATATATCATTTCACAAAAAAGCTGTAAAAAAATATGGTCTCCCTTTAGGTACAGTTTTATTTTCATGCTCTTTCTTTAAACTCTTTTTGTACACTTTGTACACTTTAATTCAATTAGAAAAAAAATTAGTGTGGCATCACCATTACCATTATTGATTTTTAATCAGTTATTTTGATTAAATAATGTGTCTACATTTATATTATAATGTATTCAGCTTCAAACCTGCTGCTTCCTTGGACAAGAACTTGACACTGAAAAGATCTGACATAGGCTGTCAGTAATGAAGAAGAAAATAGTGATGGATGGAAGCAGAGGGAAGGATACGAGAGGAGGGAGTAGATTGAGAGAGAGAGAGGAAAGAGGGTGAACAGCAACTAGTGCTTAAAATGGGTAACTTTTGGAGATGAGGCTCCTCCCACTTCCTCTTAGCCTTTGAGATGCACGGCCATATTATCCTTGAATTTTAGCAAAGATGTAATTGAGGCGGCTGAGTCAAGTGCTGCCGTAAATCTACCCAAAACGAGACTAATTGCGCCATTAAGATTTTAGACCCTGCACATTTTTCATGGCAAATTGGTTCTGGGCTCTACAAGGGGAGGGGTGTGAAAGGTGCTGAGTGTGCGGATTAGAGCAGTGCTAGCAAAAGTGCACTTTCAGCTCTTATGATCTTTAAGTGTATGTGTGTGCACGCATTAGGCGGAAGACGACAGGCCGGAACCCTGTTGCAAATATGAAACAACTGTTTTATGTGCAGTAGAGAGATTTCTTTAAGGCTGACCAGAGTATTATTTTTCAGGCTTTGTACCCTTGTTGGATAAATGATACTGCCCTTATAAGCAATAATATTTATCTTTTATAGCTAAGTATAACTAGAATGTTTTATGGATGTTTTGTGCAGTTCTTTATTTCATCTAGAAATACGGTCACTGCTAGCTAACCTGCTGTCTCTCTGTGTCTCCGGCTCTCACCTCTGCAGATATAAATGAGTGACTGAGGTCGTTCAGCTTCGTCCCTTGAAACAGTGAAGACTAGATTCAAGCAAATAGTTTATTTAACCATTTGTATTTCTTTAGATGTTAAGGAGTTATATTTCACTTGAAAGTCTTTTGACTTTTATCTGTAATGTAATTTCCATTTTTTATTCACAGTGAGAATTATCCAGGCCATTCATATGAAAAACTGCAGATAATTGTAATAAGAAAATCTGACTTTCCCCATAATGGGATTTGCTAAGTTTTAAAGGAATAGTCTGAAAACATTTAGTTGACATAATTGTCCACAGATCCCAGAAGTTGATCATGTTTTGAATCCAAATTTTGGATATTTAGCTTATTCCTGGAACTACGAAGCTAGCAAAATACTAACAAATGTTAACAAATACTTGAAATCTAATTTTCTGAAAGTATATTTAGGACATGCTGTGAGCTGTGAAAATGAACAGTGCTGTGGTCGAATACCGCGGGCAGCTGTTTTAGACAACAGTCTGTTTTCACTAAGTAGGAATGTCTTGGGTGATCGTCTGTCTGGGACATTGGTTGTTGCAGCATAGTGGGAAAGAGTGCTGCCCACCACAGAGCAGAATGGGGTTTGATTCCCCACCAGACAACACATTACATGAATAACAGTCTTTTGCCAAGTCTCCTTATACTACATTCACCTACATCTGTAACATGTTGCTCTGGATTAAACCGTCTGCCGGTTGTGTAAATAACTAAAAACAGAATTGCAGCTGTTTTGCAGATTGTAATAAATCTAGGCTTACTTTTGCCAGAAGTGTCATACTGCTGGCAGCAATTTAAAATAGGGGTGGCACAATAATACTTTTTCGTCTCTGATTCCAATACAGCTACCACAGCCTTGATTATCTGTATAGATACCAATTCAATATCATCCTTTTCCCTCTCTTTGACAACTAAGCTGTTAATAAGCTGGGGCAGCTGGTGGCCTAGTGGTTGGGCCATTCACCCTGCAATCAGAAAGTCGTGGGTTTGAATCCTAGGTCGTGGGTTTGAATGACTGTTAAGCACCTTGAGTTAGGTACTGTCCCCACACACTGCTCCCCATGCACTGTGTTCCTGGCTGCCCGCTGCTTCACTTTGTGAGTGGGTTAAATGCAGAGGACGAATTTTGTGCTGTTCGCACTGTGTGCTATTGTGTGTTCACATCTGACAGAATGGTCACTCTACACATTTTGCAATAATAATACATTTGTATGCTTTGAAGCCAAAGTGGCTGTTTAGGTATTGTTCGACTGGTGTTGTTTAGGTGTAACTTAGCTGGCAGTAACTTGGTTGAATATTGGACATTGATATAGGTTTAGCTTTACAGGTTGAAGAACAGATGTGGACTACTTGAGCAGTGACGTCTGTCACTCTGGATAAGAGCGTCGGCTAAATCCCGTAAATGTGAATGTAAATGTACTCCCTCGAAGATTAGTGAGTTTCTACACTAATCTTGTGCATTTGTCCATTTTGGAGTTCTGCATGCATCTCTGAATTGGCAGCAACTCTTAGTTCAACATATACAGTTTCATAGATTTACATGATGGGGCAGGCATTTTCCGATATCCTTTTTTTTTTTTTTGCCCCATATTGATCCGATATCAATAACGAGTATTGGATCGACACGCCCTTAATTTACAGTGTAAGACAAATGTCTCATTATTACTCAACATTGACAGTGTGCTTGTGAAATGAAGAATAAGCCTATTTATTTGTGTTGAATATAAGCTGTAACAGCTTTTTAAGGTTTCTCTGCTCAAGGAACCTTTTGTGGCTGCCACATTGATTTTGGCCATTTGAGACGTGGCCTAATGATAATGATGTCCTTTCTCCAGTGATGTCTGTGTTAATTGCAGTTTCAGTGGCTGAGAGATTCTGATTATCTGCATGTCCAATATGGAAAAAGCCATAAATCCACTATCTATTAAATCTGTTTCATCACCACAATCAAAATCTTTACATCTTTTTCCCCCCATTACGCCCAGTGTGGGTGTCAACGTAAATCCCAATGAAAATACAGACAAGTCGTACACAGTATTCATAATGATGCAGATGACATAAGCTATAGTTCTGCAGTTGTTCAATTTGCTATAATATGTTTTCCTGTTTTTTAAACATAATATTTCTTGCTGCATGCCTGACAGCAGTCATTCTGGAATAATTTACGGTTCCATTGCTGTATTGACCATTTATTGGATTGTCTCTGTTGTACCTTTGAACGTATCTTTCATTTAACACTCTGGATTTTTAGTAGCGGCAGCACTTTATCTTCTGTTTACGGCCACAGCCACAGACACACACACACCCTGTTATTTGATGAGCTTATAATTTACACTTACTCATTGTGGTTCAGTGCTGTTAACTGCCTCTTAATCAATATCGTACTTATGGAATATCAGTCATTCTGGAACCATAGTCAATGAAGAAACATTGTTTTGTCACAAAGTATTCTTGAGCCTTGATTAAGTTGAACCTTAGCAGAATCTCTGTCAAGAATGTCCAACCCTGGTCTTGGAGGACCAGTGTTCAGCACAGTCTGATAATTCCTCACCTCAAAAGCATCTAATCATTGAAATTAACAGATAAATTGAACCAGGACTGGACTGGATATCAACCGTCCAAGACTGAAGTTGAACACCCCTTCTGCTTATATTGTGTGGACACAGACTGGTCACTTTTATAATTTAAAGTCATGAGAACACTGATGAGGCATGGCAGTAAATCATGATTCTTGAATGTTAATAGGGCTTTGGGGATGGCTCAGTCCTTCCAGAAGACTTTGATGAGGATCCTGAGCTGATTCTGGACAACATGCCCCGCTATGCTTCCCCTGTAATCACCACAGAGCTCCTGCCAGGCCTGGAGAGAGAGATGGCTGTGGATGAAGACCAGGAACAAGAAGAACGGCAGGAGGAGAGGAAGTGCCAGAGCTCAGAGAGTGAAAGGGAGAGTCCTTTGTCGTACTCTTGGAAGGAATCACTCTTTAGGGAAGAGTCAATTGCATCAAATCCCTACCAGATCTTCACCCAGCCTGAAACAGAACAAGAGGTGAGATCCTGGTCAGCAGAGAGAAGTGGTCCCTAAAGGCTGCTTCATAACAAAATGTTTGTTAAGGTTTTTTAAGTAAATAAGCCTCTCTTTCTCTTATGTCAAGTCCTAATGCTTGTATATTTGTTTGTCAGCCACATTTTAAACCGTCTGTAAGAAGCAGTTATTTGCACCTGAAGTGCTTAAAGAAGATAAGTGAAAGGAAATGAAAAGGATTGGATGGAAGATCGCTTGCTCTTCATATATAGTACTGTGCAAAAGCCAATTTCTTAATATTTTTGCCTTGTAGGTGCAAAAAAACTATTTTATGCCTGTCAAGCTGTCTTATCCTTGGGTATATTAAGAAGATTAAATTAAAGCAATGAGATGTTTTACTGAGACAGGTTGCAACATGCCTTAAGATACAAGGAGCCCAGAAAAAGGAATTACAACCACTCTACATTCAGTCCCACCAGTATACTAATCATCGCCTGATCATCTGGAACCAACATGCTGTTAGTTATGCTTTGTTCTGCTTGAATGATTCATATGGAGGTCACTGTGTGTCTTGTACAACCAAGAATAATCCTCTGAAACTGGTCAGGTTCAGTGATAGGACTGAAAATGAGAGTCTTTAAAGGTTCAGTAAGCTTGAAGAACTGTTCCTCAAGACTATATATATATATATATATATATATAATATAATATAATATAATATTTTATATATATATGTATGTATGTATGTATGTATGTATGTATGTGTGTGTGTGTGTGTGTGTGTGTGTGTGTGTGTGTATATATATATATATATATATATATAAAACAACATATGAAGACACGAGAC
>JBBJLR010000040.1:8267639-8279914 GCA_037577145.1 Brachypetersius gabonensis | reverse complement strand
TCAGACAGGTTTAACTGATTTCATGCCAGGCCCAATAAAAAAAGTGTTCCTTTAATTTTTGTGAGCAGTGTATATCCCGATGTGTGTGTGTCTGTATGGGCAGTAATGTGGAATGCTGTTGTATGGAGCCACATACCTGCTGAATGTTGGGGTGTGTGTGTGTGTGTGAGCATCAAAACTAAACTGGCTTTTCACTCAGTGTCTTATCAGTCAACCTTCACTGCTCACAGTGGCCCACAGCTGACTGATCAGAGACACTACAGAGGTGACAGTCAATAGCTCAGCTGAGCTGCAGGTTCACGGCCTCATACTGCTTCTCTGGGGCTTTTGCTCTCACCAGGACTCAAGGGTAAGAGCAACGGCAGAAGTCTCCAAGAGAGCAAGTGCTGCACTGAATGGTCAGCAGTTTGCTTAATCCTTCCATGTAAAGGCGCTTGGATTAAGATAAGAGTAATATGCTGTGCGTGTGCGTATTGAATAAGTCAAATGTGACTTTTATAAAACTTGTCACAGCTGGATTACAAGGGAATTGGATTTGTAGCACCTGCAGGAGTTCGGTAATAAAGGGTTTGCTGACTGCATGTTCTCTTTTCTGAGTGATCTGTGATCATTAAAGGAACAGATAAACTCATATTGCTTTCTTACATGTGTGTGTATGCTCGGGTGATTCTGTTGTCTTTTAAAAAATGAATTCTCCTAAATCTCCACACAGCACATTTGCCACGCAGGGCACAGTGCTGGCCTGGCGTTTAGCTTGAAATTTACGCACACTTTGAAATGACTGAATGCCACCATCTGTCCCCGTCGGTGGTGAAAGCAGCAGTTCAGAGGAATGGAGCAGTAGAGCAAAGGCCAACCATTGTTTGCGGATGCTGGGTGAGGGACCTTGAAAATGCATAATTTATCTTTGGCTATGACATCAATCAAACCAATGAATTATAAAGGTGCTGCAGTGTGACATTGTAGAGTACTGCTGAGATATAACTGATGTTAGATCAGGCTTTAAACAACTCCACTAAAACAGACAACAGATCTCAGAACGTGTGCTGATCCTGAAAGGTCTGTAATTGCAGGGTGGAGCCTCCATGGATCAGACAAGTTTGTCCAGCATAGATTCTCAATCAGACTGAGCCAAGTCAACAACCTGAGCTCTTTGTGATGTTCCTCAAGCCATTCCTGAACAATTTTTGCAGTATAGCAGAGTGCAAGAAATATGCCTTTGCCACAAAAATGTAAGTGTAAGGGGAATCATTCTAATAAACTTGGTGCCTAATACATCCCACCTCTTAACAGGTGCCCTTGTAAAGAGATAATCATTTATCCTAAATAATTATTCATCCTATTCAGCTGTCAGTGGTATTAATGCTATTCGGATCACTGTATACATGCGTTTACATATACAGTAATCCCCTGCTTTTTGCTGGGGTTACGTTCCAAGAGTGCCCACGTATAGTGAAAAACCACATTGTTGTGGTAAAAAAAAAAACAAAACTATTTTTTTTATAGTGTAAACCCTAAATATCCCCCGAATATGCTCCAAAAACAATGTAAATACCGAGTTCACCCCTGTATAGACTGTACTGTAATTCATGTATGCACGTTTTCTTTGGCATAACAGGTAAACGCAGTAATAAATGTATTTAATTTACAGTAATGAAAATACAGGGCCAAAAACGAAAAACACAAGGAAACACTAGATGCTCCACTGGGGAAATTCTGGACAGCAATTGTGTCAAAGGGCAGCAGCCAATCAGCTGCAGTGAAAAATAAATAGCTTTCTCGGATTGGCTACTTTGAAACCTCCCTCCTCTGAGTACAGTGGCATTTCACCATCACAAGATGTGCTTTCTTTGTGTTTCTCTTCACAGGATCCAAACCTTTTAGTTATTTTGTATACGTAAATGTTGCTGAATTTACATTAATATTTGTGTGTCAGAATTAGTAAATTATATTTTTCTTAATAATTTAGCAATTTAATATATGAAAATGTATATATTGCCACGGAGAAAGCTGTGAGGTCCGGGCCTCGTCCGCCACAGTACAAGGACGAAGGGATGTGGCGGACGAGGCCTGGGCGTTTAGTGCAGTTAGTGCTGCATTAGTGCGTGGGTTTTGGTGAACAATTATTAGTTCGGTTCTCAGAAAAAAAAATCTGTTTTGGACTGAAACCGCAACTGCTGATCAGCATTAAAGTGGGGGTTTACTGCATGTGTATATATGTTTCTCCAGTCTCTGTGATGTTTCTCTGCCCTTCACTTCAGTGTCTCTTCCTCTGATGTATTGGTTTGAAGACCGCTGGTGTGAATATAGTATATCGGGGGATATTTTCAGGTGAAAATGTTTGTTTTGCCTCCTTTTACTCTCCCTCTGTCTCTTTTTTTTCTGTGACATTCTCACAATAGCAGTGTCCCTCCATTTGTTGTTGCAGCATGTGGGACTAGTGACACTCCAGTGTGATTATGTTTAAATGGTCAGGGGGAATTGCTGATACAAGACTGCTATTATTCACCTCACTGCTTTTGTTACTCATACCTCAAGTCATCTTTTCACCTTTCACTGCATGTGTATGTGTGTGAATGTGGTGGGTGCAGCTCATGTACTCTTGGATGCTTGTTAATGTGTGTAAGGGTTTCGTGTTGATCATTTGTTTGGTCTGTAGATATGCCTGTCTGTATATGTATGTGTGTTTGTGTGTGTGTGTGTGTGTGTGTGTGTGTTCTGTTCAGCTGTGTTACTCGAAGGCCATTTCAAGAATGTGAATCAGAGGCTGACTGCTGTGGACCGAAATGAGCTTTTGCCAAAAAGCAGCTAACTACACTCCAATCACTGTCGCAGCTCTGCCCTCCCTCACAACCCGTCACATTCATTTCCTTCTGCTTCTGGCGGAGGAACACACTTTAGCAAACACAAAATGATTGCAGGTCCATTTGGCTCTGTTCTCTTTAGTTAGGATTTATTACTGTCACTATTTCTTTTAGTAGCACTCCCATAAAGTTTGTCCCAGATGATGGGATTTGACTAGGGCAGTCCCCTCCAGCTGTTTATTCAGCCTGCTACTGGACCAGATCACCAGTCATGTTCCTTCTGAAAACTGTGTTATGGGGTTCACATGTCCTAGGAGTCTGTAGATGTAAAAAAGTGCAATAAATTAACTGACAAACATTTATAGTTGAAAACATTTTTGCCTGGGGTAATTTGGTAATGTGGTTTAGGAGTCGATTCATTGCATCAAAAATAATTGATGTAATTCTTTTCATAGATTTCCAGACACACACTGGATACATAAATGTAACTGACTAATACTCAGAAGTGGATTATAAATGGTTAAATTATAAGCTGTGCGTACTGTTGTTTTATTCCATACTTTACCAAGTGTTGCTGCAGTGTGATTCCCCGGGAGGCATACTGTGAGTGCTTTTATCTCCTTATAATGGCACTACAACTGGATCTCTGTAACTGCACCTCACTTGACTGTAAATGTAAAATATGTTGCTGATTCTCTCAAGGTATCCATTGGGTTTTAAGGCTGTAGTTTGTTTATGGTGTACTTTGCTTAAATTTAGCTGTGTGCTGGATTTATGAATCGGAGCCGTTTAGCTTCAATGTAAATAAGCTTTCTTTTTAGTCAATGTTTGTGTCACCATTGTTCAGTTCAGTAACAAGAGTGTGAACCCCCAAGATATAAAGGGTGCGCTGTGCCCGTTTTCAGCTTTAGGAAATAGCACAGCATGACCTCCCGTCCTGGTGCTTCCCCAGCAGCTCACACCCATAGTGTTTTGCTGCCCAGCTTAATCATGAATTATGTGCAGTAGACTTCTGACTGATGATCTGTTTGTGGTGGCCTGCTGCCACTGAATGTAAGCACTTATGAAAATAGAGACTTCATTAATTTTTTGTCTGTTTATTGTTTTCCCCCTCATTATTTCTCTTTGTGAAGTAGCTTTTCAGTTGCTTATGCGTTATTTTGATTTTAAAATGATGCTGACTGCTGCTTAAGATTCATGCAGTAGCCTGTCTAAGACATGTGGTGCGTTGTTAATTAAGGGGAGCGCTGAAGTTGTTGAGAATTACTGTAGCACTCCAGAACGAAGTGCGAGATTTCAGTCTTGCAGTTTAGCCTTCTGTTTAACACATTCAGCTCATGATTCACTCATCAGCTAATTAAGGTCATTTGGTGTGTTAAAAGAGGGAAATTGCTCATCTCTGCAGGGTTACAGCCTTCAGGGCCTACGGTTCATAACCCTCCTCCAGTATGTTAAATGTCCTGGAAAATCTAATTTATTACTAAATCATTTATTACTAAAGGAGATGTGGGTGGATTGGGGAACCAGAATGTCTCTATTGTAACAAAACCTTAATAAAGCCATAACCAAGTCACAGAAGTGGTAAGCTTATAGGAGCAGAAAAAATAAAACTAATGCATGTTAGTTATTTCAGGTAAATTAGGGATTTTTCTATTGATCACATGCTGGGAAGAGCAGGTGGTGTTCTACAATGCTGTAAAAAAAGACAAAGTGTGAGTGTCTGTGCGGTTCTTCTCGTTCTTCTATCTCTCATCGCAGCCAAAAGTGTGTGGGTGAGTGGAGTGGATCGTTGGCCTTGGCTTTTGTTCCCTTCATTCCTTTGTCTGTCCTCCCCTTTTGTTTTTCCTCTGGATGGTGATGTATGAGCGAGGCCAGTTGGCAGTAAGCCGCCCTCCATCTTTCTTAGACCCAAGTTAATTAAGAGCTTTAATGAGACTGCAGCTAGCAAGAGGCAGCCATGAAACGTTAGCTGCCAGCCTTATCGCTTTCTGCTCCAGCATGAACGAGGAAAAAACAGGGAATATAGGATAAAATTTGCCTATTTTTCAACTTAAACTTATGTCAATTCAGTTCTGTCAGGATTCGACAGGAAAAGATTAGAGTGCATCATGAAATTTCATATTTCTGATGAGAAATGCTCAGTTCAGAATTGTTCTTATAGAAACCAGTGATAGGAACCAGATGTTTGAAGAGCTGGTTTCCTCTAAAAGGTGTGTTATGGTTAGGAATGCGCTCCCTGATGTCTGAAACATTGTTTTACAATAGATTTGTTATCGGTTTTTGGCCTAAAAAATATTTCATGAAAGAGAGGTTCTAGGCAAAATGACCTCCCAAGATGGGTTATTTCCATTTAGCACCTTTAACATAACATATAAATCTCAGGAGACATGTGTAGTTTGACTGGTGGCTCTGGACAGCAAGTAAAAAGACTAAATTATAGACATTAAAACCTCAGTTTCTATCTAGATGTGTAAGGATTGTTGGTCAGTTTATCAAATCAAACCATTTAGAAGTGTTTACTTCTCAGATATTTATTTTATGCAGAAATAAAAAACATGGTTAAATTATCCTTTTAATATAATGATTTTCAAATATGAAGAACTTCATTCCCGAATGCGTGTTATGTTTCACACTCATTGTAATGAAACCCTATTTCAAACAATAAAAAAAAACACATTTGTTGAAAACTACAGCATAACAGAGATTAAAGCACAGGCAGGGGATTTTACATTTTAAGTGGTTTAAAACAAGCTATTTTGCAAGCTATGAACCCATATGTAACGCATATAGATACTGTCTCATCATCACTAGTCACCAGAGATGTTCACAAGTAATTTTTAACAAGTCCAAGTCCAGTCTCAAGTCTTTGAGTGGCAATGTTTAAAAATGGCGACTCTGTTTGGGGGATTTTTGCACTCGAAATGTTTAGAAGATATGCTAATTGGCCACGCCCTGCGATTACAATTGTCTGTTGATTAGCAGGGGGTGGGGCTGTGATCTGCCCTCACCAACATGGAGGATTAGCTTTAAATGGTCTTAAATCTAATTGTTAAATATGAAAAATATATCTCGCACTCTAAATGTGAAACTTCAAAGTTGGATAGGACTCGGTGAGACCTTTACAAGCGAGCGCTTGCAAACCGTTATTAGCTGAAAACCGTTCACCTTGGACAAAAGTAATGGGACACCGGGGCAAGGTGAACGGTTTTCGGAGGTTTTATGGCAAACGAGGGGTCGTTGGAAAGAGTGCGGGATATAATTAAATAATTACATGAAATAAACATTGTTTGCGAGTAATGACTCACGAGTCACAGCACCCGAGTCCAAGTCAAGTCTCAAGTTGTTGAGGGCAAGTCTAAAGTCAAGTCACAAGTCTTTGTATGTGTGACTTAAGTGCGACTCCAGTCTGAGTCTCAGGCTCAACTCCCCATCTATGCTAGTCACTTGTCTCATGCATCATTTTAAAACATGACTCGATTTTACTAAACATTTATGATATCAGCTGGATAACTTGCTCCATCCTCCATTCTCTGCCCATTTCAATTCAGTTATGTTGTTTTTTTTCTGGCTGAAAAATAATCATGTATCAATGATTTACGTTTATACTGGCTGAGTTCATGTTAACATGAGGGAGGTCATTCAGATATCTGGTAATATTTATACAGCTTTCAAAATTCATGTTAGGTGTGTTTGCTGATGGTGTACATTCTGATGCCTCTTCTGATAAAAGAAGCACCTTCAGGGAAAAGAGTACGGCCGAAGCTTTAATGCCATACTGCACAGGACCCGAAACAACAGCTTCACCAAGCAAATAGTGTCCAATAGATAAATTTGGAATTCACCCATAGGCTGCACGGCTCCCTGGTTGATATTTGGTGCATTATGTATGAATGTAAAAGCCATACTTTCTGTAGCAAACTACATAAGGAGTTGGAAGCCAGTCTGAAACTGGCTTCCTAAACAGTCCTTGTACTAAACTGAATAATTATTAGAATTGATTTTAACATGCTAAAATCGATGTAGCTGAAATTCCACATTCAGATGCACATTTGTGTGTAACAGGTCTTGCCCATTGCCCAGTCCTCTTTCTCTCCATATCCTTCTCTGCTCATTTGGTCTCTACCTCTCCTTCTTCATTACTACTTCCTGTCCACAACAATCCCCTTTGTTGTTTTTCATCCCTCGCTCTAACCCATCCCTCTGTATCAGCCAGATGAGTGGGCTTCGTCGCACCCTGATTGGTGAGCTGGCTTGTTCAGCACTGTGCTGGATATCAGCCTTCATCTGGGTGCCCCTGATTCCTTGACAGTTTTTGCACACAGATACGAAGCAAAACACCTAGTCTCAGCATTTTAATCTGCCGGGCCTGGATATCATTAGAATACAAAGCAGTAAAAAAGGGCTAATCTCAAGTGAGCCAGACATTTGAACAGCTTGTACATGGAGAGAGACGGTAGATAGGAAGAAAAGACTGTGAATATGCTAAATTATAATGCATTATTAATGCAAATACTACACAAAATGGAAATTAATATCTCTGTTTCTCTTTTTCAGGCTAGAGCAGCAGTTGTATGGCCAGGGATTCCTCATTTGTAATGTGCTTTCATCAAAGGAGTTTTTGGGAGAGAAACCCGTACAAGTCTTGTCTTTTAACTGTCTCTTCTTATTTGTTCTCGGTTTTGGTGGAAGTAAGACTGATCTTCTGGGCAGATGTTGGACATTGGGCTGAGGTTGGGGTGTCAGACTTCTGGAGAGCCAGAGCACTGCAGAGATTAGCACACCTAATTTAACTCATGTAACTAATTACAGAGGCCTTCGTGAGTTGAATGTGGTTGGTTAAGCCATACTGGAGCTGGATTAGTCACTGTAATTTAAATGATACGATGACCTGTAGGTTTTTTCAATACAAGTCCAGAATGCATGTGATTTTTACAAATTTGATAGTAATAATTGTAGAGTGAATGACTTTCTGCCATTGGCTGAGCTCCCTCAGTAATAGTAGTCCTGTTCCAATCCACCTCACTAATGGAATAATGGAATCTGCTATGAGACACAACCATGCAGCATGTTATTTACCAGGTTTCCATCCAGCTGTCAATTTAAATTCAAGCGAATAACTGAAATGTTGCATAAACTCATGCAAATGAGGCTGACTTTCCATTCACTCTGTACAAGAGAATGAAACTCTCTGCGCCATCTCATAAAAACACTGCTGAGAAATATGCTAGGAGTCTTCAGAGGAGCCTTTAATGTTGAGCAGCCAAAATTGAAGCCACTTGCCTCTTTGTTTAACTGCATATCTGCTTTGGAAATATCCATCAATAAGCTGCAGGTACCTTATGTCTGCTTACTTATATCTTATATCACACATATGTTTTGTTTTTGAGAAGGAGTAGTACCTACAGCCTTCTGTCCTATACTGCAGACGCGTACCTGGGGTTTTAGATATTTGTTGTTTTGAGGTTGTTTTTTTATTCAGTATGCCAAATATGTATAAAAATACTTGGATGGAAATCTAGCTGTTGTTCAGAGTGTGTCCTGTGGTGTTATCAACATATTTTAGAAACTGAGCCTTAGACAAAACACAGTTTTTATTTATTGTTATTTATATTATTATTTATAGAGCAAAGGTTCCATCATGCAGTTTATCAACATGAAAAGTAGTTTTCTTTGGACAGACTGGTCTGAAGAGCAACTTTTCAGATAGCACATATCCTTTTATAGCTGCTATAATCCTATAAATCCAGAGCCTTTTTCACATGGGTAGTGGTGAGGTATGGGGTAAGGACAGCGTCTGTTTACCAGTCCAACTGCAGCTGAACAAGATAAGACCGTCGTCCAAAACAGAAAAGCAAAACCACTTTTGAAGGGCTGAAAAGAAGCTAATGAATTTTTTAACAGTCAAAAGTCCAAAACTAAAATCTAGAAATGCTCTGGCTTCAAAACATATCAAGATATCTGATCTGGGCCGATTACTTTTCTATGAGCGATTCACTTGTTGGATATCTTTGCTCTTTAAATAAATGAACTAAAAATGTATTTGGTAAGATTCTCATTGTCTAAAAGCATTCACTGTAAAAAAAAAAAAACAAAACAAAAAAAACCCAACAATAATATAGACCCAAAGGAAGGCAGCTAATACTTTCATACATATGAGGTAGCCAGTCAGATACACAAAGCTAATCCAGCTTCAGCAGTGTTTTAGAAGAGGGAAAAGACCAAGTCTCCAGCACTGTGGCCTTCCAGGAGCTGAGTCACCCCCAGGGCTGACGTGTTGGGATCATTTTTGAAGGTTGTCGTTGTAAAATGTTCAGATAGAGCCAAAGTTCTTGGAGAACACTTGAATATCTGGGACATTGGTACTCTTTGTACCTTCTCTGTCTGGAACGTTCCACAACGTCATGCAGCAGACGCTTATCTCTCGACAGGCTGCCTACATTCTTTCTTGGCAAAGTGGGTCAGTTGCATCAGTTTTGTGTGTGACTGAGTGAGTGAATGTGTATTTATGGGGTTCTTTCCCATGGTGAGCAAAGGCTCTGGTTGTGTTTTTCTCCCTGTGCTGCATCTTATTGCTGGATTTTCTGCCTGGCATGACGTGGTTGCCGTAAGAGCAGTGCGAGGTGGGCCTCGGTTTCTTTCAGCACAGAGTTAAGCCACTGTTTCAAATCAGCATTCGTCAGAGTTGCTGACAGACCTTCTCAGCCTATTCTTCAGACTGCACTGACCTGTGTTGGAAACGCTCTGAATGTTTGAATCTGTGGTGTTTTGGTGGGGGTTTTTGGATCATGATGTGACAGAATTGTGAATACTTCTGTGCGCCGATATTTTCCCCTCTGCCTTTGAGACTCATCTGTTTTACATTTTAAACACTTCTTAAATTTTGTATTTATTTTTGCAGAGAAGCAACCTTCCCTGTAATAAACATTTGTCGACCGTTGCTTGTCGTGTCTTTTTATGCTTTAGTGAAGCCATAATCACCTGCCTGTTAGAGGAAGAAAAACAAAAAATCCCATCTTTTTTCGCCTGCTTTGATTTACAGAGCACCTGTTTGGGAATTTGAACCACGGCGAGATGTTTTCTTCAGTCAGTTACTGCTTGATGTTTGAGTGGCAGTTCTCTTCTGAATGCTATTTTCTGCTTGTCGAAAGCCTTGTCAAGAGGTAGCAGGTGCCATAAGAGTATTTCACTTTGTGCACTGTAACTGACTGTCAATGTGGCTCTTAAAGCTTGAACTCTTAACTCTCTATAGCCCTTTATAGGACCATAGAAATGCAATAAAAGATGGATATTAGAGGGCAGCATTGTTATCTGAAGGTCATCACTGGGCATAGAAAGGCAGGTTGGGTAAACCTGACCTTTTAAGCTGCCTTAGATCTGCATTATCGCACACCTTCATGCCACACACAGGATGGAACCATTAAAGCTAGAGATAACAGTTGCCCAACTTATTTTTTAAATGTCCCACGTTTTCTTTATTTTGTTTTGCTTTACTTTTTCAGTGATGTCCACTTAAGTTTGTACTTATATGTACCAACTTTTTTTTTTTTACCATTTTCTCCTTCTCTGTTTCCATTCAGTTAAAACAGACATTTTTGTTGTTGTGTCTTAGACTGGTTTATGTAAATACCCATGTTTCAGGCTGACAGGGACGCCACAATGTGGTGGCCAGTGGTGACAATGGCCACCGAAAATCATCCTTTGCCACCACAGTTGCCACCCCTTAGTAAGGGGCCACCCTTTTATTCTGCATAATATGTGTAAATATATAGATTTTTAAAAATTCACAATAGTTCATGACATAAAAATGATTTTGTAGCAAGATACTGCGGCTGCTGCTGTTGTAGCTTCCATCCATCTCCCCTCCCTCCTTCTCTCCCTCCCTCCCTTACCCCTTCCCCCACCCCTCTCCCTCTCCCTCTCCCAATAATGGATTATGGATTTTTGTTTGGTATGACACCCTAACATTTGCTGTGGACCCCACTGGCCACCCCTAGAAATGTTTTCTGGAGGCGCCACTGCAGGCTGACGTGTGATGTGCTTTGTTCAAAAGCAAAGCCAGGCTGAAATGCTCTGTAAAATTCTGGGACTAAACTGATGTAGAACGAACAAGAGAATGTAATGTATGTTGGTTGGTTTTATGCAGGTTCTTTAATGCAGATGGACTGAAACATTGTGTATATATGGACAGAAGTATTGGGACATGCCTGGAAGAGCTTGACCAGCCCCCACACAGTCGTGACCTCAACCCCATCCATCACCTTAAGGATAAACTGGAACAGAAATTGTGAGCCAGGTCTTCTCAACTAACATCAGTGCCTGACCTCATAAATGCTCCACAGAGTTTATGTGCACAAATTCTCACAGAAACTCCAAAAGAGTGGAAGCTGTTCTAGCTTCAAAGTGGGGCCCAACTTCATATTAAATTTGAATGCAAAGTCTCTGTTGGTGTAATGGTCTGGCATCCCAACACTGGATAGGGTGAGTACATATATAATCATGAGTGTTCATAAGAGAATAACAGATTTTCCTCAAATGTGTTATTCCATGAAATTGACTCGATAAGTGAACAGCATTGTGCTGACCAGATTATGGTAAAACAGTGTAGTTCACAGCCTCCTGTTGCACATCGCTTTGTTTGTAGTGTATTTTCAGTGCAGTACATTTCGCCCCCTGTCATTGAAAGAAGGACTTTTTCATCCACCCCTTCTGATCTTCTGGCCCTCATTTGCCACCTAGTCACACACTTTAGGCTGGCCATTTGTCTGCACACACACACACTCTTGTCTAGAAATGATGATGCCGCTGTAATTACGAGCCACTCCACTGTGCCATTAATATCGCACACACTCTGCTCTCCAGCCCAGGCTGCCAGAGCTACTGCTGCATGCTAAGTCTGCGCCGTGATATGCTGATTGGCCATTGTTCTGCACTCTCTCTTTCTCACCCAAACGCACACGCACACTCTCACTCACTTTTTTTGCTTTTTCCTCACTCACTTGTGTTCACACACTCTTCTCTTCTCTCTTCAGCTCTCTTTCCCTGTCTATCTGTCTTTCTCCATCTCGCTCTCACTATATATATATATGGGCTGGTGGTGGCCAGTGTTGCCTCTGGACCAAGAGGTCAAGGGTTTGAATCACCACTCGGTTCCTTGACAAGACACTTAACTCCAAGTTGCTTCAGGGAGACTGTCCAATGTTGTTAGGGAATGAAAGTCGCTTAGGATAAAAACATCTGCTATATAATTCACACATACATACATACATACATACATACATACATAGATAGATAATATAGTGTGTGTGTGTATGTGTATATACACTCACCTAAAGGAACACCTGTTCAATTTCTCATTAATGCAATTATGTAATCAACCAATCACATGGCAGTTGCGTCAATGCATTTAGGGGTGTGGTCCTGGTCCAGACAATCTCCTGAACTCCAAACTGAATGTCAGAATGGGAAAGAGGT
>JBBJLR010000040.1:8249653-8260827 GCA_037577145.1 Brachypetersius gabonensis | reverse complement strand
CTCTCTTTCTCTCTCTCTCTCTCTCTCTCTCTCTCTCTCTCTCTCTCTCTCACACACACACACACACACACACACATTGTCAGCTTTCTGGTGGGAAAAAACGGTGTGTGTGTGTGACTGTGCTGCAGTTAATTAAAAAAGGAAAACACTGCTGTCAAACTCTAGTCAAAGAGCGCTCTGATTGAATCCATCACACTGGCCTCCTATTTCAAGAGGCAAGCAGTGCCAGCCAAGATGAATGGAGGGACTTAATAGAATTAGATTGTGCTGGAAGTGTTTGATGATGGGTTTAATCTATAGCGAGATATGAGCCACATTTCATGTGTGTTTTAATATTCATCGCCAGGACCACAAATGATTGTCATAGAAGATTAAAGCAGGCAGAGCGGGCCTAGATCATATAGACCAAGCGTGTGATCGTGAGTGTGATTTATTATTAATAACAATGCTGCTCCTGCGAAAGTGTGCTGATGCTAAGTGTACTGAACGCTGGCCGTGTTCTTGTTAAGCTGCAGTGTTTTAAAGCCTAAACACGCCTTAACAGCAAGACAAAGCTGGGGGGCAGTTGGATAAAATGAATGGCGTCTCTTAAGTGTCCTCTCCAGCTCTGTGTGGCCGATACTCTCAGAGAACAATGACCTGCTGTTATTAAAGCACTCGGTCAATAGCACTTCCTTTCTGGGGCTTTTTAGTCCAGGCCAAAGTCCAGCTCTCAGCCTGGACACATGAAGAGAGGCCTCAACTGTAAATACAGTCCATCTGACTCCGGACCACCTTATCATGCTCTAAGCACAGAATTACAGGATTTTTTAAAGTAATGATAACAAAAACTAACAATCATAAACAAGTAACAACAATAATAATAAACAAACATGGGGGGTACCTCTAATATTGCTACCACTACTAATAATAATATAATAATGATACAACATTTGATTTCATAACATTTTTGTTATTTGTGTATAATTTTATGGGCCTCTGTGAATATGGAGTAGATGCAACAAGGTCATATTGTGAGGATTCCCATGTGTGTGTTTGTGTCTGGGAACTGTCCTTGGATGCTTTTTTCACACTCTCTCTGCATCCCTGTGGGACCAGTAGGTCATCCAATGGGTCTTTTATTGGCTTTGATGCTTATCAGTAATTTGAATTCACATCCATAGACCACCGAGACCAATAATAATGACCCTCTCTGACCCCCATTTCTCTGTCCCTGCTTCCCTGCGATCTCCGCTACTGAGGACCTTACTGCGGTCATTTTGTCTTGTCTGTGTTGCTCTTTGTTAAATTGGATCACACTGTAGAGCTTTAAATCTGTTCAGTGTAAATGTGTAAGATTCCATGTGTTCCATTTTGTTTTGGTTATTTCTCACTTTATAAAATTGTAGATTATAGGATAAGTATAAAACAAAATGCTGATCACACACAACATTAAACAGGTCAGAGTCTCTCCAAAACAGCAGTACCTACCAAAAGTGGTCCAAGAAAGGACAACCAGTAAACCGGCAATGGGTTCATGGGCCCCCAAGGTTCACTGATGCATGTGGAAAACAAAGGCAAGCCCATCTGGTCCGACCACACAGATGAGCTACTGTAGTACAAACTGCTTAAAAAAAGTTCATTCTGGCTTTGATATTTCAATGTGTTTGGTAAATTCACACCCTCAAATTTTACTTTCCAAAATTTTAGCAGCTGTTTAGCAGTTTTAAACATCCCATATTCTGTATTTTTCTTGCATTTTCTGTTCACTGTTTATGACAGTTTATGAGACTGGTTTTTATTCACCAGAAACATTCATAATTCCATTTTACTTGACCATTCTCTATCCTTGACCATTTTCCATCCCCTAGAATTAAACAGGCAGTTTTTGTGACTGATTTTAAGAATGAAATACAGTGCTGCAGCCTCTCGTGCTGTTTAAAGCCATTTATCTGAGGGACTTTCTGCCAGCAAATACACAAGGAATATTTGAATGCATGCAAACAAACAAGAATGCTTTAAATAACATCAAGATTTCTTTTGTTTGTAAAAACTATTTGAAGTTTTGTGAGCTGCTTAGAAGAACACTGGTTCGGGTTCCAGATTTTATCTCAGTTTTTCCAGCCTTTGCATGGATTTGTGAAACTCCATCAGCAGATAGCGATTTAATTGAATAAAATATAGACTGAGCTGAACCACATATGTGATGTTTTTGCTGAGAACTACAGTGTAATACTGGACTTCCATGAGAAGAGATTTAGCAATCACAAAGATGTAAAATTGCTGTTTACTCTATTAATTTTGTATATATTTTAATATTAGCTTCTAAAAGCACATAATTCTCATCTAAACAGGTTTTCTAAGACTTTTGCACAGTACTGAATGTAAGTGAGCTCTGTTCTGACTGGCTGCCCTCATTCATAAAGCAATTCGACTTTATTCAGCTCTAGGCTGAACAGCCACCTGTTTATTGGCTTGTACCTGTGAATTCAAAATACGCTTAGATTCTAAATGGACTGTATGAACATGAATAAGTGGCACATGTTCAAACATTAACATTGGTTACATACTACCTTAAACATTTTCATCCAGAAAAGCGAGGGAAATTTGTTTTTCCATACTATGAACCCTTTAATGATTGCTTAGCTCCGCCCACAATCTCAATTATGTGGTGTCATTTCACTGAAAAGCTCCTTTCCTTTGGAATCTCACTAAAAACCCATTATGTCCATTTGCTTTGCATTAATGACAGTATTCACACAAATGGAGTGTGTTCTTGAGATTTCAGTTTAATTTTTGAGATTTAATATTAAAATTGTGTTCCGCAAAACCACCTTATTCAGATTTACGGTCATAATCAGAAAATTAATATGTAAAAATCCTAGCTTTGAGAACACTTGCATTCATGAAACCCCTGTTCTAAAACATTTTACCCAAGTGTGTTCCATTTATAGCTGGATTTATTCTTAATGTTTACTGAAATATGGGTATAAATTATTTAGATTACCAGTGCATTGCAATTACTTTAGTAATAAGGTAGTATACATAATCAAGTGTTAGTTAAAAATCCTCTCGCCACAATGAACATTATAATTATTATATTGTCTAAAGGCTAGATTTTTATTTTTGAATATATGCAAATATGTGCATATTTAAGGGGATAACACTACTTTTTCAGCACATGCAAGAAAAAAATGCAAAAATGACTGTGAGAATATCAGTAATAAGGCTTTTCAGTGCTTATTATTAAGCAAAATTATTCAGTAACGATTATGAAATTGATGTGTAAGTTCAGCAGTCAGTTAAACACTTGGCACTAATATAGAGAATATTCTGTTCATTCTACAAGCATCAATAGACCACACACACACACACACACACACACACACACACACACACACACACACACACACACTCACAACCAAGCTTCGGGATATTGTCTGATGGACCTGAAGTGACATAATGGAGAAGCTGAAATAGGTTCTAGTCTTAATGGCACTTAATTAAAAGCATCTATCATGCCTTTTATCTTCCTCTTTATATTTTCAATTAGAACGCTTTTCGCTCTGCACTTGAGGAGCGATGAGAACAACAACACAGAACGACCGCACACACTTTCACGTTTGCTTGTTTTTTTTTATTATTTCATTTTCTATAAAATTCTGTAAGATATAACATTGCATATATTTATAGATAGATTTGATTTTCACCTTACAGCAAAGGTCTTTCTACTAAATATCACATTAAAATAACATTTTTCGTTGTTCAATACACAAAAAAAAAGCCAAACCAATTAAAGGTACCAAGACTGGTTACTCAAGAGTCTGCTGAAAAAGCAGAGCAAAAGTCAAATACAGTGGTCAAACACTTACTGGGGGGGGAAGGAACAAAAGAGCGGAGATGATACTGATGAACTCATTGTACCATAATCACAATGAAAATAACAGTACAGATGTGTGGGGTGCAGCTTTAGATACAGATCTACTACATTAGTTCATTTCATTATGTACACTCAGAGCATCACACTTGTACCTCTTACTATCACAGCCTTCTCCCTTCCGTGTCTTTACATATGTGTGTGTGTGTGTGTGTGTGTGTGTGTCCATTGTCTTATCAAATAAAGTAATACTCAAACGCCATTCACAAAATGGCAGTTTTTTCTCTGAATAGCACTCCTGTAGCTATCGCTACTATGTTAATTAACTCAGACAGGGCATGGCCCTGTTATGTACAGAACGAGTGTTAACAGTCTCCAACATAAACTTAACAGCAAAAAGTCCATCTGCCTCTACCGTTTCCCACTCTAATGCTCGGCTAAAAGTAAAAACACTACTGTCCAAAATTCGACAAACTCACCTGCCACTCCTTAAATCAATCACTGGCTGATTTTATCCTAGAAGATGTCCCTCCTCCATCTTTATTTGCGTACGCATCATTCTAACAGCACGGTTATTAAGTGTACCTGATCAAATAGTGGGACTAAAATCTGGAAAGGGTACCATTGAGAAGATATGGCCGTTGTGAATCTTTCTTTGCTTCATGTTCAAATCCCAGTTGGGAGGACCCATATCTGCTCATCTTGCTGCAGCAAAAACCTAAATCTACCATTATTACGATTCCCCCGCTGTACCAGTGCTCACCCATAAGGAGCAGCATTTAGAGTGGAGAGTAGCTTAGCACAAGAAATAAAGTGCTAAGCTACTCTTGGGTGGGGGGGGGAAAAAAGGGTCAAGTCTGCACACGAACATGAACAGAATCGCAGGTCCGTTAGCCCTCTGTGATGGACAAAGTGTCCATCCTTCAATGTCCAATCAATTTGTCCAGCAATGCTCAATCAGCGCTAGGGGTGACGTGATGCATCGATCTAAAGGTGGCGATTCGATTGCATCAGTTTTGGAATGTTTTTGGAACGATTAATGTTCAATAAATTAGCATTTTTGGGTAAAAATGTTCAAATGTGAAAATGCTAGGCATTGTTTTATTGTTTATGGTCACTCTTCCAGCTGCTTGGGAACCATACCATCACAATCAAATCAAACCCAAAATTTGAGATTTTATGATGCATCGAATCGTTTCCTAAAAAATCACGCCAGAATCACAAGGTCATGACATTTACACCCCCATAGTCATCGCTGATTGCTTCCATCCAGAGGCATGGGGGGGTGGTGCAGGCCACGTCCAGCAGGCGAGGAGTCTTGCTCCTCGGTGAAGCTCTCTGGACTGCCATCTCCATCCAGCAGGCTGCCACAACTGGAGTTTGGACTCAACATGTCCTGCAGCAGGTCTTCCCGCACCAGGCTGCTGTCCCGGGCCTCGCGGGTTCGTGCGCCGCCCTCGCTGCCCACCATCACGTCGTCTTGGTCATTCAGCAACTTGGCCAGGAAGTTGATGTACTTCATGGCCAGACGTAGGATCTCGTTCTTGCTGAGCTTCTTGTCTGGCGGATGAGTGGGGATGAGTTTTCGGAGTTCAGCGAAGGCCCCATTCACATTCTGCTGCCGCCAGCGCTCACGGCTGTTTGTGAAGATCCGCCGCACGACTTTGGGCTGAGAACCTACAGAGCAATGCGAGGACAGGGAATGAGTCCACAAAGAGTTCCACAAAGAGTTCTTCAAGCAATGTCAAAATCTGTGAGTGTGAAGAACAGCTTTAAACAACTACAATAAAAAAAATTCTATACTTTTGAAAAGAAGCCTTCCAGAAAGAGTTCTTTGTACAGTGCCATAGAAGAACCATTTGTGATTGTTTGCTTGACTGGATTCCTTACAGAACTTTTAATTGGAGGTTTTAAAAATAAATACTAATATGGAAATGAGATTTCAGAACTTTTTAAAGATTAAAGACCACCCTTATGCAGTAACTCCCCCAGTTTTACACGGATCAGGAGTCGCGGATTTAGTCACACTATCCTTCGCCTTGTTTTGCTTTTTTGTGGCAATAAATCTGGATGTTTTCACACAACGAGACCAATACTTTTGTCCCACGACCTTCCGAGTTGCATATCTCGGCAGGGAAAGCACTCAGACACTTTATACTCCACAGTTCGGTAGATCTCCAGGAGACCTTTTCATTGATCCCACATTTGTATTTTTAGCACAAGTAGATCAGGTTGTATTCCCAGAAAACCACTCACCCTGCCGCGGTGTCCTAATACTTTTGTCCCACAACCTTCCAAGTTGTATATCTCAGCGGGGAATTTAAATTAAAAGAGGCGAATACAGGTTTACCTGAGGGACATGGAACCCTTGTAGCACCTTTATATTTAAGAGTGCCAGGCTCTTTAAGTACCCCAAAAACCAAAGAAGTCAATACTCAGTGCCCATTTCTTATTCTTGTTTATCGGTTAAACCATGGAAGTGCAGCTCTGGTCCGAGGGAGGTTGAGTTCAGCTCAAGTGGGTCTTTTTTTGCTCTGAAACTCGTCAGCTCAGCAGTTAATTGGTACATTTGTAGGTAGTACCTGATTTTTGGGTTTTTTGCTTGAACAAGAATATAACCGAACAGTGCTGGAAACTGTCATTCCAGGACCGATAATTGTTTGATTTAATATATCAGATTATTTTCCCCTCTAAAATTTGTTTAACATTCAGGACCTGCCAATAGGTCTGTACCGCACTCCTGCGACTGATGTTTGCATTGTTTTATTTCAAGTGTCTATATAATATGGCGATCCATGATCATCCTGAAAGCCCCGACTAGCAAAGCCAGTTTTTACAGCTCTTTCTTTGGCTCTTTACTTTATTGTAACAAATCAGCATCTTTTACAGCAGCTTGTCTCTGAATGGTTGACTGCTTTAACAGGACCTTGCTTGGCGAACACACCTCTGGTGCTTCCATCCTCCAGCTCAGTGATAGATAAGCCTTTTATCTCAACCTATTTAGCAAAGAATTAATTAACCTTTCTATTATCTATGGCATTTTACATTCAATTATTCAAGCTCATTTCTCATCCCAGACAGTTCTTTCGGAACAGAACCAGCACTGTCTCACGGACAGCAGTGCCTTGGTGGGCAACAGTGGGTTGTTAATCTACACTGAGTAGGAAAGAAATGAAGAAAAAAAAAAAAGAACACAAGCACATGTTTATGTAAGCATGGCCAATATAGGTACAGAGAATTCTTCACTCATGCTGAGCTAAGTTTGATTTCCGCGCTTGGCGTCTCTGTCACCTTTTCTAATCCCTTGACCTCGTCTCAACACTCAGCACTCGAATTTGCATTTTGATGGGACACCAGCGGCTATCTGTGCCACACACACTGCGCCTTTGGGGCTCTACCCACCAGCAGCTCTCTCCTCCGCTTCTCCCCTCTACCTCTCTTTGTCTTGCACCATCATTTCTCTCTCTCTCTCTCTCTCTTTCTCTCTCTCACTCCCTCTCAAATCACACAGGCTTTAAACCTTCATACTACTGCCTATGTCTTTTTTCACCACAATAATTAAAACAAATGACAATTCTCTAGAATTATAATTAAATGTTATGTATATGTATCATATGGTAAAATGATGCAGCATTACAGTGACTATGGTGAGATTAATGCAAAACAACTGCTATTTATTTGGTGAGTAAAGGAAAATGATGAATTGATGAATTCTAGCTGTGCATTTGTGTTTGTTTTTTTTCCGTTAGACTGTAATGTCTTTTTTTGTGAGTGAACTATCATATGCTCTTAAATCCAACCCATTTTCCTCATCAGACCAAAGTGCTAATGGCTGTGCTGAAGGATGAAGAGATGAGATGAGCCTGAACTAGGTTTAAGGAATAAAGAGAAGAGAAAAAGTCTCAGCCAAAGAGTGGCTTACCATACTTAGAAAGATCTAAAATAGTCCTACCATCATTGATCTCAACCTCATACGGTGCGGGTCTGCGCTTCACACGGTGGCTGGGATACATCCCATACTGCTCTGGTTCTCCAGCATAGCCACTGCGGAGGGAAAGGAGGATCGTTATTTTAAAAAAGGATATTATTATATAATGCATTACAATATTTCCCCTGCAGAAATTCACATTAATATAAATCAGCACTGATCAGGAGCACAAATTTTAATAAATGTTTTTTCTTTTTCTAAATAAAACCCTGTTTTGTTTTTTTTTTTAGCCCAACGAATCAATACATTCATGCTGCCGCATTTTCAGCTCACACACTGCACCCTGCATAACAGTCTGTGAGAGATAATGACCCAATTTTCCCCATTAAGGGTAATACAATCTCAAAACAATTATTTTTTTAATACTTTGATAAATTATGCGGTGAAATGTCATATCTGCGAATGCAGGAGAACAAAAAATGAATGTGAAAAAATGTATGCAGGAACACGGAAAAATATAAAATACCTCAAATTGTAAAAAGACAAAATGTAAAAACATGTAGACATGCATGGGGGGAAAAAAACTCGTGCATCTAACCATCATAGTCCACCCTCTCAGCCATATAGAACATTTGAAATCTTTCTTCAGAATGCAAAAGGAATCTGTATTAATGTGTACGTGAAGCACACAGACCCCAGAAATCACCATTTAAACAACATAAACCCCCAGAACAGAATTGTTTTATCCCTTTACCCCCATTGTTCAGCCCCCCACTGAACAGCATTTCAACCTCAAGCCTCATCTGAGCAAAGACGAAAAAACCCACTAGACTTCAGGTGCAGCTAAAATGATGAAAAAGCTAATTTACCACCATTAATTAACATTTAGAGAGCAGCTCCCTCCAGCATGCAGAGGAAAACATCAGCTATGACCATGTATTGAACACCACAAATACTATTATCTAAACCTACAAATCCAAAAGAAAAGCGTTGTCCAAACCTCAAACCCCATCCTAGCACCAAAACCATCATCACCCGCATCCAATCGCATCATCATGTAAATATAAAAAATTCCTCCTAAACTGTAGAACAGCCCTAGCTGTGTGTTAGTGTTGTTTTTAATACGCAAAGCCAAAAGCTGAATGATCTTATACCATCAAATGTGAAAATGTAGGAAGACCATTTAAGATGCAAAAATTGCATCTGCAGTATTCTGTTACTCACCATCTAACTACCATCCAACTACCAAACCCATCTTTATCTAACTACCAAATCAATCACAATTTAACTCCCCAAATCTAATTCATCGAATTCAATCCAAATATCTAAAACAAAAAAAAGCCCATCGCCATCCAAACCCTAAACATGTTCTATTCCCCCCTAAACTGATCACCATCTATTCACCAAATATTTCAACATCTACCTAACATAACACCACCTAACAGCCAAACCCATGACCATCAACCCCGAAATTAATGAACGTCTAACCCACAAGACATCACCATTTAACACATGAACTCCTCACCATCTAACCACCATCTAATCCCTAATACCATCACTTACACCCCAATGAAAATTAGAGATAAGCGATTACGTTACACTGTAATACTCAAAAGAACACGATCAACTGTCTGAAGCCATCATCATCTAACCCCCCCTGACTCACCTGTGCCCGAGCGGCTGCGCCATGGTGCCGTAGAGCAGCGCACGCGCCGGGGGGGGCAGGGCGGCCGGACTCAGCTGCACCATCCGCGCTGCGCGAGGCTCTGAGTGGGGCAGGAGCAGCAGCAGCGGCGGGGCAGGAGGAGCAAGAGCAGGGGCAGGAGGACCTGAAGGAGGAGGAAGAGCAGGGTGATGAGGAGGATGGCCTGTGGTCGCGTGGCTCTCACACTGGAGCCTGATGTCCTCCTCCACAGTCTCTCCTTTAATAGCCCCCACCCCGCCCACTGCTGCCCCTAAAGCCCCGCCCACCAGCCCCAGCGCCCCTCCTACTCTCCCTCCCCTCTGCAGGATGACGCTGCCGGCGCTCTTCTTCCTCCTCCTCCTCTTCCTCCTCCTCGCCGTCCTCGTGCCTTCCTGTCTCTCACAACCCTCCTCCTCCTCCTCCTCCTCTTCTTCGTCTTCCCCCTCTTCTTCTTCTTCCTCCTCTTCCCCCTCCTGTTCCTCGTGTCCTCCCCCTCTCCGTGCAGGTGACCCCCCCACCTCCTCTTCCTCCTTCTCACGCTTCGGCTTCTCCATCATCGCTCAGCAGGAAAAAAAAAAACAAAAACACCAAAAAAATCCAGGCGTCTTAAATCCAGGCGGGTCCCTCACCTGAGACACAGAGAGAGATTCATTTCAGGATTTTATTGTCATTTTTTGGTCATGGTGACGTGATGAAAATGAGACGTGCGTAAAAGCGCATCGCTGCAGAAACACAGAGCTTTTATTTTACACCACATTAGTGTTATTGTGCACACACACACACACACACACACACACACACACACACTCCGCTGAGGCACCCTTTCTCGATTGACACACACATAGAACTCCGTCCTGCTCCGCATAGATCATAGAGACAGAGACAAAAAATATTTTGTCAATAAAATAAAAAGCTCCAAAATCCCCTCCAGGAACATTTTAACATCTGTGTGCATCTGTTTTTCTGCCTTTTGGTGTAAAATAAAATGCTGAAGCTGTAGAGTGAGTGGAGTATGGGAACAGGGGCTGAACCAACAAGGCAGAATCAAACAAACCACAAAAAGCAGTTACACATAAACATTAGGTTATCAGTGTAAATGCAAGTTTACCTCAAATCACACACCAGCATGGATGAAAGAGAACACACACACACACGTAGCTATATATAGACCAATTTGTGAATTACTTATCCATGCACGTTCTTATTTAGATATCTACATTTCAATAAGAGCATGTATAGATAAATAGCCATTAGCCCTCAGATAATGCATCCACTGGATGTAGGGTTTTTTGCATAACTGAATGGGTTGCGGCGTGGGGGTGTTTAAATTGTGGAGGTACATTGGAACACTGGTTCAGCTGGTGAATGAGTGTGTGTATGATGAAGGGATGGTGAATGAGTGTGCACGATGGAGGGATGGTGAAGGAGTGTGTGTGTATGATGGAGGAATGGTGAAAGAGTGTGTGTGATGAGGGGTGGTGAAAATGTGTATAAACAAGGGAGGGTGAAGGAGTGTGTATATGATGGAGGGCTGGTGAAGGTGTGTGTGATGGAGGGATAGTGAAGGAGTGTATGTATGATGGAGGAATGATGTTGAGTTTGAGGAGCTCCTGTGTATGATGTAAGGATGATAAAGGAGTGTGTGTGTGTGTGTGTGTGTGTGTGTGTGTGTGTGTGTGTGTGTGTGTGTGTGTGTGTGTGTGTGT
>JBBJLR010000040.1:8194954-8210163 GCA_037577145.1 Brachypetersius gabonensis | reverse complement strand
TACAACAGTATAAAAAACAACAATTTGAAAAGATGCAGTGAACAATATACTGAGCAAATATAATATACAATACTATACAATCTAGAATATGAATACGTAATATGGATTTCTATTTATAAATATAAGTGTTAACAAATGTGTTTAAGTATGTGTTCTGTGATTAAGTGTTCTGTGTGTTCTTGTGTTCTGTGATTAATGTGTTCTGTGATTAAGAAGGAATCAGTAAAGGGCCTTTATCTCACACATTGTATTTTATTTTTGTGATCGTTTTTGTGCATCATTCATTTTTACTTGTTCAATTATAACCTCTTTGTCTCTTAGTATTAAAGAGTCAAATTCTCTTACTTTGCCTTTTAGACTGACCTTTATTGTGCCTCACTCAAAAAGCACTCGGGGTTAAATCTCTCCTTATTATCCAAGTGTGAATGAGGTCCCATAAGGAACCTGCTATAGGTAGACAAGAATGAGGTGGTTTTGTGAAATCACAGAACAAATTGTTTTTGTGCTTTTGTTTCTGAATGGAGAGGGGAGTGAGCAGTACACGTTGAAACGGTTTATTCTACAAACAGTAATTTTTATCTGTTTGTATTAATCTATACATCTTTCTGTCTATATATCTGGATATCTAATTTGTGAGGTCAGTTTAGTTTTGTGTGATATGGGCAATTTAAGCTGAAAGCATCATTTGATTTACTAAGCTGACAGCGATGCGTCAGTGGGTTGATGGAAGTTTGAGAACGAATTCAGCCATGAATTCACTTCCTGTTCAGAACCACCCCGTGTTTCCTGGAGTCAAGAGGGGTTACACATTGGAGCGGAAGGAAAGTGAGGGCTTGCTTATGATGGCACTCCTTATATGGCATCTGCTTATAAGCACAGGAAGTTTGACCTTGGGGACTCTCAAAGGAAGCTCTTGGTTAAGAGGCCAAAAGTAAAATGGCACAAACTTTTTACCATTTTATGGTTTATAGGAGCAGTAAGGACACAGGGAGGGAGCATTAATGTATTGTTGTCTGTTCATAGAATCTAAGCATTGTTATAATGTAAATAATCAAAAATGAGTAGAAAATTAAACTAATTTTAAGAATCACAGTGTTTGTCCTATACAGAGAACACCTCATTAAAGTAATGAAATTCTTGGACTCTGGGCCCCCTCAGGTGTGCACAGTAAAACACTTAACACATGTGGCATAAGATAAAAGTAGCAAAATAGTAAAACTACTTGCAGTTACTAGAATTATTTGCAAAATTTAGGTGGAGAACATCATATCCTGGATGCCTTTCAGTGGCTATACTTTGACAAATGCATGCAGTTGTACTTTTGTCTGATGTTTGATATTTTTACCTCCACAGACCGGCGGCAGTGGTGTGCTATCGGCATTTTGTTGGCCATCCTGTTTGTTGTGATCATACTGTTCATTGTTCTGTGAACAGGACACCCAGTCACCAACCACTCCAGCTTTCCTCACCTGCACGGAAGGATTGACTAAAACAAAGGTGCTTTGGGGAAAGGAAACCACCTTCTTCTCCAGTCCTTATTCCGTCTCACTGTCAGCTGCTGCGTGTTCTGCTTTGTTTGAAAGTTTTTAAGCAACTCCTAAAATGCCACTGGCGTGGTACTTTTGCTCGTGTAACTGTAAATATCTATAGTTGTTTTGTTTTATTTATTTTTTTGGCAGAGCCTAAGTTATAGAGGCTTGTATTAAGTGTGGTCTGCATCACTTACGTTTTTCTGTAAGTGTGTTAGTACAGCATGAAAGGATGTCGCTCTTGGTGTCTTAGTGCTGTGTCTTAATCCGGAGTGCAGCTTGTTTGTATTACTTTCAGCTTCATGTTATTAATACTAGACAGCAATCATTGAAGAAATAATGGTTAATTTTTTCACAAAGATGTTCTACGAATAATGTTTCATCATTCGCTTTGTGTCCTGTTTACTTGTTCACTATGATGGCAGTATGTCGCAATGCTTATTCTCAATAACTAATACTAACAAATAAGTTTTAGTTGTTACTAATCACTGGAGTTCCATGATCTGGAACCAGACGAATTTGCTAAGCGGGTATTTGACCAATAGCACTAATATTAGGTAAGCCACTAGTAATACTGCTTTTTTCCTCTTCTGAATTTATGATGTTCTTGATAACCTACTAGGGAGGGAAATTTTTGACAGACACTAGTGACATAACTGCTTCTCTGACTGAACTAAAGAGAATCAGTTGTATATTTTTGCAGTAAATCAAAGTATGGACTCCTTCTATTGTGGTTCGAGCGAAATAAGCTTGATCATCCCTGAATGAATACTGTTTACTGATATATTTTGAGCATGTGAGCTTGTTCAGGTCACTTGTAATTCATATGTAAGTCAAGTTTAAGAGCAGGTGATGGATCTTCTGCCATGCAACAAAGCTAAATGAATTTTTCCAAAATCTTAATTGCAGTGAAAAGTGTGCATATTGCAGGCAGTGCATACCCACAGTGCATTTTCTGCTCGCCGGCTGTCATATGACGACTGTGTTTGGGTTATGGTTGAAGATTTCGTTCTTCGTTTGAAGCCTCTTGCTTTGAGCAGTTTCCCTGCTCAGCTTTTGGGATGCTTTAGAACCGCTTAAGAAGTATTATCACATTATTGGGTTGTTTTTTGTTTCAACATTTGAAGGAATATTCTTCGATATTTCATGTTTGTTGCAAATTGAGTTTTATTTTTGCCCTCCAGTACATGCAGTTGATTTATTTATCTGGGCGTTTTGCAAGATGTCTTCCATTTTTCAGTTGAAGTGTGATTGCATCAGTAACAAACAATGGAAGTTTAATATCCAAACTCTTCACCCAGTTTCCTGGCCATATTCATGGCTGTATGATTACAAGTGCAATTCATTAATTTAGTATAAAAATACAGTTCTTAAAGGGGACATATTATGCAAAACTCACTTAAAAAAAATCATGTTCATGAAGTTCTTTGCACAAAATTACTCCCATATAAAGAGATCTCATCAGCTTTATTCTTGACAGTTTTAGTCCGTTTCAAAATGAGCCATTTGGATTACACCCTTATTATGACCTCATACTAAGGAAATTTGCACAGAACTACCCCTCAACTGTCGAGCCCCCACCCACTAGATTAGTAGAAGATCCACAATTTTTGTTTGCTGGTTTTACGAGCATGCATTAGACGCTGCGCGCTATGGCTACAGGCAGAGGCGAGTCACTTATGAAGTGTTCATTTTGCTCTGAGTCCGACCCTGTGTCGAACATATAGGGCTGGATGCCAGCAACAGCTTATTTGTATAAAGGGACAGAGCCCTAAAACAGCTCATTTTGAAAGGGACTGAAACTGTCAATAATAAAACTGGTGAGATCCTCTGAGAGTGATTTTGTGCAAACAACTTCATGAGCATGTTTTGTAGCCCATAGACCTGTTATAACTAAAGTGAGTTTTACTAATATGCCCCCTTTAATGCAGCCAGCGTGCATAATAAAAACTCCAGCATATAAATGAATTAGTTGTAATGAGATGATATAATTTAGCACTGTGTTGTCTTGCAGCACGGCGTCTGGATGTTTTTTTTTTTCACTACACTTCAAGCTAGATTTTTATTCCTTTTTAGTCCTAAGTTCATTTCCTTTTGTGAGCCCCTCTGTTATCACTCAATGAACTTCAAAATGTGCTGTAATTAAGTGTAAACCGTGAAAGCTATTACTTTTTTTGCTGCAAAATATTGAGTAATAAGTAAGCGTTCTATTACAAGCAAATTAGGACAATTGGAAATTATTTTGTGGCAGACAAACGCTTACTCCAGTGTTTCCTCAGTGACTCGCCAGAGGCAGTGAGCCAATCAGTTAATGAACTGTGATTATAGGACAGTGTTACGACCTCCTTAACAGTGAAGTGAAACCCTTATGACTCCTTTAAGATGACATATGAACAGTCCTTCAAATAGATTATCTTAAACCTAAACACATTTTATTTACTGGATGGATTTTAGTCTGTTGCATGATATAAAAACGTATCAACCAAAAGCTGCTGTGAAATTTAGAACACTATGTAGCTAGTGCCTTAGTGTGACATACAGAGTCTGATTTTGACTTAGCATTTGTATGAGTGTAAAAGCTCTTGTGTGTTTTTCCAAACATTTAGCATTCAGATTGTTAATGTCCAGTCGTTATTCTGTTGTCGGCCTCATGCCCACATTATGGACTCCAGCTCTGAGTTGGTTTTCTCTGAGACAAATGAATTGCCCTGTGGTAAACAAATGTTTGAAAGGTATTATATTTGGCAGTACAAATGTTTTTCAGTTTAAATATCTGGTTGTCGACTCCACAATGTTTGGTTTCAGGATCTTGGTGCTCACTTTCACCTTTTAAAGTGTTTAACATCATGATGTTGGGTCTGCAGAGCCTAAAGAGAGCCTTTGAGTTGAGCGTTACTGACTTTGGTAGACGTCCTTTTGTGTTTGTCTTTAAAAAAAAAAAAAAAGTATTTTTATGCATTACATTTATTTTTATAACCACTGCTTTGTTTGTGATATGCCCTCAGTATGAAGTTTGATTAACTTCACAGGCACAATCTGCTGACGACTGTGTACCAAATGGTTCCTGTGAAAGTTCACAGTCCACAGTGTCCACATTACAAATGTCAGAATTGGACAGCTCAACCCTACTTACTGCATGCAAGAACCATGATATTGTCCTGTTTCTCAGCATCGACTTTCTGAGCTTCCTCTTCTTCTTTCAGCTCTGTTCAGCGAAGACCACAACAGTGTAGTTTCAGCAGCCACCTCTTACTCAAAATTAGAGATAAATGATGAGAGGAACGATCAGAATGGTTTTGCTTACAGATTACTGTAGTGAGGAGGATGTTCTGATTATTAATTACTTTGCTGTTGGACTCCACTATGATTTGAATCCAAACTGAGCCACTGTCAATCAGCTAAGTGACTAATTTGTAAAGTTGTTGTATGAGTCTTTTCCAAATACACATGTTTACTGCCAGGGCTATAGCACTTTTTGCACTGTAGGTTGTTCACAAATATGGACTTTGAAGGAAGAATGCAGAGCTAATGGTGGGATTCGGAACTGAGCTTTAGGTTCGGCATTGCTGTGATGCAGGGTCAGTTTAGAGCGCTGGAAGATTAGTTTGCGTATGGCGTGTATGTATCATTATTTGTATTTTGACTCCTAAATGACTCATAATTTGGGGGATCCAGTGACACTTGAGGGGGGGGATACGAACAATGCAAAATACATCAGGTTTGGAACGTTTCTATTTACACCAGGATGCCACTAAGATTAATTTTTCTTGTAGAGAAAACCAGCTCAGAGCTATAACTGTTTGCAGAGGCTGCAGATGATTAAAGGTTTGAACATCCCTTCGTTTGTTTACACAGTGGCATACATTTATCACAGAGTCTTTTTTTTTACCGTTAGTTGCATTAGTCCGTTATTTTTTTCTTGTCTTTTTACGCAATCGAAGAATTCCACTCTCAGAGATAGACAGAACGAGAATGTCTCACACAGGGAATTTAGAATAAACAGTTAATGTCTGGTTGGGTGGTCCCAGATATGTCCGTTTTCAAATCTTTAGAAAGTGTAGTTAACAAGTTGGTACATCCAAGTTTCACTTTATGCAATGTTACGATACAAAGAACAACTACAAAGTAAAAAAATTATGATCTTAATTGCACAATCAAGTCACTGCTCTTGATGACCGGTGACAGGGTGGAGAAAATGTGGTAGCAAATGTGCTTTTGTTATTCCATATAATTTGGTGTCATTTCTGTGTGTTAGTTTTGATGTATTTGTAACGGCGAGAATGAACTGATGTCCCTTGTTTTTCCTTGACTTCCTCTTCTACCCACCTTTTGAAATTCAGTCCCATGACCCTGTATTTCCATCTCTGTGTGGAATTGCATTCCCTTGAATCCATTAAAGGCAGATCACTGCTGAACGTTCATGGTGTTTGCTAACTTATTTTGAAAGCTTTGTTTGTAGGTATTAAAGTTTACTTTGTCCTGAATGAACACAGTGCATGGGGTTAGTGATGTTAAATAAGCTGCCATGCCTTCAGGTCAACCTCCAAGTTGCTTAAATACAGTGAAATTTTGATAGTATTGTTCTTTAAAGCAAAGTGTTCGCGCATGACTATAAGGGGCTGCTTAGTCTTTATAAACACACCACAGCACACACTGTGAACAGTGCGGAATTCTTTCTCTGCATTTAACCCAGGCGACCATTGGGGCAGTGTGTGCGGGTGGTATCTGGCTCAAGGTACCTCAGTGGTGCCAGTGGCAGTCCTGTAAGTCAAACCCATGACCTTCCAGTCACCGGGGCTCTTCCCTAACCTCCAGGCCATCAGCTGCCCCTTTAAGGTGGTGTTTAGGAATGAGAAGAAAATGGTACCAGTAACAAACGATAATCTTACTTTTATTTATTATCTTTAAAAAGCACTAATACCAAGAGAAATTTTCTCTGTATAATAGATTAGATTAGATTAGATTTAGGATTGTATTGTCAATTCTACCATATACACAGTGCATAGTAAAAATGGATCAATGTTCCTCCAGGACCATGGTGCAACACAAGAGCAGAACAGAACACGAGCAACAATACCACTAAACGAGACAAGACAGCGTTCAGTGCAAATGACCGTGGCTACATCGAGGATAAGTACAGTATTTGACCAGTACTGTATTTCAGCAGCAGAGATGTGATCTCCTTTTTATGAAACCTGCCTTTTTAACGCACGAAAAACAGTTCAAATAAACGTATTATAAGCACTATTCGGATTATAACTGTAAACATATTACTGTGTAAATGACCGTGTCCTTGCAGGGAGTCGGTGGCTATTTATATCTAGTGCGACTGCCACATCCTATGAGTGGGCAGGAGGGGCTGGGGCTTATGCTGTGGACTCAGCCACACTTAAGAAAAAGAGAATCTGATTGTGGTTTTAATATTCTAAGGGTTATGAACACTGGGGTTTATTTTGTTAGAAGGTAGCATGGCAGATGTTCTCTTGGAGACAACAATTTGTGTAATGTAGAATATTTAGTTATGTAGAACCGAGATTTCTTAAATACTGGGAATCAAATCAAATTCAGAAAAGATAAACACAGTGTTCTTCACATGATACCATAGAAGAACCATAAATAGTCCCCTAAAGAATTTTTGATGGATGGTTTGATGGATGGTTCTTTCAAGAGATGTGTTGTGAAGAACCTTTTAAAAGTATAAAGCGTTTCCATATAATGAAATAGTTCTTGGAAGAACAGAGTCTTATGTGCAATATCAGTACTTACATCAATATTACTGAGCTACTATTTATAACATTTATACCTCAACATTTTGTTTGTGGAGCATATTTTGTGTCATACACAATGTTTTTCTGCACTTTGTCAAGTCTAATATACTTAATATTGTTCCTCTCTTTGTGTCTCTTTGTCTGTGCAGTCATCACATAAGATGCCTACGGTATCAGTTTTCTGATTCTGATCAATTGATGTGGAGCTTTACATTATGCGAAGGTTCTTTAAACCTTTAAACAGTTCTTCACACTCATCTCTTTTGCAAAAAATGGTTCTTCTATGGCATCGCTCAAAGAACCTTCCGTGGCTTGTTTTTAAATGGATGTGCTACAATTGCCAGCTTACAAACAGGCCATAACTGCACGACATGCTTATGAAGCCAGTGGGCAGTTGCTGTTCTGCTTTATGAGGATAGTAAAGCCTGGGAGATTGGTCCTAAATTAGCACAATCTGGCAGCCTCTCATGGAAAACCTGAAGACCTTTGCATGTGATGGTGACTGTGGAGGTCTGAACAGCGATCTATTGATCTAGTCGGCAAGAAAGCAGCACAGAGGGGTCTTGAGAAGACAGTGCGGGGGGTTTTCAGCCCTGCTGTAATGACAGGTGGTCCTCTCCTCCCCCCTCTTCCCTACACTGACCCAGCCCTGATTAGTCATCCACACCTGAGTCCCACAGCACAGAACAGTCTACAGCAGGCCTGTGGTATGTTTGTGTTTGATATGTTCAGTATATTAATGCTAATATATCAAAGACCCCTTTGTAATTAAAAGAGGTTCATGAGTACATAAACACTGTTAAAGTTGAAAAAAAAATCCATTTACTGTCCACCCCATATGACTGAAGACCGCCTATTTTTTTTTTAAAAAAATGTGTGATGTCACAAAACCCAGCGCATCCTCATGTACCTGCTTATTCAGCCTACAGCAGTTTAGCGGTACTGTTATAAGTACTGTACTATCAAGTACCAGACTGCTTTTTGAATGAGGCACTATAAAACAGCCAATCAGAACAGTGGTTATTTACAGTTATTTCAGTCTTAAAGGCACAGTAACAGAAATTTCTAGGTCTAAAGGAAAGGTTGTAAAATGGCAAGTAAAAATGAGTTATGACCGCTTTGGTGAGTAAAACCACACTGTCAAAAGTGAAAGTCCACTGTACACTGTATGATATGGACATTTTGTTTCTTTTGGTTTTGATTTAGTTAGTATGAAAACATCTGTAGACAATCTGTCAACATTTCCTGACAAACAGACCAATAGAAAAGTCTTGTCACATTAATATTGAGAAATGTACCTTTGTGAAGATATGAGGTTTTATGATAGTGTCAATGTGCATATTTTCAAGACATTCACAGGGTTTTTTTTGTATTGATTTAACCTCGTAACTATGATTTGCCAGTATTATAAGGACAATCACATTAAGTTTTAATACTCTAGCAGCAGGCTGTGGCAGAGGGAGATTCCTGGATGATTTATGATTCGACAGCGTTCTTCATAATGTTTATCCAGCAGCCCTGTGAGACACAGACAAGAAATTTGGCACAATTGTGGCGACATTTGCAACCGGATGAGTACAAGTCATTTTACATAGCTAGAGGGGTGCTAATTATGGAGTGTACTTGTGTGTGTATGTGTGTGTGCAGGGCGGGCAGCAGGTGCAGGATGCAGGTTCTCCACTCAGCTCCTTTATCCTGGGGTAAGTGAAGAGGACAGCTGAGCCCCAGTGCCCCGTGGGGAAGAGGGGGTGGGGAGACACTCCTCAGACAGCTTGCCTCATTAGCATTGCAATACAGGCTCTGGGAACACACATAAACACACCGTGAAGCCCTTACTATGAGAACCGAGCGAGCTGGCTGTAACGTGCCATCCTGCCAGGTTTGACAAATACGTTCTCCAGAGCTTCCAGACGCATCTCATCCACAGGCTCGTGACTGGATGAATGTAGATCACCTTAATGATCGTTGTTGAGAGGTACTGTTGCTAATCTTGGGACATTCAGTTGGAGAAACAGGGGATAATCTGCATGAAGCACATTATCACCATTTTAAAACTCATAATACTGCAGGATTTATGCAATACTGGGATAAAATGACCCCTATCCTACATTGTCCTTTGAGATTTAATGTGTGGTTCATATGGCAAAAGCTGGCATGGCTAAATTTTGTAAGATTTCACCGTCAGAGACCTTGACTGTGCTTGTAAGACGGATTTGTAAACGTCCTCTGCTCTGATTGGTGGCTTTGTATTTGTGCCTCATTCAAAAAGTGATCCAGGACCAAACACTCCTTGGTGTGAATGGGAGGAGCTAAAGTGCTGAAAGTTGAATAGGGGGACATATGCAAATGATTTAGCTTTTGTGGCACCATGAAAAAGGTCAACACAGTTTAGTTTCCATATATGGACCTTATGGTCTGGAAAGTGAATGTTTTTGAAACCTGAGCAAAGTTTACATACGTTAATAACTTTAAAAAAGTGAGGAAGAGTCCACTAAATGCATCTTAAAGCAGAATCTTTTTAACATGTCAAAAATTTTGCTCAGGATTCATATAATTCATTAAAGATTATTTGTATCGTTCACAGCAGTCTTGAAAAGAACCAGTCGTCTTAAGAGATGTCTCTAAAAGCAATTATTCAACATTTTGACACAAAAATGGTTATGAATACACCACCTGATACCTGAGCCACTATTTCACCATAATTTTGAGAAACATTGCACCTAAAAATGTATATTTTAAAAATACGGGGTACGGTAAAATAGCCCCAAAGAAAACAATAGTTTTCAGATTTATCTATATTTGTTTTTGTAGAAACGCATCCTGCATCTAGTCAACTCTGCTATAAAGAAATCATTCCATATCATTCCACATCAGACTCCTAACTCTAAACGACTTTGTTTTACATCTTAGGAATTAAATTGGGCCTAAATTTGGAGGGGAAAAATGGTGGAATTGCTCTTTAAGAATGTTTTTGCTTCTGTAATGTAACAGATGCAAGATATTTTGTTACTTGGCTATATATCCACCCTTTAAATGAACAAGGACTGGCTTTGTGTGCAGTATAGTTTATTGTATGGGTGGTCAGTGTGGGAGCTATGATTGTTTAATCAATAAGGAGAGGCATTGATCTCGCAGCCCTCCCCCACTGCTGCTGTCCAGTCTTGGACCTTCTCAACACGTGTCCACCACCAAATTCAGCCTGGTTCAATTTTAAAAGCCTCGCCCCTGACCTTTCTGATGGTCCAGATACATCTGAAATCTGATATCTGAGGCTCTGTCATCAATAAAGGTGCCAAAAAGGATCAATGCCATAGACAAAACATTCGGTTCTCTAAAGAACCTTTTAGTGGATGATCATTTAACAAACCACTTTTGTTAATGAGATGTTAAGTGCGAAGAACCTGTTCAGAGACTAAAGAACTTCCACACAATATGAAGGTTCAGAACTTTTACTTTCGAGAGTGTTGTTGACTCTTATAAACGTTTAATAAATGTGTCAGTGTAGGTTCATAACATTACTGTAAAGAAGACACCCACATTTAGCCATATATTTTATTTCACAAGTATAAATAAAAGTAGCAAAATACGCTGAAAGTTGATGTTTGTTCATGGTACCATAACACTGATGCAGCAGCTCGCGGGTCCATAGGTACTACTGAAATAATTTACAACCTTTGGTGTTTATTATAATCCTACTTGTAACAGTCCTCATGTTGCCTTTGTATGCATTTGTGCTGTGGTTCTCGAGGCTGAAGTAATATCTAACACTCTTTTGGCAGTTTTCATGTTTTTTGAGAACCAGGTCTATCAGCAATATACACAGTGGCAAAAACAAGTAAACTGAAGACATTGTTGCATTTCCTCCTCTTTCTTCACTTTCTGAGAAAGTTTTTTTTTTATACTCGTACACTGTGTATATGTACCTGGTAGTGGTATTTTGTAGACGTATTTTATTTTTTATTCTTTACAGCCTGAACAGTGTCATATTGTACCCTTAAAAGACACATTTAAATGAAAATAAACGGTTTAACACTTGTTTATTAAGTTTTATAAATTGGGCCCTGCTTAAATGAGCAGATAATTATTAATCAGCAGATAAATAAAAAGCAGCAGTGAGGTGTTACGTCTCCTAATATAAATACAATAGGCATGTATTTATATAACTGCTTGAATTACTGCAGTAATTCAATATAACCTAATTATTAGTCTTTAGCAAACAAATTTAAACCACTTCCGAACTCTTAATACCCCTTATAACGGATGTCTTGTTGTAAGGCAGTACCAAATACATTATGATAATGATGATTATTATTTTTAAATCAAGTAAACACAATGGGATAGAGCTGAGAATTAAAAACATGACGTGATGGGTACCAAAGGCTGAATGAAACAAGGTATTATTTTTTTTTTATGAGACATCAGAACGTCTAATTACTGCTGCAGTGGCTTCCCACAGGACTATGGAAGTGCAGACTGCAAACTTGGCTTGCGTTTATCAAACTTCCAGAGCAGGAACACTGATATAGGACCAGTATTTTTTTCCAGTTTCGATATAGGTGCAGCTGAATATATTGCAGACCTGGAAAAAAGTGATTCGGCATTCTCACTCTAATAGGCTTTGTATGCAAAGATCCCGCTTTGTATTTTGTAGGGTTGAAAGAAGAGGTCTGTGATGTTACTTGAAGTTCCAGTACAGTCCCCCAGGACCCCCAGGACCCCCAGCTAGCTCATGTTTTTGAACCCATCCCCCAGACAGGAGTAGATATTCTTAAAACCAAAGGTGCCAGAACTGGTCTTTCGAGCCATGTCACAGAAGAACCACTTTGTATCAACCTTTCAGGGCTTGTTTTTATCATTTACCAGCTTTTTACCAGCTTTCCCATTGCTAGCAAGGTCTCTACTTATGACACGATCCTACCAAGCTTGGAGGGTGAAAGTTGTGTGTCCATGGAGCACCACAAAGTCATTGACTAGCTCAACACAGAGAACACAATCTGCCAGTTCTGAAACGTTGGCTAGTGATGGGAAAGAGGGAGGATGATGATGAGATTAAGATTATAACACCAAGGATGATTATGCTTGGAACTTCTGGAAATGGCTGGCTTTCACCAGGGATCGAACTTGAAATGATTTAAGGATTTTCTCAGTGTTTGCCACTTCCGTAGCTTATGGGTGATTGTCGTGGTCAGTGGTTTCAACACTTTTTCTTGCACCTACAAAAAAAAAAAACATATCAGAAACACATTGGAGTCTTTCTTCAGGGAACCAAGAGTGGCCCTTCTATGAAATCGCTCTTAAAAACCTTCTGGCACCTTCATTTTTAAGAATGGAGCTGCAAAAATCAGATAACCTGACTAGCATAGAGCAAAAACATGGACTGGCGGAGGTTAGCTTTTGAAAAAACATGCACTTAAAATAGCAATGCTTTGAATTCATCTGATTCAAATGTGAACATAATTTCCATATAAATATATGACATCACTGTTTTTGAGTTTAATTATTTTTGACAGGAGTTATGCCGATGTGGAAAAGATATGGAAATCTGCCAAAAATGTAATTTACTCAGTTCTCCACTCATCTAAGATATTACTGACAGATCAGTTCATGTCTGCTTCTCATATTAGTGTAAATGAAGCTACAAGGCTAATGTGCCAAGTTATATTCACTAGTCACCCCAGTAAACATGTTCCCAAAAGTCAAACTACATCCAGCGCTCCATTAAAGTTGAGCAGACTTGTGGATGTGGTTTAGGACACAGTATAACTTATTGTGAGCTACAAAACGGAAGAAAACTTCAATGTGCAGCCAAATGATGAGGAAACTCTCATGTTGTCTGAAATATCAGCAAGTCTTATCCATTTTATAGCTCAGAGTTAGTCATACCAAGTCCTAAACCACATCTACGGGCTGCAAAACTGACAGTGTAGCCTAATACTGAGTAAACCCTGGCGTCGTCTGCTTGTAGCAGTGAAGTTTTGTTCATTTTTATAGTTAATAGTAAGTCATATTACAAGCACCACCTTAATAATGAGCTTGATGTGATTTGAGAGGCTGAGAGAAATTTTGAGAATATTTTTACAGAAATGTATGTATAAAGTTTTCGTGTTTTTAGCCTGCACTAAAAATGCCAACCTTGGACCCCAAACATGTCTTTAACTGATTGAGGTCTTCTGAGGTAAGTGGAAAATTGTGTAAACTTGATTGTCCGCTGAATCGTTAGATTCAAAGCATCACTCTTGTTCATCATGCCGCCCTCTATTAAAACTACAAAAAGCAGGATAGAGAAAAAAGCAGAAGTGGAATCACTCTGGAGGAATGACAGTCCGGGGGACTTGTGTGGTGGTGGAGGCGGAAGCGTAGTGCATTTCTTCACTCTCAGCCTGTCAGAGGAGCACCTTGGCTATGATAGTGCAGAAGAACCCTTTCTTTGTGAGTCTTTTTTTTTTTCTGGTAACGGAACACAAGCCACAGCCTAGCTGTTCAGTTCAGAAAGCTTAACATCAGCAGCAAAGCTCTTGTCTACTCGGACATGCTGCGTTCCAGCCGAGTCCGAACATCGGTGTAAGCCAGTTAAAGTCAAAACCAGCAGTGGAGTCTCATACACACCGTCCCGGCTGCTGTATAGCCACTCCGTCTCAGATTTTAAAGAGGAGCTGGTGCTTAACAGTGGGGCCGCCGGTGGCGGAGCACACGGATGGACGCTGTGCTGCTTTGGATCATTAGACGAGTGACCAGCTCCAAACTCAGCCCTGCCACTTTCTCTCCATTTACCTCCAGGATCTCATCTCCCACTCCCAGCAGCCCGGCATACAGCTTCTGAGTGCTGCCGTCACCCATCTCCTCCACATACACACCTACAACACACACACACACAAGTACAATATGAGAAAGACAATTGAATTTACTCTAGATTCAAGATTCAAGACCTGTAGGATTCGGTTATGTTTACTGAAATCAGAGTTTACTGATACACTCTGAGTTCTGAGGGTAAACACCGGTTCTAGACTGTTTTACACTGTTTATATTTACTGAAATCAGAGTTTACTGATACACTCTGAGGGTTATTATTAATATTTTGCTGCACAGTATATTCTTTTAAATCATAATGAAAATAGATACAAATAATATTAATACAGTAAACTGTAATTGTATGTATGTCTGTGTGTTTGCTTAATCATTCCCAAACCACTCCTCATGGAAGCCCAGTATTCCATTGTAGCTCTAATCAAATACCTCAAATAGTCGATTTGGCTCAATCGATACTTGGTTAGATTAAATCAAGAGTTGCTGAGTTTTACATTGAAGTGAAATCTGGAACTGAACCTGTGTTTTTTTAACCAGCCCACAAAACTTCAAGTATTTTTATAAACAAAAGAAATCTTGATATTATTGAATGATTTCTTGTTTGCTTGCATTTATTCTACTGTTAACTATATAGTATATTTACTGACAGAAAGTCCCTCCCTGCTCTGATAAATGGCTTTAAACAGTTTGTGCAGGAGTCTTACTCCTCAGGCAATAGAGGAGTAACCATCAGAGGCAGAGAGGAAGAGTCCAGACTAAAATCTCATCAGGCAGTCATAACTTCCGGCTCAAAGGAAACGTTTGTGTCCCTGTTGTCAAAGTATGTGTACGATATGAGCATCACTGGAGTCTGTGTGTGTCACCTGAGTCCAGCCTGCCCTTCCCACGTGAGATAAGGAAGCCGAAGGGTCCGTCAGGAGGACGGGACAGCTCCAGCAGTAACGTCCCATCAGGGAAGGCCTGAGCTACTCTCCCCACTGACCGCACTGCACTGGGACTGCCCACATCCTCCACACTCAGAGTGCGCTGGAGGCTCCTACACACACACACACACACACACACACACACACACACACACACACACACACACACACACACACACACACAC
>JBBJLR010000040.1:8172553-8184960 GCA_037577145.1 Brachypetersius gabonensis | reverse complement strand
TCCAGGGAGACTGTCCCCTGTAGTTAGAGAATGGAAGTCGCTTTGGATAAAAGCGTATGATAAAAATGACATTGGCATGTTCATCAGCCTTCGCCCTTTCGAACATGAACCCACCACCACAATGCCAATGTTTCACAGTACAGCATTCGCTCTCTGCATATTGGGGAGAATAATATGTCTAATATAGTCTAAAATGGCCTGTGCAAAAGTTATTGTTAATTAAATTTTATTGAAAAACAATGTCTCCTTCAATATAAAAATCTTCATATTGCAGCATTTATAATTTACAATTTTTTAAAAATATTACCTGATCAGTCCCTTTAGACAGAAGGCACCTGATATGCTTCTTCTGGGTTGAAGAGAAGACTCTGTTCTTCTGGCTGTGAGAATCATATATGGTTTCATTTGCAGCCACATACTGTACTCCCTTCTTAGAGCGAGCAGACAGCTTTAGTATTTAAGTTCTCTCACAGCATGAGGTTAATATGACCATTGGCTGAATCGTCATTAAAAGTCAGATGGGTGAAATCTGCTCAATGCCGAACATGAAACAAAATGAATGTGGATCTGTGTTCTTTGCCATAAAGATTCACAGTCACTGAAGTAGTCAAGGAGAAAAAGACACATGCAAAGACAAATGTACAACCGTGGTAAGGAGTTAACGCATGACTGACTTCTCTGAGAAACTAATTTGATTTAATTAGTCTCATCCTAATTAGGACTCCCTATCGCTCCAGCAAGCTTATCTCCTCCGGGGGAGCATCCGCCATGCCCACGCACAGATACACCCCACTGCTGAGTGCCGAGTCGTCAAAATTCACTCTACCATGTTCAAGATGGATCATTCTGAGTGAATACACGCGAGAAAAAACCTGCAGAGAGCCATAATGATGGTGCAACTCTGATGTAGTGTAGGCAGGACCTCTGGTTCTTCACTGACCACACTGTGGTCTCATATAGTGGTAACATGACCTTATAATTAGGTGAAAAAGTAAATCAGCATTTCTATAACAGAATAAGAAACTAATAATGAGAAAAGGGCAAGACTGAAACAGCTCAGAAGAGCAAAAAGGAAAGAACTCTTTCTCAACATCTCAGGATCTGTATCTCTGGAACCAATGAGCCCATTTCTAAGGAATTTGCCTGCAAACAGGGTAACCAAAGTTTCTCCCTTTTGGCCAGGATCTGTCAGCTGCCCTGAGAAATTCTGACCAGATTTTGACCCGTACAGGCCCTAAACTAAACAACAATACATTACATAAATTCAGCAGTACTTGAATGCATTAATATGTCGTATTTCCAGGCCTTGGAGTGACGGAGAGACACAATCTGGTCAAGCCTGAAGCCTCTCTCAGCTTCACCAGCACAGCGGCTTCTGTTGAAAAGCCTCAGGGTGCTGACCCTCAAGCCATAGGGTCCAAATGCGTGAGACAGGGAATAATAAAGCAAAGCCTTCGGTGAGAAGTGGATCTTCTGGGGCCCGTTCATTAATCGGAACTGAAGCAAATCAAAGCTAAACATCTGATGTCGGCTTTTGCATAAGCCTTAGGTTTCTGCATGTTCTCTCGTTCTCACTTTCCTTTGCTTTCTTTTTCTCCCCCCCTCTCTCTTTTTTTCTTTCCTCTCCCCCGTCTCTCTGTCTACCTGTGTCTGTTTCCTCCCTCTCTCCATCTACCTCTCGTCCCTCTCTGTCTCTTGTTCTCTTCCTCTCTCTTTCTATCACTCACTCTCTCTCAATTTCTGTATATCCCTCTCACTGTATTTCTGTATATTTCTCACTGTATTTCCTCGTTCCTCTCTTTCTGTCTATCTCTGTCTTTCTTTCTCACTTTCTTTCCCCTCTTTCTCTCTCTCTCTCTCTCTCTCTCTCTCTCTGCTCTCCTGGTATTTGGATTGTTGAAGAATTACCTGAGTGTCACCACAGGCATTTAAATCTAATGTGCTTTTCCATAGAATGACTAAACAAGTTTGACTTTGACTGGAGGCAGGTTTTCCTCAGCTTTCAGTAATAATTAAGCTAAATCAAATAGAGAAAAAATGAATGTGAGAGAAAAAGAGGCATGATCTTACCTCATTCTCTATGATGATGTAGCTTCATCTTCAGCTCTGAAAGTCCATTAGAAATGTATAAAGTCCTAAAGCTGACCTACAATGAGTCTACCTTGTAATAAAGTTTACATTTCCTGTTTTATTTAATGTCACCGTTGTCAGACACTTTCTTTCTGTTTCTCTCCCTCCTCTCCTTCCCTCCCTCTGCCCTTGCTCCAGCTGTTTTGGAGGCAGCTCAAGTTTAAGGAGCAGCTTTGCTTGAAACCCTCCCACTCTCTGAGAACATGATTTCCCAACTGTCTCCTCCTTGCTCCACACCCTCTACCTCACACTAGCCTCCTCTCTGAACGCCTCTCCGGAGCTACAGCACATGGTGCAGAAAGTGACTGCAAAAGATCCACATGTGTAAAAACTCCTGTGTTGCTCAGGAGACAGTTAGGACCAGCTTTGAAACTGATAGGCTGCTGGAATTACAAGGCTGGACGTCCATTGGTGGAGCTGCCCAGAGAGGTCAGCCTCCTCGTGGGCGGGGTGTAATCTTACCCTTCAATCTGAGAGGAAAAAAAGAAGGAAGGAATCTTAGGGAAGGAAGTGCAGCCGTCTCCAGGCACATATTCCAGCTGCCAAGGAATTTCCTTTGTTGATTATGGATTCAGAATTGGCCCTCGCTCGGATGTCTCTATGGACCTCACGCAGGAATCAGAGATTATCCTGTAGAATGAAATCCAGAGCCAGTAACCTGTTGAAGCTGTCATTCCAAGATTTTTTGGTTTATTGAAGTGGAAGACCCCTGATCGGTGGGCCTGCTCTGAAGCAAGGCCAAATATAACAGGGCTGGGTCCTGAACTTTGAATGTAGTTGGATCCAGTGATGCGAAAACAGAGACACTCTCATCCGAAACCTGAGTTTTGAACCACAGGCCTCATGAAAAACCTCTCCCTTTTGTTTTTTTTTTCCAGATTTTCCATCAACTTTGCTCCGGTTAATGTGTCAACTGCCCACTCATAACAAGAACCAGCCGTGTTCATTCGCCTCTGAAGGGGACATTTGCACATATGCTTACTCGTGTAGGACGAATACTCTTAAACATACCTTTTTGAATGTGCTGCCATTCACACAGACTTTAATTACACAGTGCAAGACTAAACAAAACGGGATCCAAGGCTTTCAAAGACCCACTGCTGCTCAGTAACAAAAGCAGGTCAGGATACAATAAAGAGCTTTCAACAGCAAAGGTATGATTCAGGATGACCTGTTGACCTGTAATGAAATTACAGAATGTGTTTGGGTGGCAGGATTTAATGTCTGGCTAAAACAATACACCACTTTCCTTCCATCCATTTAAACAGCCTAGGGTTCAGCATATGTGTTAAATAATAATACCAAGCTGAGATATTTTCTGTAAATGTTCGCTTTACCTTTCAGTCAGCAGTTTCCATGGATTTAGAGAAGGCCATCCAAAAAGGGTGTAAAGTTTTCCATGGTTCCCTTCATTTCTGACAGCTACACTGTCGACCAATTAAAGAAAACTGCCCTCACAAAGCTGTCACTTCCCACATCCACGCTCGGCCAACATGCACTGCCCCTCTGGCGGCTGAAAATTGGTTTGCTTGCTTAATCTGTTCAAAAAATCAAGCGGATTAAGACAAAATGAAATCCACTATGGCCAACCACTGGGCAGGCATTGTTGCATAAATCGCTCCAATCTGGGGGTCACTGGCCTGGGCTGCATGGGTGGATGAGGTTTGGATGAGATTACTTTGACCAGCACTGAAATGAATTTCTCTGTGCCAACTGACAGTGATGTCATCCCTGAGTGATCTGGGCTGTGGAAGAGGAAGCTGCTCTCAGTGGAGCTGGGGTTTACAAAAAGAAAAACATACTATTTCAAATCTTTAGGAAAAAGTGCATCTTGATACTGTAACACAGCTATATCTTAAAAGACATGTTGCAGATGGAGTCTTTTAAGATTTTCTGCTTCTTTCACAGGTGGAAATCACAGAAGTGTGGCCATTTTGCATGCAATCTAGAAGTACTCTGGATTATTTAGGTCCCTATGCTACTCATAGGCCAAGTCTTTAGTGTTGCTAGCTTAAGTGTCAGGAAAAAGAAAAAGGCCCGTATGCACAAAAAGTTGAAAGTTAAAAAAGAAAGCTGCTGAGTTTAAAAAAAAAAGGTGAGGGGGGGAAACGTTAAGAGCGTAAATTTATGCAGATTTTGCTCAGGTGAATTTGAGCAGTCCTGGAAAAAAACGACTCCATCTAGCGGCGAGAGACGTGAAGTGTAAAATAAAAATAAAGAGTTCTATGTCTGTCTGTCTGTCTGTCTGTCTGTCTGTCTGTCTGTCTGTCTGTCTGTCTCTCTGACAATCTATCTCTCTAACTGTCTATTATCTGTCTGTTCTGTGTCTGCCTGTCTGAGTTATTATAGTAAAAGACCTTCCCCTGTCCCAGTAGCTATTTTTCATAAATAAAATACATTTCCCAGCATCCCCAAACAAGCCTACATCCGGGTGTTGACAGCGAAGCCTGATGACGTCACTCCGTTCAACAGCGGAGGCTGGTCCCTGATCAACAGACAGAGAAAGAGAAACAGAGCGGGAATAAAGGATTTAACTCACTATTTTCATCAATATCGATCATAGACAGTGATCAAAACCAACAATTTAATTACAGTTACCGACAGATAACCGTGTGTTTATCGGGCTCAGGGCCGTGACGGGGTCGGAGATCAGGGTTTAGCTTTAGCTGGAGACACCGATAGAGGAGAGACACCAGGAAGAGGACAAGACTACAGAAAAATAAATAAAATTATTATTAAGACACGCTTTACAAATCTGGTCCATCAAGAATGGCGTTTGTTAAGAGTGGGTGGCTCCAACGACAGAGTGAGTAACTTTATTATTTATTCAGTTTGAATTATAACAGTAACAATAGTATTGTTTTTGCTGTTAATATTTTTATTATAATTATTGTTGTTAATAATAATCATAACAACTGTTTTTATTATTACTAATATTGTTATTATTAACAACAACAAAACAATAATAATGCCTAATAGGTCGCCTATTTTACAAGTAATAATTTTGGTGTAGACAACTTTGTTGTGAAGTTTTTCCATCAAGCCACTGGACCTTTCTTTATCATACTTTATTTTTAACGTTTACAGTCTAAAACAAGATTCCATTAACTATATTATTTCTTATTTTTGCGTCCTAAGCTAAGATCTCACTGTTGATGTTTACAGTCTAAGCCAGGATTTGTGTTAATTGTGGTAACAGCCTCAAGAGATTCTATGTTTATGGCTTAAACCAAGACTTTAGTAATGACTTTATATTTTGATCTTCACAGCCTAGAGATTTGAGTCGCTTCATGCTTGCTTGGTTTATAGCCTAAATCAAGAATTTATTAATTACATATTTTTTCATGTTCATGTCCTCAGTTCAACCTTTATTAATCACTTTGACATGTTTCTGTTTTTTCACAATCATTTGTAATTTAGGCACTATCTTACGTCGCTGGAAGAAGAACTGGTTTGACCTCTGGTCAGATGGTCGTCTCATTTTCTACGATGACCAGCAGCGGCGCGACATGGAGGATGAGATCCACATGAAGGTGGACTGCATCAACATTCGTGATGCCAACGCATGCAGAGGTAGGAATCAGGTCTTAATGCCCTTTTGTTCCTTTTCATTTATCTCTGGGGTTAGGTATCATTTGAATTTGGTCAGTTCTGGTTCTGCTTTTAATTCTGGTTTTAACCATTTATCATTTAGATTCCCTAAAGGTAAAAAAAAGAAGACAAATGTTTAGATATCTTTATTTTTTGAGATTCAGAATGTCCCAGTAGCACTGAGAGTAAAATGCAGAAAAACTGAGATAATAGAAGTAAAGAATGTTAAATAATTATAAAAATTCTGCATGACGTATTCACCTAAAACAGGTCCCAGCAGAGAGCCACACATGTCCTTGCAGATCTGTAGTGTTGAAACCGATAAGCAGAACCTAAATTTGAACTAATTGTAGTTCCCAACCCTATTCGGAGCTGCTAAAGTGCCCACAGCTGAAAAAAAAAAATGAGTGTGTGAGTTGCCATTCTCTAAGTTTTTGACAATTTTCTGGCCAGACCTGACGCCTCCTGATGGAAAAAGCAGAGACTCCCTTCTTCAGATAGTGTGCCGTGATGGACGCGTCATCAGCCTCTGCGCAGACTCCTCTGATGATGCTCTGTAAGTTGCCCGCCTTTTCTCCTTTTACTTAGTGAGTAAAACATGCATAGAAATCATTAATGTAAATATAAGCCAGTGTTAATTATTCACTATAAAGTTGTAAGCTTGAGTATTTGAGGGACTAGTGAGGACAAGTCCCCCTGTGTGTTTGGTATAAATGACATTACTGTTCACTTTCTCTCCGCCCTCTCCCAGAGCTTGGTCCATGGCCCTCCAAGACGCTAGAATCAACACTGTGAGTCATTTCTTACTCATACAAACAAATTATAGGTGGAGTAGTTGACTCTCTGAGCCTCAGTGACTATACTTTGACCTGCGAGGTGACAGTGAATATATTGCAGGCGTGAACATGCATGCTGTTTAGTGTTTGCACAAGCACTAAAGGTTTTTCGCAGAAATATATTCCTGTCTGTAAGGTGGTGTGTGAAATGCTCCAGGTGTGTGCAGTGTTTAATTTTTGTGATGTCTCGGAACAGGTGGTAGAACCCCCTCAGTTTGGATTTACTGAAGAGGTTATTGCTTCTGCTCCTCCTTCCTACTCAGAACTGAATCCAACTCCACAGGTACATGTGGGTCATCCATTGTCTTATGATTATAGATGACATGATGGTACTATTTCTTTTCCATACAACTATTGGACAGATACCCACACCCATCAGTGTCAGTGTCTAGTGGTCAAATCGAATGGAAGTAATATAACCATTTTGTCCAGTGTGGACAGAAATGTGGAACTCATTTTAAATAAATGTATTTTTTTGTTACCAAGGTGTACTATCCGGACCAGTATGGAGGCTACGTCCCTAATCCTCCTCCCCCGTATGCCGCCCATGTGGTTTACTCTGCAGGTGGGCAGCAGTATACTTTTGCCTCCCCGTACCACTACCAAGGTATATTGAGTTGCTGTAGGCCATCCATCACCAGTCTTATTTATTTATTTATTTGTTTGTTTGTTTGTTTGTTTTGGGTTCTTTTGTTCTTTTTTTTTTTTACTTGATACTGAATACAGGGGTCCTCAGGTTACAACAGTTTCAACATATGATGTTTTGAGTTTACGACACTCAGTCCCATAAAAAATTTGAGATGTGAGTGTTGTGGCTTATGCCCTTAGCATCGTACTTGCGCACTACAAGGGCTAGTTTGGTTGCGCAAGGTGGAAGAATACGCAGTAGTTGTGTTTATATGTTCTAGGGCAATGGTTCTCAACTTTTTCAACATTAAGGCCTACCAGTTTTTCACAGCATGTTGCCAAGGCCCACTTCGCCACATTAGATGTTATTAAATAACAAATTGCAGACCAAAGGCCTGTTTCGATTTTAGATTTGCAGCCCAAACAAAAGCCTTCGCGGCCCATCAGTACTCCGCGGGCCTGTGGTTGAGAAAGGATGTGTTTCGACTTGCATCAAAATTCGGGTTATGTAGGAACGGAACCTGAGAACCCCCTGTACTAACCCTAACAATCATCCTCAGATGAATTCATCTTTAGTTCAGAGATGCTGTGGTTATGCATCATCCTGTGTTTCTGTTTTTGATTTCTCAGGAGCCTACCCCCCACGTGAAGTTAACCATGTTATCATTGAGGACCGTCGCCGTGACGAGGCAGGTGATATGGCCCTCGGGGTGCTAGCAGGTGCTGCAACGGGATTGGCTATTGGTTCCCTTTTTTCTGTGTTTTAACTGGCCTGTGGAATTACGTTCCTGCCTTTTCTCTCCCTCCGAGACCCCTTGCAGTTCAGACTGTGTTCTGCTACTGTCTTAACATTGCTGCAGCCCTTCTCTATCTTAATAACTAGGTCTAATGCGTTTGTTGTGTTGAGGGACACGTTTGTGATCTGTTTGGCAGTTAATCCCTCTGTGTGCTAAAGCCTCGTGGTAGCATTTACAATCGGGTGCAGTAGAATTGTTCGTTTTGCACTTACATTGCTACATGTCGAAAGGTACGAAGCAGATGTAAACCAAAAACCTTCTTCAAAGGCCTCAGGGTGGCTGGTATTAAAACTGGGTCGCCTGCTTAGATTGCCTTTGAAGGTTATAAAGGGACTGATTGAAGAACGATTGGACTCAACATGTCTGTTCAGTTTTAAATGATTGGCCTGGTTATTATACAGTACCTTCCCTTACTGTCTTAATATATCTGGCCCTGGCAAAGGAGGAGCAGGACACTCGAGCTTAAACTAGTATTAGATTGGTCCCAAAAAATTAAAAGTAGATGATCCACCTCATGTACATTGGTCCAGTTGTTAGCTGTCATGATACGTCTGTATTATTACCGCCACATTGATCAATGGAATGGATTTAAGGAAATATTCTGTAATTTTTAAAACATGACATGGGCTTGAATTGGTTTTGAAATTTTGACACTGGTGGGTCTGAATTGATCTGGACTGGCGGTGATGTGTCTGGGTGCTTTGCCATTTCTGAACAGGAGTATCTGGGGTAGATTACTGCTTACTGCTATTCTCAAATAGCAGTTTGGTTGTGAAATACACAGCTTTTCTTTGAATGTGCACTTTAACCATTTGGTCACACTAGAGTCTATAGAATGGACATGAGCCTTGTGGCAAGTAAAGTTAATGAAGGGATATAAAATGACTCAATGACCGGCAATCTGTTTCTGTAAAGAAGTAGCATACATCTTTGCATTTGCAAAGTATTTTAGTATGAAATGCATCCCAACATATCAGCTTTAATTTACATCCAAACTGATCGTGTTTAGAGGAGTGGTTCGGATAAACGCTCTATTATCTCGAAGGTAGCTAATCAGCGAAGACATGTTTGGTGTCCACAGCGTTCTTTTTTTATTGATCTGTTTCTTTAACCTAATTTTTACATTTGATCATTATTAGATTCCATGTTACAAGTGACCAAATTTGATATGTATGCTTGAAGGGCTTATAAGATTCACCATTAAAATTCAGATACTTTAAGTTCAGATTTTTACCGAAAGTCACTGTAAAGCTACAACAAATGCGGTAAAATGTCAGTTGTCTGTTAAACATTTAAAATATGCATGGTTATGCTATAATATATGATGTATTAAATCCAATCTGACCATCCGAACTGTATGTCCAGAAATCCAGTTTGATTCCTGTTTGAAACCACCAACAAATATGATTGAAAATGCTCTATTTTATGTGCCTTTTTGCTGCAGAAAATCAGCCCTGCTCAGACCAAACATGCAGAAAAATCAGATATGAGCTGTCAGTCTGACTTCCAACATTAGCTTTGTAGGCAAACACCAAACAGGTCTTTATGACCCACTGTATTTGGAGGGAAAAGAAGAAAGGGAATGAGAATTTGGATGTAAATTTGATTTGTTAATTTTTTTTTTTTCCCCCCAACTATTCCTTTAAGATGCATGTTTGCTTTTTGTCTCGGCTCTGAAAGATGACACCATTGAATGTTACCATCGACTTGTTTACTTCCATCTATGGTCTCTGCTTTGGATATGAATGTCCGTTCTGCCTGCTCTAATTCTGCAGCAGCTTTAAGACCCATTCAAGGGGCTGAATGTAGCACTGAAGCCTTCTCTTCCTTCCTCCAGCTTCTGTGTTTTGTGTGTGGCCTTAACTGAAACCTCATTTGACCTACACTCCCAAAAGTGCTTATTTTATAAAATGTCCCGTTTTATTTTTGTTGCTTTTTGTGCTGAATAATTATGCTTTAAATGCTCCCCTCCAGTGTAGTAGTATTCTGTTTATGAGCTTCATTCTTGTGATTTCTTTCATTAATATTTTTCGTTTATTTTGTGATGAAATCCACATTTGTGGCGTTTCAAAAGAAGCAGCTCTAATTGTGACTCAGCATGGCCATAAAGGGACGAATGAATGAGTTCTCAGAATGAGGAAATTCACCAGAAATTCAGATTGTGATGAAAAAGGGTTTACAGAGGGGCATTGGATCATCTGATCATGGTCAGTTTTCATCAGGCCTTCTGTAACATGCTAGCTAATTGTATATGTATTAATTTATTTAATGGCTACATTTAATGTCACTTTGGCACTTTGTTTATTATCAGGGAGATTTTCCAAGTAAATTAGGTGTCACGTTTAGGTCCCTGTTGGAAGTGCGACCATCAGACATAAGATTTGCTCTGGTCTGTATTTTGTGGACCAGTAAGATGGTATGAAATGTATTCTAGAACATAAACGACTCTCTTTATTATAAAATTTTCTTATGTTACTGTCTGCAGTTGCACTACATGTTGCTCAAACGTCATTGTTTGCTGCATTGCAATATTTTGCTGTCACGACTGTAATGAATAAAGTACTTAACCTGAATTAGAGCTGTGAGATACTGTGTGTTTTATTGGATGTATTCGGTCATGTGAATATCTGACCTCCATTTCAAGGCTCCTCAATACGTTACTATGGCAAATGACAGTCACCAAATAGAATTTGTTTATTCAATAAAATCAGTAGCAATTTTATGGCATATAAAGAATAATATTTGGTCAAAGAAATAACATAGATGCATGTTTAGTAGCCATCAAGCTTCTTACTCCACTTTTGGCTCCTCCTTCCTTTAACAGTATGGTGTTAACTGTACAGCATGTTTCAACCAAGTGTTTGCAACCTAATGTGCACTTCTACTCTAACTGAGCTGTCATTCTGGATATGAAATTCAGTTAAACCTGCTTTCTAATTGGATGACACAGGCATTTAGTACTTCTGTGGCCTTTCATTAAGTGATTAAGTTGTAAACAGTCATGCAGACTAGCGTGAGTCAGGATTGGTCATAGGAACCAGACGTCTGATGAGTTTATCCATAGAGGCCCCACCTCACAACTTAAAGGATCTACTAATGTCTTGGTGCCAGATATCACAGCACCCTGTGTTACGACGTCCATTGTCTTTGTGGCATGCATTGCTACCACATTTTGGACCGACACAAAATTAGGCATATTATGGCTTATAGATATGAAATATAAGCATCACTGAAACAAGAAAAAAAACAAGAATATTCAAAAAGAGTATTATTTTATCAAATGCCAGCTGTTTCATGCATGACCTTTCTCCCTTACAGTTTATAAGACATTTGCCTTTGACCAAACATAGCCATCGTTCCACACTGGGATGTGGAAACAGACACTTTCCAGCTAATTGACCATCTCTCTAACCTTTGAACCTTTTCCATTATATCCAATTAGAAAGCTTTCAGTTTCTTATTCAGAAGCTCTTTTTGGAAAATATGAAACATGTGGTTGTGATTAAGGGCAGCTTGTCTGATTTTAAGTGAACTTCCAACTCCAGCAGGGCCCCCAGGTTCTGTCAGGTGCTGCGTACAGTAGATTAACACGAATAAGCAGCAGAACGAAAGAAGTAGAAAGAAACATTAAAACATTCTCACTGACCTAAAAAGAAGAAAAACGTTTAACAGATGTGTCGAAGTACACATGTAGAAAATGTACCACTGAACTGACTGAACACATAAACACAGCTCTCACAGTCAACAAACCAACACAGTGCTTTGACCAAACTTGAATGAATATCCGTAACAGATGGGTTAGTGCAGTTTCACTACGACAATATGTCCTGGTACCGTATGAGCAACCACCAAATGCATGAACTTTGAGGCACAGATGAATATCCCCATAATAATAACCTTATTCACTCATCAAAGCACCAAACACCACATACATATTTCAACACAGACGTCATATTCTAACATTATATCTTACGGTCTTAAGTAAAACTTAAGTAAAACTTAAGGTGCTATTTTGCTATGATGAGGTAATCAAACATGTATCATGCTGTAGGAGAATAGTTAAGTCATTCAAAAAGAATAAAAGAAGGGAGTTGTTGGTGTTTTAGGGTTCCAGTGAAGTTAACCCTCCTGGCCAAAGTCCTCAGTAAACTTCTTTAGCTTCTCCAGGTCGTCCTCGTTCACAGTGGGTTTGGTCTTTTCCAGGGACCTGAGCATGTCCGCCTGGAAAAACACACATGGACAAGACCTGATAGACAAAAAGCCTTTCTGAGCCTGAAATGTACCATCTAGTTTTCTCATCTTAACTAGAGAGAGAGAGAGAGAGAGAGAGAGAGGGAGAGAGAGAGAGCGAGAGAGAGAGAGAGAGAGAGAGAGAGAGAGAGGGAGAGAGAGAGAGAGAGAGAGGGAGAGAGAGAGAGAGAGAGAG